>LR738713.1:253238729-253274830 GCA_902687465.1 Secale cereale | reverse complement strand
ATATATATATATATATATATATATATATGTATATATCCATGTACCTTGAAAACATCGAGGCAACAGAGAAAACCCTAATTCTACCGCTACAACCTTCTGTTGCCGTGAGATCCCATCTTGGGGCCTGTTCCGAAGTTCCGCCGGAGGGGGGATCTACCATGGAGTGCTTCTACATCAACACCATAGCCTCACCATGAGTTGTGAGTAGTTTACTACAGATCTTCGGGTCCATAGTTATTAGCTAGATGGCTTCTTCTCTCTTTTTGGATCTCAATACCAAGTTCTCCTCGGTCTTCGAGGAGATCTATTCGATGTAATCTGAGTAATTTACCACAGATCTTCGGGTCCATAGTTATTAGCTAGATGGCTTCTTCTCTCTTTTTGGATCTCAATACCAAGTTATCCTCGGTCTTCGAGGAGATCTATTCGATGTAATCTTTTTGCGGTGTGTTTGTCGAGATCTGATGAATTGTGGGTTTATGATCAAGATTATCTACGCGAAATATTTGATTCTTTTCTGAAATATTTTATGTATGATTATAATATCTTTGCAAGTCTCTTCGAATTATTGGTTTGGTTTGGCCTACTAGATCTATAGTTCTTGCAATGGGAGAAGTGCTTGGCTTTGGGTTCAATCTTGCGATGTCCTTTCCCAGTGACAGCAGGGGTAGCAAGGCACGTATTGTATTGTTGCCATCGAAGATAAAAAGATGGGGTTTATATCATATTGCTTGAGTTTATCCCTCTACATCATGTCATCTTGCTTAAAGCATTACTCTATTCTTATGAACTTAATACTCTAGATGCATGCTGGATAGCGGTCGATGTGTGGAGTAATAGTAGTAGATGCAGAATTGTTTCGGTCTACTTGTCACGGACGTGATGCCTATATATAATGATCAGGCCTAGATATTCTCATAACTATGCGCTTTTCTATCAATTGCTCGACAATAATTTGTTCACCCACCGTAGAATTCTGCTATCATGAGAGAAGCCACTAGTGAAACCTATGCCCCCCCGGGTCTATTCTCAACATATTAATCTCCTACCTACTTTACATTGCTTTATTTACTTTCTGTTCTTATATCCAAAAATACCAAAAACATTACACTATCCTATCTATCAGATCTCACTTTCGTAAGTGACCGAAAGGTATTGACAACCCCTTATCGCGTTGGCTGTGAAGTTCTTATTTGTCTCTGCAGGTGCGAGAGACTCGCGCGTGGTCTCCTACTGGATTGATACATTGGTTCTCAAAAACTGAGGGAAATACTTACGCTACTATGCTGCATCACCCTTTCCTCTTCGAGGGAATACAACACAAGCTCGAGAAGTTGCAAATCTCAAGGAAGAATTTGCCAAGCGTCGTGATTTTGCAAAGGGTTCAAGGGATCGTCTCAAGCACTATGCTTAGAAATGTGTCCCGGCCCATAATGAAGCCGTGAAGAGAAAAGCACTTGGCCGCCCAGGCATTGACCCCAAGATGGCGGCCAATAAGCAAAAGAAGAAGAAGAAGCCTGCTGCTGAAAGTGCAAGTTATCGACTAGAGGGGGGGTGAATAGGAGATTTTTATGAAAGTCTTCAACACACAATATCTTTTAGAAGACAGACAAATGAAATGAACCTATTCGATATGCAGCGGAAGATAAACGACACTAGACAAGCAATAGTCAAGTAAGCATCATAGTGAAAGTACGAAGACTATTGATAGCTAGATAACATGGATCAAGATGGAAGACAAAATGAAGCTAAACAGGGAGCAGTCTTCACACTATGAAGTCACATAGGTCAGACAGGTAAGCAATGACTTCACGAAGACACACTGGAATGTAAATGGGTTGGAAGATCTAACTAGTAGCTTGGAGATGAGGGGAATTTGGTAAACCAGTTCCAGTTGCTGTGAAAACTGTATGTCTGGTTAGGGAGGCTGAGATTGAACACTAAAGACCGTGTCTTCACCTTATTCCCCTTGAGCTAAGGACACGCAGTCCTCGCCCAATCACTCTAGTAAGTCTTCAAGGTAGACTTCCAAACCTTCACATATTTCGTTCACTAGCAATCCACAATGACTCTTGGATGCTCAGAACGCGACGCCTAACCGGCTGGAGGATACACATTCCTCAAGTGTATCAAGTCTTTAGATCACACCGACAGAAATACTTTGGTGATGCCTAACACTCTTTGGCTCTGGGTGTTTTGGGCTTTGTCCTCGCAAGGATCTTTTCTCTCAAAGGCTTCGGAGGTGGGTTGCTCTCAATCGAAAAAACCGTGCACTAACTCTGAGCAGCCACCAATTTATGGTGTAGGGGGTGGGCTATTTAGAGCCAGGAGGCAACCCAACTTGATATATCCGAAATGACCCTTGGTCACTGTCAGGGATATTACTAGCAGGTATGAACCGGCTAGTGTAAACCGGCTTATTATAATTATATGTTGTAATATTTAGTAATAAGCTACGGCCCATAAGATCTTAGGGCCCATGTATAGAGTTACGATTTGTAAACCGCCTGATGATGTAACTTGAGGAATAAGGAAGAAAGAACAGAGACCGAGGCGGACACAAGTATGAGCTGGCCTCGGGACTCTGTAAACCGGACTGGGCGTCGCCTCTCTATATAAGGGGACGACCCGGCGACGGTTCAGGGACAAGCAAGAATCAACACGCCGAGACTACATGCAAGCGATCCGCTCCCTGTAAACCGACGCCCAAGCAATACCAAACCAACTAGACGTAGGCTTTTACCTTCATCGAAGGGTCCGAACTAGTATAAACTCTCTGTGTCCTTTGTGTGCTATGAACCCCTTCAAGCTAACCTGTGCGATGGTTCCATCTTCAAGTCCGTTAAACCGGACATCTGTCGTGCTAATTCCACGACAGTTGGCGCCCGCCGTGGGGCCTCCGCACGACGGTTTCGAGTTCTTGAAGGGTAGCTTTGAAGGGCTCAAGGGTTACGCGGTCGGCCGGATGACTAAGAATCGCCGCGGCCGGATCTACATTGACGATGCAGGATGGGGGCCGGAGGCCGATTCAATCGAATACGGGTACCGGGTTCCCTTCGGCGGCATCCACGTCTTCATCGGCAAGATCGGGTGAACCGGGACCTGAGCCGGACATCTTCCCCAACATCGTCGAGCCGGCTCAGCGTGCAAGATCGGCCCGGATTCAGCCCGCCATGAAGCGCGTGTTCGTTGGAGCAATTCATGGGGTCCAAACCGAGGACGGATCGGAGTCCGATGGTGCAACAGTCGTCTACTCCGACGACGAATCTTCATCCGGAGAAACTGAGTCTTTGTATCAGTTGCAGGACGGCCGGTCTGAGGGTGAGTCCGATGGAAACAGTATTCCAGACCCCTTCAACCCGCCAAACCGGGTGGCTGTCTTTATGGCCGGTTCACAGCCCACGATGAACGGGACGACAGCAGAAGCTGGTGTAAGGGGGAGCAGCCCAGACCTCTCACCTGCCGACGTTCTATCCACCTTGATCGAGGAGTTCACAGCTAAAGCGGTGGCAACGATAGCTCCAGCAGACAAGGCGCAGCATGATGTAGAGCTTCTTCAGTTGAAGGGCCGGATTGATCAATTGAAAGAGGATTTAAAAGCAGAGAAAGCAATGATAGCAATAAGGCAAGCAAAGCTGGATGATCAGGCTTTTTATCTAAGGACGGAGCAGGCCTCTGTGCAGGGGGTAAGGGGCCTGAAGTACCAGTCTCGTCTACCGTCGGTTTATGAAGCGACGGATCTGTTCAGGACACCTGGGGCTGGAGCCAGCAACGATCCGGCTCTAAACCGGAGGGCACCTCCAGCCAGGGAAGAGCCGGTTCAGCAACCCACTGCGGAGCAAGATCGGCGGATCACGTCTGCACCGCACGTTCCTACCCCCCCAGGTCATTACTCAAATCCTTTGGATAACATCGTCGCTGCTGCTGCACGTTTGGCCGCTTTACCCATGGAGGGGACATCCCAGGCAGCGTTGGAGGCACGCCGGGCAAAGTAGTTGCTTAATACGGCGTTAATACAGCAGCAAGCATATTCTCATAGCAGGGAAAGGCTACATTCAACACCACGTCCCAGCCGGAGTTACACTAGGCATTGGGAGGAACCAGAAGTATCTAGCAGCGAGCGCAGGCGACATCGGCACAGACAGGATAATCCGGCAGGCGCGGATGCTCAGATCTGTAGCCCGGGAGGAGGTCCGTCAGACAACGCCGGTTCAAACTGCCATGGCAGAGACAGGAGTTACGACAAGTTCCTTTGGAGTACATTGTCTTATCCCCGCTTTACGGAGTGTAAAGTTGCCCAAAGATTTTAAAGGGCCCCGCAAGGTGCCTAATTATACTGCGGATTTACCTCCTGAAGCTTGGGTGGAGAGTTATGAGATGGCCATGGAGATGCTGGACGTGGATGAAGCAGCTTGTGCAAAATATTTTACCATGATGCTGGAGGGCACAGCCCGGACCTGGTTAAAGGGTTTACCCCCTAATTCCATCGGATCATGGGGAGAGTTACATCGTCAGTTCATCAAAAACTTCAAAGATACATGCAAGCAGCCGATGTCAGTGCTGAACTTAGCAGCCTGCGTGCAAGGAGAGCAGGAGTCTACAAGTGCTTGGGTGCGGCGAGTGTCAGAGATCTTGCACTCTTCGAATAGTATCAATCCTAGCACGTCGATAGTGACTTTGGAAAACAATTGCCGGTTTGAATCTTTAAAGTTAAAGCTAGGACGGCTAAAAAGGGACTGCAATGATATGTGAACTCTCATGAGTGCTCTGGTAAAATATGGGGACTCTGATAATACCAAGTATCCAGAAGCTGAAGGAGACAAGGCAGGGAAGGTTAACAAACCTGGTAAACCGGCGCAAGTTAATCCGGATACTGCAAGTTTCTTGGGCAAACGAAAGGCAGAAGGTGGCTCTGATTTCGTGGCCAATACCCAAGTTCAAGGGGGATTTCAGCGTAGTATGGGCAACCCACCTCAGCTAACCGGCGGAGGGGCTTGTGGTTGGGACCAAGAGTTAGATCAGCCTTGTCCGAAGCATAGCACGAAACAACGACCGACAAAACACACTATAAGAGAGTGCAGGCCTTTTATGGAAGCAATGATGGGCCGCTTTAATCCTAATGACAGGCCTCCAAATGGCGGTTCAGGCCCAGGGTTTTATGGTCCAGGTCATCAGGGGAACAGCTCCGGATCAGGATATAGGGGCAACAATAATGGTTATCAAAACCGGGCCGGTAATCAAAATAGTCAAGGAAGTTATAATAACCAGGGCAATCAGTCGCGTAACCAGGGTGGTTACAATAACCAAGGCAGTCAGCAACATGGCCAAGGTAATTACAATAACCAAGGCAATCAACAGCAGGGCCAAGGGAATTACAATAATCAGGGGAATCAGTAGCGTCAGCAACAGCAACCGCAATCCGGATATCAGAATAATCCGAAGGAATTGAGCAGTGGGCAATACCATGTGTTCACCACAAGTCTGTGTAAACGGGATCAGAAGGTTTTGAAGCGGGCAGTTAACGCGGTTGAACCGGCAACACCGCAATTTCTGCGCTGGTCAGAACAGGCCATTGTATGGAGTAGGGAGGATCACCCGATGCGGGTGGATAATCCGGGCCACTTGGCCTTAGTGGTAGCACCCCAGGTGGGAGGTTATAAGTTCACTAAGGTTCTCATGGACGGCGGTAGCAGCATCAATATCTTGTACTATGAGACCTTCCGTCGTATGGGCCTAACAGATAAGAAGCTGAGACAATCAAACACGGTGTTCCATGGAGTGGTTCCAGGTAAATCGGCTTATCCAGTTGGAAAGATTGATTTGGAAGATACCTTTGGAGATGAGCATGATTCCAGGTCAGAGATGATAACTTTCGAGGTTGTCAAGATCCGGAGTCCCTATCACGCTTTATTCGGGAGAACAGTTTATGCCAAGTTTATGGCTAGGCCATGTTATGTTTATCTGCAACTCAAAATGCCGGGTCACAAGGGCACGATCACGGTTCATGGAAGTCGCAAGATAGCAGTGGAGTGTGAAGAAGGAGATGCAGCTTATGCGGAGTCAGTATGTGCCACAGAAGAGTTGAAGTTCTATAAGGATAATGTTGATCCGGCAGATATGACTCCGCTGAAGAAGCCAACTACCGAGCATGATCCGGCGTTGAAGTTTAAATCGGCGGAGGAGACCAAGCAAGTTGATTTTGTGCCAGGTGATTCGTCCAAGCAGTTCACTATCAGCGCTAACCTTGATCCCAAATAGGAAAGCGCGCTCATCGAGTTCATCCGTGAGAACCGGGATATCTTTGCATGGAAACCTTCTGACATGCCAGGTATACCGAGGGAACTCGCTGAGCATAGCCTTAACATTGATCCGAAATATAAACCAGTTAAACAATATTTGCGCCGCTTTAACGAAGAGAGGTGCAAGGCTATAGGAGAAGAAGTGGCCAGGCTTTTGGCCGCAGGATTCATCGTGGAAGTTTTTCACCCGGAGTGGTTGGCTAATCCGATGCTAGTGTTAAAGAAGAATGGGAAGTGGAGAATGTGTGTGGACTACAGAGACCTCAACAAAGCTTGCCCAACGGATCCTTTTGCTCTCCCTCGCATTGATCAGATTATCGATGCCACAGCGGGATGTGAGCGGCTAAGCTTTTTGGATGCATACTCAGGATATCACCAGATCAAGATGGCAGTTAAAGACCAAGAGAAGACGGCTTTCATAACCCCTTTTGGTGCTTTTTGCTATGTATCTATGCCTTTTGGGCTCAAGAGTGCTCAAGCAACTTATCAGCGTTGCGTTCAGAATTGTCTTAAAGGACAGATATGGAGGAATGTTCATGCCTATGTGGATGACATTGTGGTTAAGTCAAGGAAAGAGGAGACAATGATAGAGGATCTTAAGGAGACTTTTAACAATCTTCGGGCTTACAAGATGATGCTCAATCCAGAGAAGTGTGCCTTTGGTGTTCTGGCAGGTAAACTACTAGGATTTTTGGTCTCAAACAGAGGAATAGAAGCTAATCCGGAGAAGATCAAGGCCATTACATCTTTGACTAAGCCAGTTTGCATCAACGATGTTCAGCGTATCGCTGGCCGGATCACAGCATTAAGCCGGTTCATCAGCCGTTTGGGAGAGAAGGCGATCCTGCTTTACCAGATGCTGAAGAAAACAGACCGGTTTATATGGAGTGATGAGGCCGACGCGGCGTTTGAGGATCTGAAGCGGCAACTGGCAAAGCCACCGGTCCTGGCTGCCCATGTTGATAAGGAACCGTTGCTGTTATACGTCGCTGCTAATGCACGGGCAGTCAGCATTGCAATTGTGGTTGAGTGCAAGGAAGCAGGAAAGGAATACTCGGTTCAGCGCCCGGTTTATTACGTGAGTGAAGTACTCATTGAGTCCAAGCAAAGGTACCCACATTGGCAGAAGCTGGTATATGGTGTGTTCATGGCAAACCGAAAGCTGAAGCACTATTTTCAAGGTCATCCAATAACTGTGGTTAGTTCAACGCCATTGGGGGACATAATCTAGAACAGGGAAGCTACAGGTAGAGTGGCGAAGTGGGCCATTGAGCTCAGCCCGCATGAGTTGAAGTATGTGCCACGCACCGCTATAAAATCTCAGGCATTGGTGGATTTCATCAATGATTGGACAGAGTTGCAAACCCCTGAGGAGAAATTGGATCTTACGTACTGGACGATTCACTTCGACGGTTCAAGACAGTTGGAAGGCTCGGGGGCTGGAGTTGTTTTAACTTCCCCCCGAGGTGATAAGTTTTGCTATGTCCTCCGTTTATTGTTTCCTTGTACTAATAATGCGGCAGAATACGAAGCATTACTTCATGGATTACGGATGGCAAAGGAGATGAACTTGAGCCGGGTTAAATGTTTCGGTGATTCAGATCTGGTGGCACAGCAAGTTTC
This sequence comes from Secale cereale, assembly GCA_902687465.1. Classification (NCBI taxonomy): domain Eukaryota; kingdom Viridiplantae; phylum Streptophyta; class Magnoliopsida; order Poales; family Poaceae; genus Secale; species Secale cereale. Next base: position 253,266,908 of record LR738713.1, on the reverse strand, counting down.
AGGCAAGTGGGATTCGAGAGATCCCCTCATGGCAGCTTACAGACGGGAAGTGGAAGCAGTTGCTGGATATTTTAAGGGGTATCAAGTGGAACACATAGACCGGCGAAGGAACGAAGCAGCTGATGCTTTAAGCCGGTTGGGTTCTCAACGTAAACCGGTGCCACCAAATACTTTTTTGGATGAGCTACACAGTCCGTCAGTACAAGTACCGTCGGAAGAAGACCTAGCGGTTCCTGATCCAGAGGCGCAGCTAGTGGCGGCACTTCATGTTATTCCGGATTGGACACTGCCTTACTTGGCATATCTGAGCAGAGGAGAGCTACCGGATGATGAAATAGAGGCACGACAGATAGTCCGGCGTTCTAAATCCATGACAATTGCAAACGGAGAACTTCATCATCGCAGTACTTCTGGAGTTTTTCAGCGGTGTGTATCGGCTGAGGAAGGTTGTGAGATTCTTCGCGAGATCCATGAAGGGGATTGTGGTCATCATGCCGGTTCAAAATCATTGGTGGCTAAAGCGTTCCGACACGGTTTCTATTGGTTAACCGCTCATGCTGATGCGACAGATTTGGTCCGGAAGTGCGATGCTTGTCAGAAATTTTCGAGACGTGCTCTGGTTCCGGCGCAAGAGCTCCGGATGATACCAATAACTTGGCCGTTTGCGACTTGGGGGCTTGATATGGTTGGACCTTTCAAGTGATCCCAAGATCAGAAAACTCATTTACTAGTGGCAGTGGATAAGTTTACAAAGTGGATTGAGGCGGAACCTATAAGCAAGTGTGATGCGGCAACGACAGTCAAATTCATCAAAAAGGTAATTTTCCGGTTTGGCTTCCCACACAGCATCATCACGGACAATGGCACCAATTTATCTCAGGGTGAGATGGAAGAATTCTGTCAACGGGAGCATATTCGCTTAGATGTATCTTCTGTGGCTCACCCCCAATCCAATGGTCAAGCTGAAAGAGCAAATCAGGAGATTTTGTGAGGTATCAAGCCCCGACTTATGACTCCTTTGCAGAGAACCCCAGGATGTTGGGTTGAGGAGTTACCATCTGTTCTTTGGAGTATCGACACCACACCAAACCGGTCCACAGGTTACACACCTTTCTTCATGGTATATGGTGCTGAAGCGGTCCTTCCGAGTGATATCCGTCATGATTCCCCAAGGGTAATGGCTTATGTTGAAGCGGCCAACGAGAGAGCAAGGCAAGATGGCTTGGACCGGCTGGATGAAGAGCGTGATATAGCTGCGGCACGATCTGCAATTTATCAACAAGACTTGCGTAGATATCACAGCCGCCGGATCAAGACAAGGACGTTCCAGGAGGGTGACTTGGTACCTCGGCTCATCCAAGATCAAACAGATATGCACAAATTATCCCCGCCTTGGGAAGGGCCCTTTGTGGTCAGCAAGAATCTGCATAACGGTTCATATTACCTATTGGACGTTCGAGAACATAAGGACTCACGGACATCAGAGGAGGAGACGAAGAGGCCATGGAACATCGCCCAATTACGGCCATACTATACTTGAGCTATGAGCTCCACTGTATCCTATGTATATATTATAATCAATGAATAAACCGGCACCCTCGGTAAACCGGGGGCTCAGCCTTTTTTCCAATACAAATATCTTGTGAGGACAACCATGTATGTCTTGTCATATGTTATATTTAAACCATTGGCCGGTTTAAAACTGATTTTTTGCAGAATATACTCAGAAGCAATAAAAACTCTCTGAAGAGCATGAGGTCACATCCGGTTCAAGAGAGGACGCTTCAAGACCTACCCATGATTTCATGGAGCCATGGAAGACTATATGCACAGTCGGGTTTACCCGCATCCATCAACCGGCCCTCTGGAAAGATGGATAATCCACATCCAGTGATTGGCTAATTTTTTTTTCTTATGGTTCATATGGAAAGATGGATAATCCACATCCATCGACCGGCCCTCTGGACAGACGGGTTTACCCGCATTCAGTGATTGGCTAAAATTTTTATGGACAGTCGGGTTTACCCGCATCCATCAACCGGCCCTCTGGAAAGCTGGATAATCCACATCCAGTGATTGGCTATTTTTTTTTCTTCTTATGGTTCATATGGAAAGATGGATAATCCACATCCGCCGGCCCTCTGGAAAGATGGATAATCCATATCCAGTGATTGGCTGAACCTTGCTTTGAGCCTGGCAGCTCTTAAAAAGCCTTGACTACATGGTTTTCTTTGCAAATTCGCATATTTGGTGTTTATGTTTTATGACTCTTTAAGCCGAAGTGGAACAGCTACAGAAGTTGACCACATATCTATAAAGTGAAAAGTCTGGGTCATGAATACCAGCATGAATAAACCGGTGTTCATTATAACCCGGATCATCCATCAGGCAGCAAGCTACAAACTTCTGGACAAAGTTTCAGAACGATATAAACCGGTGTCTTTTATAAAAGGCCGGGTTTGTTATTGGATCCATGAAGATCTTCATCAAGAAATTTTAAATTCTACCGGATTAAGAGTATGGAGTTTCTGAGATAAGTATATACTTGTTTGATATACTGTGAGAGCAATTTAATCTGTCCTGTGGTAAACCGCTAGGACATGTTTTTAGTCTTACTTATGCAGGAACAGATGACACGCAAGATAAGCGACATCAGACGAAATTTGAATTGGCAAACGTCAAAAACAAGAAGTCAGAATATCCGAATCACAGCGGATAAAGTTTCAGCTATCCTATTACAAGGCATAGCAAGCCCGACGGTTTAAAAGATTGTTTGATAAAGCGGGGCTGCAACTACAACAATAAGTTATGAGCTATGCTCCCTCCTGCTGCGACGGCTGGGCATCGACTTGATCCGGAGTTTCTTCTTCTTCTTGAAGCGGTTGGAAGTCCGGAACACACCAGTCAATCTTCGTCAGGGCCCGAAAGTACATCTCTTCACTGATAAGTTCAGAAGGTTCGATATCTGGAGCGAAGGTATGAGGGCGAACTGGTGGGATTAAATTGACGGTGTCATAAACCGGCCGCTCCACCCGCTCGTTTTGCAAGTCGTACCCCGGATGATACCTGGATAAATCGGATTCAGCTGCAAGCTTGCTGGCGAGGGGACGCATCTCCTTCGTCAAGGCGTGGAGATCCTTTGCGGTAAAAGTGGATCTGTCTTCTTTAGTGTCAGGAAATCCAGTCAAAGCTTCTTCCGGATCAAGATCTGGGACCCAGGCTTTAGCCCTAGTAAGTGCCATGAGGGCACCGGCTTGAGCAGCAGATTTCTTAACTTCTTCTAGACGCACTGGTAGAACAGACAACTTTTCCAACGTGCCTTGGATGGTCGTGGGGGCCGGTTTACCGAAAGATGTTGCACTGATGATCCTCTGAGCGCCCGAATACAGCTGCTTGACCAAAGTGTAACATGCTGTAAGTTTCTTCCGTAGATCATCCCCAAGATGGGTGACACGGCGCCCTGCATATGAATATCACAATTAAACCGGCACAGACGGAAGCTGGCAAGGATGAAGCAAGAGTTCAGATTATGCTTACCAAAGATTGCAGAAGTCTTTAACTCAATTTGCCGCTTTAAGCCGGTTAGCTCTTCAGCAACCGGATTAAGCGCCCCCTCAGCATCCTGAACCCTTTTCTCCAGCTCTTTTTTCTGAACCTCAAAAGTGGACCGCTCTTCTTCAAAGAATTTTTTCAGATCTTCAGCAGTCTTTAAGCTCACCTCCATATCTTTCTTGGCTTTCGAGGCAGCAGACTCTGTTTCAGCAAGACGGTTCCGAAGTTCATTGATCTCCTCAGCATTCCTGTTTAAGTCAGCCTACAAGTCAAAACAAGTGATAAGAAACAAAAACCAGACAAGTCTCAAGCACACAAACAAGTTGTCTACTTGACACTTGGGGGCTAATGTAAAGTTGAAGCAATACACAACAGCAGTTCAAAGACAAAAGTCTCAAGCACACAAGCAAGTTGTCTACTTGACACTTGGGGGCTAATGGAACATTGAAGTATCAGAAGAAATTCTTACAAGTATCAAATACATAACCAAGTTATCTACTTGATACTTGGGGGCTAATGTAAGATCAATTGTTCAAGTTATAAGTTCCGGATCACCTTCAACACGCAGCTAAACCGGAACTTGGGGGCTACTATGAGATAGAGGCATATCAAAAGCACAAAGTCAGAAGGAAAAGATTACCTCATATTTTTCTTTCATCAGATTAACCAAGCCCGCTTCATAATCTCGGCTGCTGTGGAGCCGGTTCAAGTACCCGGAATAGAGTTCCTGGGCACTCATATCAGCAAGATTGGACAGCTCGGTACTCCATTTACCTTTCTCTTTATGCAGCTTCTCCGCTTTAGCCGTATGTTTGGCCAAAACAGTGGGCTCAGCCGGAGCAACGAATGCAGTGCCAGTCACTTCAACTTCTGGAGAAGTAGGTGCTGTTGGTGGAGCTGTATTGTGAACCGGACTAGGAGATGCCGGATTGACTTGAGGAGAATTGGCCCGGGCAGGACTTGGCGGATTGTGGATATCATCAGCAGTAGGGTTCTCGGGCACTGAGATATGATCCGTAGGCGCAGGATTTTCAAGAGGAGTTGTAGGCTCGCCTTCTGGAGGGACGGTTGTTGCCGGATCAACCGCCGGATCATCTGCAGAAGTCTCAGCAGGGGGTTTGTTTGCCTTTTGTTTTTTGCTAGGCTTTGGCTTGCTGAAATAAGTTCGGAAAACGAGTTAAGATGGCGAATCAAAATATAATCATAAACCGGATAAGTTTAAAAGACTTACCCTGGAACAATTTTTAGTGGGGGAAGTTGCGTAGCAGTCGATTCACCAGAGGAGGATAATGGAGTCTCCTGATAATCAGGATCAGACGGCTTAAGAGGTTTTCGGATAAGCCCGGCCTTGGGATGAAGGAGAGTTGGAGAGAGTATAACCTCAGGGCGGCGCTTCCGAGCCGGAGTGAGAGAGATTTCGGATGACTCCACTGCCAGGCCGCTATGGCGAGTGGTCCGGCGAAGAGCTTCATGTTGTTGTTTCTTCAAAAGAAAATTAGGATCCAATTGAGCATAAGGATGAGAAAATTGATATTTCCGGACTGTCCGACGACTCTTTTGTGGAAGTGGTTCTGAATCGGAAGAAAGGATAGTTACCTCAACTTCGGCCGGTTTATCACCTTCAGCCAACTCCTGTGGAAAGTTATCATTAGATACAGATATGAGCACAAGCAAGCAAATTAAAGCCGGATTAATTCATACCTCGGAATCCGGATCGTCATCCTCAGCTTGAGAACTAGAGTCAACAGCTGCTTTTCTTTTCTTATTAGCAAAGGTCTTCCGGCGTGCTTGTTTGCCGGGTTTCTCCTGAGGTTTTCTCTTCCAGAAAGGATCCTCAGCCTATTCGAAGGAAGAAAAGATAATTGAAAGAACGGTTTAAAAGAACGGATTACAAATACATGACAAAGCAAAGCTTACCGCAGGTAGCTTGTTCTTCTTGTAATACGGAGCTAATCCGACTTTGCTGCAGTCTGCTAAGGAGACGTTGAGCATCTTCTTAGCCGATTCAATAACCTCCGATTCAGAAAGTTTATCCTTGGTAAACCGTTGAGGGTCATCCGGTTTACCAGAATACTGGCACATCAACTGCGATCGCTGACTAAAGGGAAGAATACTCCAAGAGAGCCAACAGCGCATAAAATCGGTTCCTATTAAACTGTTGGCCATAAAAGCTTTCAGTCTGGAAAGCTGAGACGCAAACCGGGGCCGTTCGGTGGAGCTGAGACGTTGTGGCAGAGGGTGATCCTCCGGAAGACGGTGCTCACGATAACCCGGCAGTGGGTTTTCCCCTTCAGGAGAAGTGTCAACACAGTAAAACCAAGATTTGTTCCACTCCTTTGGGTGTGTGTGGAGAGCGGCATGGGGAAAGACTACGTCTCTCCTTTTCTGGATGTTAACCCCGCCGAGTTCCTGATGCGGCCCGCTGGTGAATTCCGTACGCCGGTTCAGGTGAAAGAAATCCCGAAATAGATCAACAGACGGTTCTTCTTGCAGGTATACCTCTGAAAAAACTTGGAAGTCGCAGATATTCGAAATAGAATTGGGCCCAATGTCCTGAGGGTGGAGTTGGAAGGCAGCAAGCACATCTCAGAAGAATTTTGAACCGGGGTGTGAGAAGCCGCGAGCTATATGGTCGAAGAAAACAATAACCTCCCCTTCTCTGGGAGTAGGAGGGCATTCGTTTCCTGGAGCCCGCCACTTCAAAACAGATTGAGGGCCTAAGGTACCAATGGCAGCAATTCTAACCAAGTCGTTTTCCGTGATGATGGAAGGAACCCAGTCACACGAGACAAACTGCTTGGCCATAGCAACAGAAGGATAAGCACTGAAAAAGATAAAGTGTAAAACTGGATTATGCAGGTACAGCAGTATAAACCGGAAGATATATATGAAGATCACGCAACGGTTTAGACAAGGGACTAATGATATGGTTAACTCGGCAATAATAAGGAGCCATGTTACTGCCAGTTAATGACAGCAAAAGAGGAGCAACTAAACCGTCACATTCAATTTTAAAAGCCTACCGGAACAGGGTATGACAGTATAAACCAGAGTATACCTAATAGATCTACAAAGGAGAAGAAACAGGTTTTTGCAAACAGCTAAAGGCAGAACAGATCTGAGCATGCAAGAAAAAGGAAAATAAATACAAGGACGAACGGGAAGAACTACAAGGATCTTATGCGGAGCAGATGAATCTACAGGATGAGTGTAGGTGACGAGATCTAAAGCATATACTAGCGGAACAAAGGTAGGATCTAAGGGCAGAACGTAAAGGTCAAGACTTGTGCGAACAAGACGAAGTTATCATCGAGGCTCTAATGGCGGAGGCATGAGCAAGAACCCTAGAAGATACGGATCTACAGTGAGGAAGAAAGATGTACCTGGAACAGTGGAGATCAGCGGCGGAGTTCTCTGGTCAAACTCAGGGTGATGCAGCGGCCGGCGAGGACTTGGTTTCGGCGATCGACGGCGGCGGTTCGATCTCGGGCGTCAATGGCGTCTTGAAGCTCGGGCGACGGACGAGGAAGAAGATGCGAGAAGAGGATAACGAATGAGGACGGCGGTATTTATAAGGGAAGGTCAGACACGAAGCGACATGTGCGGGATTCGAGGGAGCAAAGATCGGATAAAGATCCTTTTGACGCCTCGATTTTCGGGATAACCATTAAACAAAGCTACAGGACAGCTCGCAGCGTTAAATGCGGAGATGATGTCACGGTAAGATTCGGTGATTCTCGAGGATGACGTCAGAGCCGGTTTACAAAAAATGAGAAGGCACAGAAGAAAGTTATACAAGACAAGGGAGATTGATACGAATAAGTTCAAATCATTCTGGGGTCTAATGTCAGGGATATTACTAGCAGGTATGAACCGGCTAGTGTAAACCGGCTTATTATAATTATATGTTGTAATATTTAGTAATAAGCTACGGCCCATAAGATCTTAGGGCCCATGTATAGAGTTACGATTTGTAAACCACCTGATGATGTAACTTGAGGAATAAGGAAGAAAGAACAGAGACCGAGGCGGACACAAGTATGAGCCGGCCTCGGGACTCTGTAAACCGGACTGGGCGTCGCCTCTCTATATAAGGGGACGACCCGGCGACGGTTCAGGGACAAGCAAGAATCAACCCGTCGAGACTACAGGTAAGCGATCCGCTCCCTGTAAACCGATGCCCAAGCAATACCAAACCAACTAGACGTAGGCTTTTACCTTCATCGAAGGGGCCGAACTAGTATAAACTCTCTGTGTCCTTTGTGTGCTATGAACCCCTTCAAGCTAACCCGTGCGATGGTTCCATCTTCAAGTCCGTTAAACCGGACATCTGCCGTGCTAATTCCACGACAGTCACTAAGGACCTGACACATCTCCAACGGTCAGATTTTGAACACACGCGGCAACTTAGCTTGGGCTCCAAGACAAGCTGACTTATCCAACTCTGGATAAGATTTGCTCTCATTGTCTTCGCTCGAAGAGATAGGACTTTTGGTTGGGCATCACATCTGTCATTTGACTACATTCACAGAGACCCCACTTAACAGTACAGTGGTTCCTATGACTCAAGAAAGAAGAAAAGGAACTACGAAAGAAACTATGTCTTCGCACTCCATAGTCTCCAGTGAATGTCTTCACAGGTCATTATCTTCATGTGAATGTCTTCACGAGCCACCATTGTCTTCAATGTCTTCACACATTTTTAGGGGTTATCTCTGGAAGGTAAACCGAATCACTAAGGGTACTACCTGTGTTATCCCGCAATTCTCATAAACACGTTAGTCCCTCAACCACATTTGTCGTCAATACTCCAAAACCAATCAGGGGGCACTAGATGCACTTACAATCTCCCCCTTTTTGGTGATTGATGACAAACTGGTTGAAGTTTTCAATGGGGATAAAATATTTGAAAGTAACATAACACGGTCATTGGCTTCATGAGATTGAGAGGGCTCCCCCTGAAGATGTGCATATAGTAAATTTGTTTTTGAATGCAAAAGCACATGGCATGTTTTGCTTTGTGGAGATCTCCCTCAATCTTATGAAGACAATCCATCATGCATTCACAGATCTAGTGAAGATAATAATATGCATAATGAAAAATGGGCATCTGCGAATGGTTTCATGTGCATAAGATAGATATTTAACCATGCAGAAGAAACAATAGTAAATGCAGCAGACAACCATCAAGTTTAAGTGTTACAACTGAAGAGCCAAATGTTTCAGAACGAGAGTTGTAAGAACTTAGCAAAAAATAAAGCACCCGACCCATATATGGACCCGCTTGAAGATTATCAACTCATATACTTCTCCCCCTTTTGTCAGTAAGGACAAAAAAAGGTTTGAAGACATAGAGTATCTATGCGTTCCCAGGTGGTGAAGATGCTGGGGCAGCCAGGTCGACGTTGGAGTTGGGCGGTGCAGACGGGCCTACCGCAGAGTCTTGATGCAGTGAAGCTATTGCTGGAGAAGTGGCGTCGTCTTCATCATCTATGACACGAGCAACAACAGCTGTAGCCAAAGATGAATACTCAAAGTCTTCGATTGATGGAGTAGGACACAAACTCTCAGATTGTGGAGGCCTGGAGTCAAACTTGAAATGCTCAGTGAAGCCATCTCCTTGAAGATCATCTTTAGAGGAAAGTAATGTGAGGCTCTTCCAGGACCGCCGACAGGCTTCATGTGCAACGAAGGAGTTCTTGGTTGCCAGGTTGCGAATGCGATTGACATCAGTGAGAAGACTTTGCATCTGGTGCTTCAACCAATCATGATGCCTATCTTGATTTTGGTGAAGCGATACAAGAAGCTCTCTGTCATTTAGAACACATGAACACTTCTTAGGCCTTGGTGCAATTGTGCTGGCAGTAGCTTCAGTATTGGCGCGACGCGATAGGCGCAGATTTCCAGCCAGAGGATAAGCAATAGTAGCAGCATTTGGCACATGAAGACTTGCAACATGCTGAGTGAAACTGTGATGGTCAGCATTGAGCAGTTGAAGTGGTTTCTTGGCAGGCTCAGGATAAATGGCTTCATAAGACATATCAACCTCAGGAAGAAATACAACATGATTGCACGCTGAAGGTTGATAGTTGATAGTGGAGTGAAGCTTAATGAGCCGCTGATGACCCACAAGTGTAGGGGATCTATCGTAGTCCTTTCGATAAGTAAGACTGTCGAACCCAACGAGGAGCAGAAGGAAATGATAGGAAGTTTTCAGTAAGGTATTCTCTACAAGCATTGAAATTATCGGTAACAGATAGTTTTGTGATAATGTAATTTGTAACGAGTAACAAGTAATAAAAGTAAATAAGGTGAAGCAATATGGCCCAATCCTTTTTGTAGCGAAGGACAAGCCTGGACAAACTCTTATAGAAAGAAAAGCGCTCCCGAGGACACATGGGAATTATCGTCAATCTAGTTTTCATCACACTCATATGATTTGCGTTCGGTACTTTGATAATTTGGTATGTGGGTGGACCGGTGCTTGGGTACTTCCCTTACTTGGACAAGCATCCCACTTATAATTAACCTCTATTGCAAGCATCCACAACTACAAAAGAAGTATTAATGTAAACCTAACCATAGCATGAAACATATGGATCCAAATCAGCCCCTTACGAAGCAACACATAAACTAGGGTTTAAGCTTCTGTCACTCTAGCAACCCATCATCTACTTATTACTTCCCAATGCCTTCCTCTAGGCCCAAACAATGGTGAAGTGTCATGTAGTCGACGTTCACATAACACCACTAGAGGAAAGACAGCATACATCTCATCAAAATATCGAACGAATACCAAATTCACATGACTACTTATAGCAAGACTTCTCCCATGTCCTCAGGAACAAACGTAACTACTCACAAAGCATATTCATGTTCATAATCATAGGGATATTAATATGCATAAAGGATCTGAACTTATGATCATCCATCGGATAAACCAACTAGCATCAACTACAAGGAGTAATCAACACTACTAGCAACCATCAGGTACCAATCTGAGGTTTTGATACAAAGATTGGATACAAGAGATGAACTAGGGCTTGAGAGGAGATGGTGCTGGTGAAGATGTTGATAGAGATTGACCCCCTCCCGATGAGAGGATCGATGGTGATGACGATGGTGACGATTTGTCCATCCTAGAGGGAAGTTTTCCCGGCAGAACAGCTCAGTCGGAGCCCTAGATTGGTTTCGCCTCGAGACGGCAGCGCTTCGTCCCGAAAACCTCCTTATGATTTTTTCCAGGGCAGAAGACACCTTATACCAGAAGATGGGCATCGGGGGGCTGCCAGGTGGCCCACGAGATAGGGGGGCGCGCCCCCACCCTCATGGACGGTGGGTGGCCCCCTCTGGTGTTTTTTCGCTCGATATTTTTTATTTATTCCAAAACTGACTTTCGTGGAGTTTCAGGGCTTTTTGAGTTGTGCAGAATAGGTATCCAATATTTGCTCCTTTTCCAGCCCAGAATTCCAGCTGCCGGCATTCTCCCTCTTCATGTAAACCTTCTAAAATAAGAGAGAAAAGGCATAAGTATTGTGACATAATGTGTAATAACAGCCCATAATGCAATAAACATCAATATAAAAGCATGATGCAAAATGGACGTAACAGCCGCATAGCCCATGGAGCATAAAACTTGAGGCCAAACAGATCAATACTAGATGCAGCCAGTTGACGAATGAAGAATTCATGAGTATTGAATCTCATGCCATTGAGGATGTAAAATACCAGAGTCTTCATGGCGCCTTCCAGTTTGGCTCCAGAAGAGTGTCCCTTGATTGGCCATAGAGTACGCCTCAGAATATAGTAGATGGTGCGAAGCAGATACTCGAGGTCCTTGACGAGAAATTCCTTTGGATATTCAGCGTCCAGAGGCAATGGCTTCGTCATACTGAGCATTTGACTCATGTTTGGCTCATGCTTCTTGAAGATGCTTTGAAGTTCATTCTGATGAAGCGTACAACCTGGTTCGAATAACTCACCAGGAGTGGGCAGGGAAGTAAGTTCAAGAAGTGTTTGAGCTTTGGCTTCATGATGAACGTCACCTGTCATCCACTCGAGGATCCATGTCTTCGGATCCCTGTTGTAGCCTGTGATATGAAGTGTAGCATAGAACTGAAGCAGAAGCTCTTCATTCCAATGCTCTTTTCCAGTGACGAATGGGAGCAACCCAACATCTCTGAAGCAATTAGGTGCCTATTCAAGGCATGGCAGCCCAGCAATGGCTTCACAATCCAGACATTGGTGTGGAAAAATCCGGTCTTGATTGTACATAATGCATGAGTAGTAGTTGTGTTGCTGGTAGCTCCAGAACCTATCAGAGGTTAGCTTGGGCTTCTTGTACGGGTTCTTGTCAGAATAAAAGAACGTGTTGTGCTCCCTGAAGCTTCTCACACTGAAGGAACCCTGGGTAGTTACAACGCTTGAAAGCCTAGGGATTCTGGGCTTCGGCTTCTGTGTCTGAGGCCTTTCCTCCACATGATAGTCATATTGTGGTCCTGGACCAATGGGAGACGTCAGTGTTGGGCACCTGACAGTGACGAGCTCTCCATCATGATTGTAGGCTTGGGCCATGGTGTGAGGCACAGGGGGAGGAACATTTACTTCAGGGGCAGCAATGACTTCATGCTGCACATTGTCTTCAGCCATGACCGTGTCACTAGCCTCAACAGTAGTTTGAGTGGCAGGTGTAGTTGCTTCATTATCAGTGGCGGGTTGTTGCACAATGGGCATTTCATCTTGTACAACAATTTCAGTAGCAGGAGGAGTAGCTTCACGTTCTTCTTCCTTCTCTTCATTGGCTGATGCAGCTGGTATATCTTCAGCCGCTTTCTCTTCTTGAAGCTTTTGTCTTCAGCTTCTTCTTGGAAGGAGCAACATCACATGCATCAAGATGCTTTCTCTTCTTGGCTTCAGCTTCAGCCTGCCAAGTCTTCTTTTGTTCAGATGCTGCTGATAGGACTTTTGGCTTTGAGCCAATCATACTAGCAGGGAAGACAATACTTGGTCTCTCATGCCTTGGAGCTTCAGTGTCTTCAGCAGCAGTGATGAGGACATGACTACCTTGGATACGACAAAAAATATTGCATACATGTATATTTGTGAGGTGATTTCTAATGCAAACTATGCAACAATTTATTTATGTCATCCAGGACAAAAATACTTCACATACTTTTGTGCCATGTCTAATTCCAGGTGTATGGGACATTTGTACAATCCACATATGAAGATAAGGGAAAAAGAGAAGTTTAGGTGCTGTTCAAAAAGTTCTCTCACGTCACTTTTGGGCCAAGAGAAGATAGAGTCCAAGTTTCTCACGTTCTGCATCCAGATTCGGACTGCACAGACATACCTGACTCAAAACGGCAAAACTCCTTCATACGGACTCCGAATTGGGTGATTCTTTTTTTGTTGGAAACTAGATTTCGTACACTTTACAACCCAATTGGATTCACCTTCAAATTCGTCCGGAGAGTTGAGATATCGACGAAACAATCTGATGCTGCAGCAGAATCCGAGTCAAACTACAAGTCCAAAGGTGTTGCATCACCTCCACTTGGGCCCATGAGCCTTGTACGACCTAGGGTTAGTTTTAGGCTGCCTTGGGACATCCTCCCACCTCCTTGGCCGCCATCCCTTGCTCCTATATAAGTAGATCCATCTAGTAGCTTTTTCTTTGGGGATTTGTTTAGTCAAAAGTTAGCCATTGCAACTTCGTGTACTTCGTTTGTGTCCACCGACCAGACCAAGACCGCTCACGGATCCCCACCTTTATCAATACTTCATCTATATTTGCAATATTCAGATTGCTTTATCATATTCTTGCTTGTTCTTCGATTGCATGCAGGAATAGACCTTCGTGGTCAGGCTGATCGTGCTTCTGGCATCGTCAGTAACCCCTAGAGATTGGTTTAGCGATTGCTAAGGCGCAACGTCGTGCACATTTGTAGTCGGATCGTCAAAGTCGTCTCCACCAAATCGATAGTTACCATCTCATCGAAAGATCTGGCCCCTCGCCTCTATCAAGCAGGCTTCTTCTTCTTCTTTAGCTTCTTGGCGGCCAGCTTGGGGTCAATGCCTGGACGGCCAAGAGCTTTCCTCTTTACGGCTTCGTTGTAGGCCCAGACACATTTTCAGCATTGTGCTTGAGACGTTCCCTTGAGCCTCTTCAACATTGCGACACTTGGCAAATTCAGTCTTGAGGTGTGTCATCATAGTCTTGAAGTTTTGAACTCCTTGAGCACTGAGATTTGCCATATGCTTCTTGAACTGAGCCTTTTCATGTTCAATTTTGTTCTTCTGCTCAATGAACTTTTGAGCAATGGTCAGTTCATGGGCAATGTATCCTTGAAAGGTCACACTGATATCAATAGGCAGTTGAAGATTATCAAGAGATAGTGATGTATCCTCAAACCACTCATCAATGAAGTTGTTGATGATATCAGCATCAAAGAGAGGCAAATCATTGAAGATTTCAACTTGTTCCTTGCTCTTGATTAGCATCTCAAGGGTGTCATCAGCAAGATCTTCATCACTGGACAGATCTATAATATCATTAGAATTGCGCACAATGCTGCCAGGAGTGAGCTCTTGACCAGATGGCTTCATGAGTTGCTTGACCTCTGTGAGATGCGAGAATGGTCCTCAGACTGCACACTGGATTCATGAGGTACAATTTTCAAAGCCTTCACACTTGAAGCTTTTGGAGCAGCAGAAAGTTTAGAAGCCTTCTTTGGCTTCACAGGCTCGGGAACATCTTCAGGTTCCACGTCTTCAACAACATCCTCCACAGTTGCCCTTTGAGCAGTGATGTGGGAGAGCAATCCATCAAGGCTATTGAAGGGGCCAACTAGATTTTCATTGGCTTCACGGGTTCCATCAGAACGAGGCCGAGATGGACCAGGATTGAAATTGATGCGAAATTCCTTCTTGTTCTGTGTTGCAAAGTTCTTGCCAAACTTGTAGTTTTCTTCAAACAACTCATCATCACGGCACCATCGAAGACTGGATGGGTGAGTATCTTCAGGCATAGTTCTACTGACCATGCAAGGGTAGAAATTTTTGGCGATGGCTTCGGATATGTTTTTGGGCTGAAGCTTCTTGTAGACGACATCACCCCATGGAGGGCGTATAGCATTCTTGGTTGCATATTCAGGGTTCACAAAGCGGTATAGAAACCATTGTTCTGCCCAATATCTTCGAATCCATTGGATTCAGGATTTGCTTTCTCCATAGGTTTCTTATGGATCAGACTTGTATATAGTGAACAGATCAGGAGGAAGATCTTTGGCAATTAGTGCGTCTCTGTCTGCCACCCTTCTTGGACTGTTTTTCAGAAGCCATTGGATTCAGACAGAAGGGCTTCACAAAACTGTTTGTCTTCCGACGACTGGATAGACAGGAACTGGCTTCAGGAGATTCAATATGACGCTGTAAGAATTCTGCAAATGAATGCAGACTATGAGAACCAAGGGATTCTCCCACGAACATGTACCTGTGAGAACATTAGAGATGCGAGTGAAGGGGAAGAATGTCACATCCCTAGCTTCTGTCTGCCTAGTGCTAGATTGGTTGTTGCATCATGTCTAAACTTTTCTTTAAACTGGAATTGGGGATTGTTCAAACCCTAGCACCAAAAGAACCCACCTAGGTTCAACCTAAAAATATTTTCAATGAATCCAAAGTGCCTCAAGAAAAGTTCATGATTTTTGGTTAAGGAAGAAACCTCTGCCAAAAATGATGAATATATTTCTAGGACATTTTTGGATTTTTGAATTAACTCATATTGTATTTGAGTTGGAGCAAATAAATCCTATAATTATTTTTATTGCTCCAATTATTCTGAAAACATTTTGTGGAGCTTTGGAATAATCCATATTGCATCCACAAATAATTTCAGAAGCAACAAAAATGGTTTAGTTTTAGTACTAAATCAAAATAGAGCAAAACAAATAGAAAACAGAAAGGACATAAGGGAAAGGGCTTACCTAGCCTTACCTGCGGCCCAGCTGGCGGCCCAGCCCACCTGGGCCTCCCCTGCCAGTCATCCCTGTCCTCGCGCCAGGAGGACACGGGAGCGTGCTCGCTGCGCGCTGGCCACGCGCCGCGCCACCTCCTGCTTCCCACCGCTCCCTCGATGTGCCTGGAGACGCCACGCACCTCTCTGCCTCACTCTCTCACTCTCCCTCGCTCTCAGCCCGTTCCCTGGATCTCTCCCTCTCGTCACCGAACGCCACCGTCGCCGCCGCTCGCCGTAGCCATGACCACCGGCCACCCCTCGTCCCGTGACCGTGTCCAGAAGCCCCGCAATCGAGCACCACATCCCCAAGCCGAAGGAATCGAGTCGGAGGGCTCCGCTTCGTCGTCTACGTCATCGTCTTCAACCTCGGGTGCCGCCGTTCTCCTCGTCGATTCGGCCACCTTAGACCGTCCCCGGCCTCGCCGTCTGCTCCAAACCACTCGATGTGAGCTCCTTCGTCGTCCCCCCTACTCTCCTGGTCGTTCTCCTCCTCTAACCCATCGGGCCGTCGTGCCCGAGAACTCAGTGCCGCCGCACTAGTCGCCGTCGTTGTTTTAGCTAGCATCCGTCACACCCGAGCATTGCTACGTGCTCAGCAGCTCCGCAGCAAGCTAACGCCGCCACCAGCTCATCTTTTTGTGCCCCGTAGCGATACGTCGCCGATGCCCGAACTCCGGCCACCGCCTCGCTCGTCGCCGGCGCCTTTCCCGGCCACCCTAGCTCCAGCCGCTGCCACGAATGGATGCGCGCGAGTGCCAGCTCCGCGTAGGTGCTCTCCGCCGACGATTTGGTCGCCGGAGGACCAAATCCGAAGCTTGCCGCCGTGTTTGGCCTCATCGGCGGCAGAACGCCGGCAAGTTTGACTTGTTTGACCGGGAGGGGGGGGGGGTTGACCACCCCTGGGTCACTGACGTGTGGGCCCACCCCCCCTAATTAGCTTGGTTAGTTAAGTTAATTGCTAATTAATCTAGTTAGTTAGGTTAGTCACTGACCCATGGGCCCAGGCCCCACTGACAGTTAGTTAGTTCTTAGCTTAGCACTAATTAACTCTGTTAAATAGTTGTGACACTGACATGCCGGGCGCACATGTCATGTTTGACCTGGACCAGCCCCTGTTGACCTGCTGACGACAGCATGAGGTCATGTTGATGCAGTAAATGTTTTTTGAGATTTTAAATAAATCAGAAATGATTTATTTATTTCAGAAAATAGCCAAAACTTCTAAAAATCACAAAAATTAATCTATAACTCAGATGAAAATAATTTATATATGAAAATTGATCAGAAAAATCCAAGGAATCTGTTTATGGCATTTTCATGCATGTTTGGATAACTTACAACCACTGTTTAGGACATTTGAATAAATGGCATTTGAATAATCACATATGGAGTTTGAATTTGAACCTTTAGTTCAAATCAACTTCATTTAATATGGTTGCTAGTTGCATTAGCTCAATCAACAGCATATTGCCATGTCATGATCATGCATCATATTGTCGCATTGCATTGATTGTGTTCTTTCTCTGTTTGCCGGTTTTGTCCCCTCTCAGTAGACGTGGTTCCGACGATGAGTTCGATGACACCGATGAAGAACTATTACTATCTTTAGAAGTGCCAGGCAAGCAGAACCCCCTTGTTCATTCCGATACAATCCCAATCTCTCGCTCCTGCTCTCTTTACTGCATTAGGACAACAACGTTTCAACTGTTACCTGCTGCGGTAGTTGAACCCCTTTCCTCTGCATGACCTGTCATTGCCACAGTAAATAGTTGAAACCCACTAGCATGAGTAGGAGTTGTTTGAGCCATGTTGTGCCTACTCATTCATGCTTTCTGGTTATGCCTGCTATTGCTTAGAGTTGTGTCAGGTCTGATTCATCGGGAATGAATTGGAATGGTGATGAACATGTCCTACTGTGTGAGCTAAGTGTGTGAACACGATTTGGTAAAGGTAGCGGTGAGAGGCCATGTAGGAGTACATGGTGGGTTGTCTCATTGGAACCGTCCTTAAGAACTGAGTTATGTGTAAGTTATCCAATGACTAGTTACTACCACACATTGGGTTCCGATAACTCGACCCCTCTCGACTTATTAATCAACTAGATCTTTGTCCAGGAGTTGCAACTAGTTTTTGGTGTTTGTAGGTAGTGCTAGTAGTCTACCAAGTGACACTCGGTACAGGTGGGCTTGGGACAGACTAGGTGCAGTGGCCTGGTGTACCAAGTGGCACCCGGTTGGTGGGCTTGGGAACCCTGCACACATCATTTGGGGCCGTGAGCGACACCCCGGCCGGATCTCCTTACGGATGGAACCCGAATAGGCGATAAACCTGGACTAGAGTATTGTGTGGTTAGTCAGGTCGTGGTCGACACCCTCGCCAGGCTTCCTCTTGGAGGTTGCCGAGATACACGACGTGTACATGGCGGTAAGTGGCGAGAGCGTGTGTGAAGAAGTACACCCCTGCAGGGTTAACATGATCTATTCGAATAGCCAGGTCCGCAGTTATGGACTTCTTGGATGCTTACTTGGTACATAGACGGGTGAAAGTTGATACTCTAAAATACTCAAGACAAGTGTGAGTGCTATGGATGGCCTTCTCGTAGGTAGACGGGAATGGATCCATAGTAGTGTATTGATTGGTGAATATGTGGACTCGTGTGCGCCACCTCAAAAGAGTTACTTGCAGTCATAGTTTCAGGATAGCCACCGAGTCAAAGCTGGCTTGCTGTAGTCAAACTCCACCACCCCTTTGTTGATACTAATGCATATGTAGTTAATTCTGATGTAAGTCTTGCTGAGTACCTTTGTACTCACGTTTGCTTAATTTATGTTTCTGCAGAGAGACTTATGTCTTGCTAGTGGTTCCGCGTGGACTTCGATGTTTAGCTTGTTACCTCAGCTACGATCTTGTACCCTTGGGAGGGTCTTGTAGATAGTCAGCCTTCTCAGCCTTTTTCATTTGTAGTTGTCTGTACTCAGACATGTTATGCTTCCGTTGCCTGTATGCTCTGTATGTTGGGTCATGTGACCTCTGTTTGTAATAAATGCTATGATGGCTCTTCTGGGCCTTTATCTATATGAGTTGTTGAGTTATGTTGTGATGCCATGTTGTACAGCACATACTTGCATGTTATGCGTACGTGTAATGTGTATTGCTATGTGTGGGATCCGACACCTAGTTGTTTACCCTTGGTAGCCTATCTTACACGGAAATGTCTCCTAGTGCTTCCACTGAGCCTTGGTAGCTTGCTACTGCTCCGGAACGCTTAGGCTGGCCGGCATGTGTCCTTCTTCGTTCCTGAGTCTGTCCCTTAGGGGAAATGTCACGCGTTGTTCCTTTAAGTCCTTGTAGCTTGCTACGACTTGGGTTCATACGTTGATGACCGACACGTTCGTTGCTGGGTCATGTATGCCTGTCTCTGTAATTTAGTGCCACTTTTGGTTTATAACTGGTCATGTCGGCCCGGGTTCTCTGTCATATGGATGCTAGCGACACTATCATATACGTGTGCCAAAATGCGCAAATGGTCCCGGGCCAGGTAAGGTGGCACCCGTGGGGATACCGTGCGTGAGGCCACAAAGTGATATGGTGTGTTACAGGCTAGGCCTGTGTGACTTAGGATCGGGGTCCCGACAAAGAGGTCATATGCATTCTCAGAAGATTTTGAAGATAAATCAGTTTGAAGACATTGACCTCATAGTGCGAAGACATTCACTTATATGGAATGAGTTGGTTCCAAATTTGTACGAATCCAAGAATAGGTACAAGTGAGGAATCTAACTAGTATTGAGGCATAAGTGAATAAACTTGCATGATATGAGATGAAGATACAGAAAGAAACAACTTTTCGAAGATCAGAAACCACTTTTGGTGGAGTTACATGGTTTCAATGGATCAAAACGAAGGTAAAAAGTGAGATTTATTTACCGCACAGAGGAACTGCCAGACGAGATGAGAGGGATGCCAAGCAGATCAATCTTCCATGCGCTTACTTGGCGGCGGAAGACACCTACGATGGTGGCGGAGAAGACGAGGTTCGTGGCCGGCGGGAAGACGGCGTCGAAGAAGTCACGGCAGCTAAGCGCTTTGTCTCCGGCGTCGGTTGGAGCTAGCGGAGGTGCTAGGGTTTGAGCGAGATGGCGAGAGGTGGGAGAAGAGATTATGACCGCATGGGTGGAGTATTTATAAGGAGGGAGGGCGGCGCAACGCAATTACGGAGGTCCCCCATGGCGGTTCACATCGGAAGGACACGTGGCGAGCATGCAACTTATGGAGAGTTGAGCCACGACCCCACGCACGCCTGATTTGTTGGATGGACGTTCCGGCTTCTCCGGTTTTCAGGTAAAAAGGATAAGGCATTAAAACAGGTTTTAATGTGTGTCTCTATATCTTCAGCTGACAATGACACAGTAAACAGATTTTACACGTGTCAATAGAATGCATATGAAGAGATAGAGAGAGTTGGAGAGATAAGCATAGAGGGGTCCGATCACATTCACTTAGTTCTGAAAAAGGGTTTGAAGACATAGGTATAAGTGAATGTTGTATAGGAGAGAAAACACACACACACACACATATATATATATATATATTTATATATTTATCAGAGAAGCCAAAATCAACATTGTGAAGATAAACCTTGAAGTCAAAACAATGATGAAGACAAACTTAGTATGAAGATAATGCAGTCAAGACTCCAAATGAAAATCTTCAGGAAAGTTTGGTGGTGGCGTTACCCATCGTATAGGAAGTATTAGACCAGGACACGGCGCACAATTATCATGGCGCTCCAGAGTCGAATTCCACATTAATGTATTCACACTTAGAGTGTATGTCTTCATGAACTGAAGACATACGTTACTTCGTGTGTTGCACATCTAAGTCATCAAAATGCATAAGCGTTAGGATGTGTGTCCAATCACATGACTTTTGAGGATTCTAGGATATTTAGCTCACACCGTAACTTGCAAAACCTTTTCTCATCCAAGGGCTTAGTGAAGATATCTGCCAATTGCTCTTCAGTGTTGACATGAATAATCTCAATGTCCTTCTTGATTACATGATCCCTGAGAAAATGCTGACGAATCTCAATTTGCTTTGTCTTCGAGTGCTGAACAGGATTCTGAGCAATCTTGATGGCACTCTCATTATCACGAAAGAGAGGCACCTTCACCATGTTGATGCCATAGTCCTTAAGAGTTTGCTTCATCCATAGGAGCTGTGGGCAACAAGATCCAGCAGAAATGTATTCAGCTTCAGCGGTGGAGAGAGACACTGAGTTCTGCTTCTTTGAAGACCAACAGACAAGAGATCGTCCAAGAAAGTGACATGTGCTTGATGTGGACTTGCGATCAACTTTGTCACCAGCATAATCAGCATCTGAGAATCCAACAAGGTCAAATATAGAGCCCTTGATATACCATAATCCTAGTGTTGGGGTGTGAGCCAAGTATCGAAGAATTTGCTTCACATCGAGGTGATGCGATTCCTTTGGTGCCACTTGGAATTGGGCACACATGCAAATGCTAAGCATTATATCTGGCAAGATGCACATAAGTAGAGTAAAGAACCAATCATGGAGCGGTACCTTTTGATCGAACTCTTTACCATTGTCGTCAGAGCCCAATTGACCTTTGGTTGGCATTGGTGTCGTGTACCCTTTGCAATCTTGCATTCCAAACTTCTTCAGGCAATCTTTGAGGTATTTCTCTTGAGATATAAAGATGCCATTCTTCTGCTGACGAATTTGAAGTCCAAGGAAGAACTTCAGCTCACCCATCATGGACATCTGATATTGCTCTTGCATCATGTATCCAAACTCATCACTGTATCTTTTGTCAGTGCATCCGAAGATAATGTCATCCACATAGATTTGGCATACAAACAGTTCACCATCATATGTCTTCGTGAAGAGTGTGGGATCTAGTGAACCAGGTTTGAAGCCTTTGCTTTTCAGGAAGT
Organism: Secale cereale; assembly: GCA_902687465.1. Lineage (NCBI taxonomy): Eukaryota > Viridiplantae > Streptophyta > Magnoliopsida > Poales > Poaceae > Secale > Secale cereale. The sequence goes on along the minus strand of LR738713.1, from coordinate 253,245,376 downwards.
CCTTGAGTGTGTCATACCAAGCACGTGGTGCTTGTTTGAGGCCATACAGTGCCTTGTTGAGCTTGTATACCATGTCAGAATGCTTTGTGTCTTCAAAGCCAGGCAGTTGTGCAACATATACTTCTTCAATTTTGCCATTCAGAAAGGCACTCTTTACATCCATTTGATACAGAAATATGTTATGGTGGTTGGCATAGGCTAGCAGTATGCGAATGGATTCAAGCCTAGCCACAGGAGCAAAGGTTTCATCGAAGTCAATTCCTTCCACTTGAGTATAACCTTGAGTAACGAGACGAGCCTTGTTTCTGACAACTTGACCATGCTCATCTTGTTTGTTGTGATAGATCCATTTGGTGCCAATGATGTTGTGCTTCCGAGGATCAGGATGCTTAACAAGCTCCCATACATTGTTCAGCTCAAACTGTTGAAGCTCTTCTTGCATTGCTTGAATCCATTCAGGTTCCATAAAAGCTTCATCAACTTTCTTGAATTCAGATACCAAAACGAATGCAGAGTGTCCACAAAAGTTGCCTAGCTGAGTTGCTTTTGAACGAGTAAGGGGACCAGTCGCATTGAGGCTATCAAGAATCTTTTCCACTTGTACTTCATTAGCTACCCTAGGATGAACTGGGCAAAGACTTTGCTCATGCTGTTGATCATCTTCTTGTTCAGGATTGGCTTATGGCTGAGCATTGTCTTCAGGTTGATTAGGTGCAGAGATGATGATTTCCTCTTCAGTTGGTTCCTCGGTGGATATAATTTCTCATGTACCCGTTTGTTTCATAGATTCACTAGGAGAAGCTTCATCTAGCACATTTGACAGATGCTCTCTTCGCGAGTCATTAGTTTCATCGAACCGCACATCTACGGGTTCAACCAATTTATAGTGAAAGAGGTTTAAGACCCGGTAGGTGTGCGAGTCCCTTCCGTAACCAAGCATAAAACCTTAATGTGCTTTCGGTGCAAATTTGGAAGTGTGATGCGGATCTTTGATCCAGCACCTAGCGCCAAAGACTTTGTAATAGCTGACATTTGGCTTCTTACCAGTCGGAAGTTCATAGGCCATTTTCTTGAAGAACTTGTGAAGATAAACTAAGTTGATGATATGACATGCAGTATCAATGGCTTTTGGCCAGAACTTTCTTGGAGTCTTGTATTCATCGAGCATAGTACGTGCCATCTCAATGAGAGTCATGTTCTTGTGCTCCACGACGCCATTCTGCTGAGGTGTGTAAGGAGCGGAGAACTCGTGGGTGATGCCCAATGTATCTAGATAAGTGTCGAGCCCTGTGTTCTTGAAATCAGTTCCATTGTCACTTATGATGTGCTTGATCTTGATGCCATAGTTATTCATGGCTCGATTGGCGAATCGTCTGAAGACATCCAGCACTTCAGTCTTATAGAGGATTATATGCACCCAATTATATCTAGAGTAGTCATCAACGACCACGAAGCCATATAAACCAGCACTAGAAGAGAGAATAGAGTTGTGAGTAGGGCCAAATAAGTCCATGTGAAGGAGCTCGAAAGGACGTGATGTAGTCATGATTGTCTTCGAGGGATGCTTGGCCCTAGTCATGTTCCCAGCTTCATAAGAACCACACAGATGATCCTTCTTGAACTTGACGCCCTCAATGCCTATGACATGCTTCTTCTTGGCGAGAGTGTGCAAGTTCCTCATGCCCGCATGACCTAGTCTTCGATGCCAAAGCTAGCACTCTGAAGCTTTTGCAAGAAGACAAATGGCGATCTGTGGCCCTGCGGAGAAATCTACCATATACAGATCGACTTTTCGATGTCCTTCGAAGACTAGAGACTTGTCAGATTCCATAAGCACAAGGCAACGATATTTTCCAAATATCACTATCATGTTTAGATCACACAACATAGAGACTGACATTAAGTTATATCCAAGGGATTCAACAAGCATTACTTTATCCATATGTTGATCCTTGGAAATGGCAACTCTACCAAGACCCAATACCTTGATTTTACCAGTATCTGTGAATGTGATGTGGCTTTTGGGAGAAGGATGTAGGGTTGAGTCGATGAGAAGACGTCGATCACGAGTCATGTGGTTGGTGCATCCATTGTCAATTATCCATTCAGTGGCTTCCGATGCTGTACCCTTTGCACCACGCGCCATGAAGCAGTAGGTTGGAGAAGAGTCATCCTCATCATTTGCTTCAGTGTCGGCGGAGTGACCATTGTCGTCAGTGTTGAAGATGGACTTGGCGACGAATGCCAAGGCTAGAGCTAGGCTAGCCACGCCTGAATCAGACTCGTCCTTAGACTCCACCTCTGCCTCCTCAGAAGCAGACTCCTCCTCTGAATCCATTTCCTTCCCAATGAACGCACGAGCCTTGCCAGATGAACTCTTCTTGTAAGACGAAGACTTTTATGAAGACTTTGAAGATTTCTTCTTCTTTTTGTCGTCAGAATCATATTCATTGCTCTTCTTCTTTTTCTTGGATTCATTGTCCCACTGAGGACACTCAGATATGTAGTGGCCAAGCTTTTTACACTTGTGTCATGTTCTCTTCTTGTAGTCATGAGATGAAGCCTCATCGTTTCTTGAGCTGGATCTTGAAGACTTTCCGAAACTTTTCTTCTTTGAGAACCTTTGAAGCTTTTTTCACAAGCATAGATAGTTCTCTACCAGTGTCTTCAGGATCATAAGTGCTGCAGTCAGAGTCTTCTTTAGATGAGGACACAACTTTTGCCTTCAAGGCTCTGGATCGACCATAGTTGGGGCCATAGATATCTCTCTTCTCAGATAGCTGGAACTCATGTGTGTTGAGCCTCTCAAGTATGTCAGATGGATCAAGACTTTTGAAGTCAGGTCGTTCTAGAACCATCAATGCCAAGGTGTCAAACGAACTGTCAAGAGATCTCAATAGCTTCTTCACAACTTCATGCTTGGTGATTTCAGTGGCGCCAAGAGCATGAAGCTCATTGGTGATATTAGTGAGGCGATCAAATGTAAGCTGGACATTTTCATTGTCATTTCTCTTGAAGCGATTGAATAGATTGCGAAGAACGTCAATCCTTGAGTCTCTCTGAGTTGAGACGCCTTCATTGACCTTGGACAGCCAGTCCCATACCAGCTTGGCGGAATATAGTGCACTCACACATCCGTATTGTCCTTTGGTCAGATGACCACAGATGATGTTCTTGGCAGCTAAGTCCAATTGAGCGAATTTCTTGACATCAGCAGGGGTGACACCTTCACCAGCCTTGGGAACATCAGTCTTGATGACTTACCAGAGATCATTGTCGATAGCTTCAAGATGCATGCACATCTTATTCTTCCACTAGGGGTAATCAGTTCCATCGAAGACAAGACACGCAACGGAGACTTTGATTATCCCTGGAGTTGACATAGCTAAAACTCCAGGTGGTTAAACCGAATCACATAGAACAAGGGAGCACCTTGCTCTGATACTAATTGAAAGTGCAAGTTATTGACTAGAGGGGGGGGGGTGAATAGGTGATTTTTACGAAAGTCTTCAATACACGATATCTTTTGGAAGACAGACAGATGAAATGAACCTATTCGATATGCAACAGAAGATAAACGACACTAGACAAGCAATAGTCAAGTAAGCATCATAGTGAAAGTACGAAGACTATTGATAGTTAGATAACATGGATCAAGATGGAAGACAAAATGAAGCTAAACAGGGAGCTGTCTTCACACAATGAAGTCACACAGGCCAGATAGGTAAGCAATGACTTCACGAAGACAAACTAGAATGTAAATGGGTTAGAAGATAGGACCAGTAGCTTGGAGACGAGGGGATTTGGTAGACCAGTTCCACACTGGTGCGCATCGGTCCTAAACAAACGGTTTAAAACCCCTTTCCACGATGGCATTTGGAACCGTCGCCAAGTGAATCTGGGCGATAGGGGGGGTCCTTCCCACATGACCCAGAAACCGTCGGGGATTGGGCCCCTACAGTGCTCCTACTCGTTTCTGCTCGCATTGCCATCGCAGTCGGTATTCTGTGGTGCTACGTTTACGATGCGCGGCCCATCACAAACGGTTCCCTATTATAGAACATGTATGATGTGCGGCCCATCACAAATGGTTCACCATTAATAAGATTAGCTAATCGTCGTACGAGTGTCGGACAGGATTACGAAATATCGGACCATCGTAACATCGTCGTACACGACAACTATCGCACACGCTATTCTGTGGTGCAACATTTACGATGCATACTTCATCAGAAACAGTTCATGGTTGCGAAACGTGTACGATAAGGCAACTAACACAAATGTTTAGTTTGCCAGCACAGTTTGTGATATTGTCTGACATCGCACACGCTTTGCAAATGGCAACTATGTGCATGCTTGCACACGTTTCCTCTTTGTGAACTGTCTCCGATTATAGTGCATATCGCAAACGTTTGTGTTTTACCAACCGTGTGTGCTGTAACAACCTGGAGAGCATAATTTCACCATAATTTAATTGTTGCTTTTCCAAATTGTACCGGATTTGGATTTGAATTTGAATATATGCTACAGCTTTATTCATATCCATCAGGTTCAAACAACCAATGCATTATTCGATTCATAGGTACATATGTTCAATAATTACATAAGAACCAAATAAAGAATGATGAACCACAGTTGTATACTTGTACTATTAAAGAAGGTAAAGAAAGAGGCAAAATATATTCTGGTTGCTGAACAAGGTGAAGCGAAATGCCCATATTGTGCCCTCCTCCATGCAGAATTGCACAATGATGTAGTACAACACTCTTTTATAATATATCTATATACATCCGTATGTGGTAGTCCATTTGAAATCTCTAAAAAGACAAATATTTAGGAACGAAGGGAGTATATTATAACATCCAATATACTCACATATTAGATGAATTAACATCTTATATTATGGGCCAGAAGGAGTTTAGTTCATTCCTACAAATTATCTACTGCTGTATCCACATGTTACAGTTAGTTTGAGCTAGTTCGGTCTCAAATAGCCCTAAAGTATATCTAAACAAGAGGGCTAGTTTGAGATAGTTGCATCGATAACCCACCCAAAAAAACTAATATCCAACCCAAGAGGTGCTAATTGGAGCTAGTTCTCCTAGTGCATTTATTGTCAATTTAACCCTGCCATCCAAACAACTCTTTGGATGGAGTTAGTTCAGGGTTAGTAATGAGCTAGAAACTAACTCTAACCTCTAGCTAAGTTGAGTATCTAAACAATGTTGTGTTGTTGCTGCTGCTCTTCTACGTATATGTAGAAATAATTAGAACATTAATGTAACACTCTTCATTGTTGCTATGTAGCCTAGGATTGCGTATTTAGACATTAAGTATAGTGCATGTTGCTATGTAGCCTCAGATATATTACACATGGCCCTAGTTAACCTAAGGAAAAATGGGTTGCAAATATATTCAGTTAAAAGTCCGATTCACCAATTAGTCCCTTATCAGCCGCCGGCCTATATGGTACCAGCTACCAATATCCTGAACAGTGAGACGATATAGGCCATGGGATGAAACTAACCTCGATGGAAAACATCAGTCGTTCCCAAAATTGTCCTGTGTAGGTACATCAAGAAGCATGTTAAGCACAACAGGCTAAACATCAACCAAAACTACACATGGCAGACAAAATAATCTCCAAAAGATAGCTTCAGTGTGCAGGTTTAAGCATGCTAGTAAAACAAAACAAGTGGAAATGTGTGCTAACTGCAACATGCCAAACATTTAACAACAAGCAAACATGGTCATTCAAACTGGTATTGTGCCGGTCTAAGTACACTGGTTATGGTTAAATAAAAATGGAAAGGCATGTTAACTACAAGATGCAACAACCAAATGTAGTCATTCATAGTGGTATTGTTGAAACTGGTACTGATGAAATTGAACTGCACAGTTCATACTTGCACATATAGAACATCACATTGTGAATAACTGGAATAAACAAGGCATACTACGAACAACCAATGATAGCATTTGAAACTGAACATATGCTAACTACAAACAACCGAACAATCAAAAAACTTTAAAAGAGGCATATGCTAGCTATAACAAGCTTAAAAACAAGCAAATATATGCATTCCTATAGGTATGTTTAAAACTGGATTGATGAAATGCGCTGCACATGCACATATAGAGCATCACATTGTGAACAACTAAAATAAACAAGGCATACTGCAAACAACCAGATATAGCAATTAAAAATGGACATATTCTCACTACACTACAAAAGGGACTCGACAAAACAAATCATGGGTTTCCCCCTGTGAAGAGGCACGACAAAACAAATCATGGGTTGCCTCACTTGTCACGGATGGGGTCGTTCCCGTGGGAAGAGCACAGACCCTGGATGCGCTCCATGTTGTCGCAGATGGGCTCCGTCCCCTTGGAAGAGCACGACTGTAGGGTGCCCTCCCTGATGTCGCAGACGGGCGCTTTCCCCTTGAAAGAGCAGATGGGATCTTCCCCCTTGGAAGAGCCGGAGAGGGTGCCCTCCTCATGGTCGCCATTGATGAGTTCAGACTAAGAAGCTGTGGATCCCAAGCCAGCGTCGCAGAAGTGTCCTTAAGAAATGACAAAAGGGGCTCGATGGCGATGTAGAATGGCAAATTGTTGACAGCGAGCCAGAGGAGATCAGCGGGGGG
>LR738713.1:253213236-253228861 GCA_902687465.1 Secale cereale | reverse complement strand
CACACACACACACTTTCAGTTGGCGGGCCAGATAGGCATATATCTTACCAAGATGGGTCGTAAAATGGACCAAGAATAATCCACCTTGGTCGTACAACCTCTCTCTTATTGTTGGTCAAAGTGATGGCCGTCCATGCGACCCGGAGATGGGCTAGCCCGCCAATAATCACGCAAGTAGGTAGTCCCCGAGACAACCACTGCATGCGTGTGGCCCAAACATATGTATGGAGAGGTGTGTTTTTGAGTAACAATGGAACAAATTTGATGTGGCACCATGATTTCGAACTAGAAATCCCCACACCGAGTGAGGGTTAGGTTGACGACGATGCATATGTATGTTACACCACACTTCAAGCCAACGACAGGGATTCATATATGCATGCATGCGTGCATAGTATATGCTCTCAAACTTAATTAGGTCTAAATCTCACCATGACCTATACTATGATAACACGAACCAAATGAAGAATCCGCCATGGTAACCTATCTTGTTGTTGGTCAAGGTGATCATGGATGTCCACGCGGGCCCACAAATATATAGGCTTGTCGCTGATAACCACGCGAGGGAGTGTATCATTCGAAGGCAACCACTACATGCATATGTATGGAGGTGATGCATGCATGCATGTTGGTATGGCGCGTGTGTCAAAAATCGTACACTATCTCTCCACACAGAGCAAGATCGGTTCATGATGATGTCGTTGTACTAGCCACTTCGACTCGATGGGAGGGATTCATGCGTACACATGCATGTGTGTGTGTGCTCAAAGTGTATCATGCATGTCATCCCAGAGCAAAGATAATAATCCCCTCCTAAGTCAAATTAACCTCTCTTGTTGTCAGGGAAAAAGAAGTGTTGGACCAAGCCGGCCCACAGATGGAAAGCATCGACATCGCTGATAACCGCTTAAGTGGGTGCGAGAGGACAACCACCACCGCTTTGCATGTGGGCCAAACATATATATGCTGAATACCCAAAATGCACAACTTTGATGTGCCACATGCCTCAAAAACTGTAAACCATGCACCCACACAGAGCGAGGTTCATATCAAGCATACTACATTTGATGGTCCCCTTGCCCCCTCTGCACCGCATACTATATGCTCCTGCCATAATATATGTACAATCCAAAAGAATCCTCATCGGTGGTGAAATTAATTAACCTCTCCCGATGTAGGTCAAAGTGATGCATGCATACATGCATCGACGATGGCCTCGTGGACCCACAGATGGAAGCGTCACACGTGAGTGTCCTAGCTAGGATATATATGCACGTGACCCAAAAAGGTGTTGTGTGATGTTTGAATAACCAATTTCACAATTTTGATGTGGCACGTGCCTCGATAACCAAAAAGTCCCGACACTGAGTGAGGCGTACTTGTTCACGGACGCATATGTATAGTATATATGCTAGTCCCCTCCCACCTCTTCGACGCGTACTATATACCACCATAATACAAACAAAAAAGATTCTACCTTGCTGGTCAAATTAACCTCACTGCCGGCTGTTCGTCAAAGTGATGGACGACGACCTCGTGGCCCCACAGAAAGCGTCACACGCGAGTATCGAGTGTCGTGTAGGACAACCATCGACTGCATGTGGCAAAACATTGGCCCTCTTTGGATACTCTAACTCAGTTAGAGGTTAGAGTTAGATTCTAACCCTAAACTAACGCTGAACTAACTCTAACCAAAGAGGTGTTTGGATGGCAGGGTTAGATTGAGAATAAATGCTCTTTCGCAATCATTTGCTCTTTTTCTTGAAGAACTAACCCAAATAAGTACCTCTTGGGTGGGTTAGTTTATTGGGGTGGGTTAGATGCATCTAACCCAAACTAACCCTCCTGTTTGGATATTTTCGGGTTAGTTGAGTCCAAACTAACCCAAACCAACTCTAACCCATGGATCCAAACAGGACCATTTATGTATGAAAGGGTTGTGTAATGTTTTAAATAACGATTTCACGACTCTGATGTGGCACCAGCCTGCCTAACAAAACGGCCAACCCAGACGGTGGCTCACAACTCGTAGTGTACTGCGAGCCACCCGCCACCCACAGACGGACACACCCACACACACATCGCGAATCCACCGCAACTACGATGCATGTTAAAGAAATTATCCCGCGGTGAACATACATGTTACCAAAGGAGGGACGTTATAATTTCAAAAAAATCACAGAGATCATTAAGATGTTTTAGTACATTGATTGATTGATTTTCGATGGGTATAATGTGCAAAAATCAAATTTGAGCTACATGCACACGTGACAGTGCACCTAAATGGATTACAAAAACACATGTGTCTCACTGGGTGCATGTTTACTCCCCGTGCAAAAAATTTCGAACATTGAGAATCTTGATTTTTAAATTCTAGTACATTAAAAACTTTTTTGAAGTTCATGAAACTTATCGTGTTGTCGTATGGACACCAATACAAAGTGGCATTGTACTTTTTTTTGTCAAATTTGAGACCAGTTTTGATGTAATCTTTATCTAATTATAGACGAGAGATTATTAATAATTGAGAACCAATATCCCAAATGGATGATTTATTCGAATTGTGAGCGTTAGACCAACATGGATACGTGCCATGCTTCGGTTAAGCAATAAAGCGGCAGCATTAATCATCCAAATAGAAAAACAATATACATGCCGCCGCACGACCCGTGTGGCGTGCGAGCATGCGTGAGTTGACGGGACGCATGCGAGTAGTCCGCCGCGCAGGCAGACGGGGAGGCGTACGTGCAGGTGTGTGAATTGACGGAGGCGTGCTCGCTGCGTAGTGTCATCAGGAGGCGTGCGAGTAGCTGTGTGAAACTTTGGTAGGCATGCCAGCAGTCCGGTGCGTAGGCTCACCAAGTGGCGAGCCATCGGTTTGATCGCCGCCCGCCTCTCTCCCACTACTCCCACTACTCCATATTGATGGTGCGCCCGAGCATCCACACCACCCATCCTTGCTACGCACACACAATCCTCTCTCTCCACTTGCATCCTCGACGCCGCTCTCAGTCCTCAAAGCCGTCAGTGTATAAGGATGCCGCCGAAGCGCCCCATCGGAGGGAGTGGCGACGCCGGGGCTGCTAAAGCACCGGAGCATGGCGAGGAGATGGAGACAGAGGTTGTCGTCACCACCGGCGAGTTACCGCTGCACCCTGACATCGTCGACGGTGTCAAGCTTCCACAGCCGGAGGCGGAGTTCCACACCGACTCCGATGACCACTCCGGCGACGACTCCGACGACCACTCCGGCGACAACTCTGACGACGACAGATAGCTGGTTAGTCATCTATACCCATTTATGTGTCAAATAGATCATAGGGTTTCTCTGGTTACTCCTGTCTCCCCCTTTTTGGAATAGAAATCATGTGGTTATGTTCTCCCAATTCATGAAATCTGAGTAAGTTTTGTTAGATCTGTGTAGTGTATTGATTGTTTGAATGGTATAATAGTTGTTTCTTCTATGCAAATGATTTCTGCTAGTAATCCGACTAGGGTTAGTGTTCGTGCTAATAATTCCTTGCCAGGACTTAACAATTGATTTTGAATGACCTACCTATGTTTGTGCTATTATTTTCTTCAAGATTGGACTGTACATAGACGAATGTGCTTAAAAATCGAACCATAATCTCTGGATATGTATAAATAAATAGCCATAAATTTCTAATCCTTCTTCACGGCATGTAATCAGTGATTTGATGCCAAATTTGTTTTACTATTTGTATAGGTGCTATCTGACGATGTGGACAGCGAGGATGAAGATGCCCAGAGGAGGTACAAGAGGCGAATCCTGAAGGAGCTTTATGCGGGAATGCATAACATGCGTACTAGGACCTGGAACGATGGCTATGGATGCCCATTTTGTAACCACAAGATTCATGACGTGTATCTAAGTGTTCTGGCACATGCAAGAGGATGGGCCGTTGGCTCCTTTAAGCAGAAGTATTCTCACAGGGTGGTGCATGACGCGTACGCCGAGTACCTGGAGAAGCTTTAGGATTGTGCCAGCCGCATGTGAGATGAGATGTGGGATGGATCAAACTATGTACGCTTGAGTATGCTTAATGACGGTTGAACTATGTACTTATGGTTGAACTATGCTTATGTACGTGTACGCTTATTATCTACGTCTGAGTATGTTAAATATTTCACCAAATTTTGGTAAAAATTACAACGGGGGACCAATAAACCAGGATGGAGGTAGTACATCAATCACACACGGTTCCCAAAATTGGAATCGTGTGCAATGACTTTCATTTTGCCTGCTATGTCAATCACACACGGTTCGCTCTAGCAAACCGTCGCCCCCAAAATTCTTTGTGGGAGAAAAAACCCTCACCACCCAATTCAAAAAAGAAAAAAGAAAACCCTCACCATCCCCACATCACAAAAACCCTCACCCCACCCGCCACCCCCTCGGCCCCTCTGGTATGTTCCCCATTCACACCTGCACAAGCTCCTCCACGTCTATGCCATGGCACCGCTTATCGCGGTGATAAACACTTAGCTCGACGCCTTCCGCCACCGCTAGGCTGCTGGCAAAGCCCACCGCATTTCGCCACTTCTGCTTGCCACCGCCTATCGCCATCGACTTTCTCGACGCTGCTCGCGATCGACCCAGCTCCGCTCGGTTGGGGAATCTACCGTACTGAGGGTTCTTTCTCATGGACGACAAGGTAACTAATTTAACGAGATATTATCACATCTCTTATCCTAGTTCATCTGCCTCCTTTAATCAACCCGCGGAAATCACCGTGAATTCATTTTTATTCGAGATGATTTGAGGGTTTTCTTTCATTCATAGAATGTACAGTGCGCCGACACTTTAGGACTTGGCGACCGCCGCCAGAGATTCCATCTCATCATACCAGATAACTTGAGGATGCGCGCGATATGTTCAATCTCACCCTAAATCAGTTGGCATGGCCTACTTTCCTGAACATATTCTAAATATTGCTACATTTGGATAAAAGGTGCCACATGCACCATATATGTCAAAGGGGATTTTCCTCTCTTCTTTCTATATTAGGCAAATTAATGATGTGTTGTTCTTTCGATTACTCTCATATTTCCATGACATCATGTTTACCCTATCTATTTAATTATAGACTTTTGTCCTTCGATTTCAATTGCTGTATAGTTCTTTCAATTTGAGCCCATATATGCATGTTACCATATTTTCTTTAACAATCCTACCATTTTCTGCAGGACATTCCTCGCTATGCAACAAATTATGCAGTGCACAAATTTTCCCTTTACATACATCAAGGCTCCAAGAATGTCATAGTGAACACAAACCATGGATTTACAATCATTGCTACTATAAGACTTGATGAACGTGGTGACTCCTATTTTGGCACTGGCCTTTGGAATGAAATTGCAAAGTTTTATGTACTGAAAGCTGGCACTAAAATTGCACTGCACATAGAAGGGCCGGTTCATAAGATATATGCTAACTTCCCCGACAAAATCATCCGTCCAGACTTTGTTCGAAGTAAGTTTTCTTTTCAACTATCTGCATATGTTGACTTACCCAACAATGTCAAATGAATTGTGTAGTATTTAAGCAACCAATTGTTATTCCCTTTTCTTACTATATCCCTACCTAATAACTTCTAGTTACCAATACACTTTTCTATTGCCCTATTTTAACTAAATATTCCCCGTACTCCCATTTCTATCAGAAAGCGCCGCTGACAAGGAGACTCCGGAGGTGGAGAACGGGGTTGCCAACAAGCGGAGGCAGGGCGAGCTAGAACCGCAAGCGAATCCAGTAGGGCTAGACTTAATCAGCAGCCTCCCCGATGATATGTTGATAGTCATCATCTCCCTCCTCCCAATCAAATATGGGGCGCGAACAACCCTCCTTTTCCGGCGGTGGCTCCCCCTATGGAACTCCAGCCCTCTCAACCTCATCGACACCCATGAGATCTTCCATGGCTATCGCAAAAGGTTGGATGCATTCTCCAAGATTCTTGGCAGTCACCTTGGCCCAACCAAAGGCCTTAGAATGGGCAAGTTCCGTTCCAACGGCAAGGACCGAGCCAAGCTTGACGACTGTTCCGATCCCCCGTCCTAGATCAGCTCGAGGAGCTCACTTTTGATGATGGGCATATGCGGTCGCTCCCGACGTCCGCACTCTGCCTCGCGCCCATGCTGTGCGTCGCCAAGTTCAGGAACTGCCATTTCCCAGCCCTTAATGATGCGCCCGCTCTTATTCTACCATGACTGAAGCACCTCGAGCTCGTCGTCGTCTACCTCTCAAAGGGTGACATGGAGCGCCTGCTCCATGGCTGTACTGCACTCGAGTACCTTTGTTTTCAGGCGATCAATGGGTTGAGTACCTTCCACATCACCTCCATGACTCTCCGGACTATTTATGTGCGTTGCTGGTGCGGCAGGAAGACATCACAAAAGGTGGACCACGGTATGGTCATCCAGGACACACCTGCAGTTGAGAGATTACTTGTAGTTGATCAAGAAGGTCCAACAAGAATCGATGTCATTTCTGTGCCGAAATTGACAGTGGTAGACTACTCGTCTGACAAATACTCCAAACTTGTTATTGGATCCACACCCGTTCAGGTACAACAGCTGCCTTCTACCTCTCCTTCTACAAATTAACATTCTTTCTAATTTTGAAGATGTTTGTTTGTCTGTCATTCAGAAAATGATTCCGACAAGCTTGACCCCGAAACTGCGCACAGTGAAGGTCTTGGCACTAGAATCTATCGGGCCCGACCTGAAGCAAGTTGTCAGTTTCCTGAGATGCTTTCCATGCCTGGAGAAGCTATATATCCAGGTGATGTTCCTTTCCTGTTAAATGTTAACCATAAGGGAGTTCAATTTGTGACACCTTTTTCCAAGTTTACAATGACAATGCACTACCATTTCTGAAGGTTCTTTTGGAGGATTTCAGTACATACATGCCCCCCATATTGGTTGCTTGATCCATATGGTTACATTAAATAAGCATTTCTCCTTTGGATTCATCTGTACTAGTTTTCATAGGGAACTTTTCATCCACTCCAACCTCTTGTGAAGAAGGCTACATTTTTCTAGAATGTAATCAAATGCCCATGTTAATCATGTCAGATCGAAGATGGCATGTTAGTGCATTTTACAAATCCTGCAAACCAAATAGCTAGGCATGTAGTAATGTTCAAAACTGCATGTAGGCACTAACACGTTTTCTTCTTTTGCAGATAAGATTAGGCCCAGTGGTGGATAATGTGATACAATAAAACAATCACGTCGAATGCCTAGATCTGCATCTCTCAGAAATTACTTTGAACTCCTACCGAGGGACCTTACCCGAGATTATATTCACCAGGTTCTTTTTTCTCAGAGCAAGGGTGCTGAAGGAAATGAGGTTTGCCCTACATTTATTTCACAAAAATGAATGGTCTGTTGATCAGCGTCGGTGCCTGCGGCAGAATAGAGTAGGCTCCAAAAATGCTGAATTTCATTTTGGAACTTCACATGACAGAGTAATCAGAAGTTATCGGGTCAACCCCATACATGACTTCTCAGTGGCTCACGCCTTTGCAAAAGTTGGTAGGTTTCGAAGCCAGACTTAGAAGCGGTGATATTAGTTTGAACCTCTATGATATCCATGTTCAGCGCATCACCACGAGCGTTTGTAACTGATGAGTTGAATTTCAGTTCTAATATCAGTTTGAACCTTGTAATCTTTGAATTTGAGCCATATAACTCTGGAATTTGAACCTTGTAACATTTCGAGATTTTGTGGTACAATCGTTGAAATGGCATCGTATGAGACTCGTATATTGCTAGCACTATTTTGACCTTAATATGCAATGGTCTTAGATTTTATTAACCATTCTCAAATCAGTTTACCTTGTCGATCTCACAGCACACGATCTGTATAGCTAACTCGACTGCGATCTTCGACAATATTGCACACAGTTGGTTTCTTCCACCGTGTGCACTGTAGAGCGCATAATTAATTATGGCACCCAAGTGTCCATCATCACCCTTCTGTGTAACTTTGACCTCATCACCCAAGGGTAAATTTATGACCGAAGTCATTCCACACACTTTGTTTTTACAAAGCTTTTGCTAATAAACACCCATGATTTGTTCCTCTTCTAGCCGACGCATGGCCAAACTAGTCAGGCGGGAAGCTTGCGCGGTAAACAGCACGGTAGCGCGGGAACAGGCTCTTCGAGCCCACGCCTGGGGTGCGGTGTTGTCAAGCGTGCACTAGAGTCTGGAATCCTCCACTATGAACACCGTGACAAGATGTGACGATTACAGGCCTGCCGGCCTCCATTTATTATAGCAGCCATTTAACCTACCCTTGTGTCTCTTCAACCTTTTGATCGTGCCCCACCATTGAAAGAAGCACACCCACCACGAGAAATTCTTAGAGGGTATCCTGCGCGGCTCCAATGGTGCTCCGAGCGACTGCCGACGACGAGCAGCAGTTCACCATGCGAGCCGTGCTGGACACCCATAGTAGGTTCATGGACCTCTCGGTGGTGTACACCAACGACCCGGTCTGGGCGGAGCACTCCATCCACATCATGGAGCTGTTGCTTGCCGAGGAGAAGTACAAGGTGGTCAGGTTCGACCTCAAGTGCACCCGCGCTCGTGCCGGGTCTCGTCCCACGGTCGCCGTCGCCCAGATGTGCGTGCGCCACCACATCCTCGTCTACCACTACTGCCTGGCCACAAGGCCTTGCGAGCGTTTCGCCAGGTTTGTCAACAGCCCCCACTACATGTTCGCTATGGTGGACATCACCGACGATGTAAAGGCGCTTGAGAATTCGGGCATCGCCTGCCAGAATCTTGTCGACATCCAGGGCCAATACAAGATCAGGGGTAGCAAGGAGCATGAGAAGGACTCACTAGTTCACCTCGCCGAGACCATCATCGACCCCTACTACAGAGACATGAAGGATTCGTGCAACAAGGACAAGTGTGCCTCGCACTCGGCCTGGATGGAGAAACTCGACAAAGCTCACATCGTGTACGCGGCCAAGGAGGCGTACACCAGCTACGACATGTACAGGCGGATTGTTGACATGAGGAAGTCCCTCCTTCCCCAAAACGGCCAGGGATCTAGCCGGAAGCGAAGCAATGGCAAGCGTCATCGCAGCAATAAGTAGATGATTAGATCCTCATTTCTCCTACTTTAGTATGCATGTAATTGCTTTCTTTGGTGTGTGGAAATGTTATGTGTGTAGTCACTTGTGTAATTGTATGCTTAATCGGTCTTCGCACACGTCTTCGATTACAGACCTTTTTGCCTCGTATCACATACATCTTGTTCATTTGAACCGTTTCTGTTCTCATGTCTCAACGCAAACAGTTCATCTGAGTGAACCGCATGCCATATATCACACACACCTTTGATCTGGCTGACCGTTTCTTTTGTGTTGTCTAATCACAAATAGTTCATCCGAGTGAACCGTATGTTGTGTGTCGCACACGCCTTTATCTGGCTACCCGTTTCTATTGTTCCCCCTCATTGCAAACCGTTCATTGAACTGAACCGTATGCCCTTCATCGCACATGCAAATAAAACCTGAACCGTGTTTGATGCATCCCTCATCGCAAACATTTTATACATTTCTGACGGTTTTCATACAACACCGTTTGCGATTATTGCATCGCACAAAGTTTCTCGAAGGGTCTCTGATCGCAGTGTCGCATTAGCAGCATCCTGCAGTAGTGCTAGTTGCTATGACAACTATATGTCTGGTTAGGGAGGGTGAGATTGAACTCTGAAGACCGTGTCTTCACCTTATTCCCCTTGAGCGAAGGACACCAGGTCCTCGCCCAATCACTCTGGTAAGTGTTCAAGGTAGACTTCCAAACCTTCACAAACTTCGTTCACTGGCAATCCACAATGACTCTTGGATGCTCAGAACGTGATGCCTAACCGGCTGGAGGATACACAGTCCTCAAGTGTAACAAGTCTTGAGATCACACAGACAGAAAGACTTTAGTGATGACTAACACTCTTTGGCTCTGGGTGTTTTGGGCTTTGTCCTTGCATGGATCTTTTCTCTCAAAGGCTTTGGAGGTGGGTGATGACCCACAAGTGTTGGGGATCTATCGTAGTCCTTTCGGTAAGTAAGAGTGTCGAACCCAACGAGGAGCAGAAGGAAATCATAGGCAATTTTCAGTAAGGTATTTTCTACAAGCACTGAAATTATCGGTAACAGATAGGTTGTGATAAGGTAATTGGTAGCAAGTGACAAATAGTAAAAGTAAATAAGGTGCAGCAAGATGGCCCAATCCTTTTTGTAGCAAAGGATAAGCCTGGGCAAACTCTTATATGAAGGAAAACGCTCCCGAGGACATATGGGAATTATCGTCAAGCTAGTTTTCATCACGATCATATGATTCGCGTTCGGTACTTTGATAATTGGTATGTGGGTGGACCGGTGCTTGGGTGCTGTCCTTACTTGGACAAGCCTCCCACTTATGGCTAACCTCTATTGCAAGCATCCGCAACTACAAAAGAAGTATTAAGGTAAACCTAACCATAGCATGAAACAAGTGGATCCAAATCAGCCACTTACGAAGCAACACATAAACTAGGGTTTAAGCTTATGTCACTCTAGCAACCCATCATCTACTTATTACTTCCCAATGCCTTCATCTAGTCCCAAATAATGGTGAAGTGTCATGTAGTCTATGTTCACATGACACCACTAGAGGAAAGACAACATACATCTCATCAAAATATCGAACGAATACCAAATTCACATGACTACTTATAGCAAGACTTCTCCCATGTCCTTAGGAACAAAAGTAACTACTCACAAGACATAATATTGTTCATGATCAGAGGGGTATTAATACGCATAATGGATCTGAATATATGATCTTCCACCAAGTAAACCAACTAGCATCAACTACAAGGAGTAATCAACACTACTAGCAACCCACAGGTACCAATCTGAGGTTTGGATACAAAGATTGGATACAAGAGATGAACTAGGGTTTGAGAGGAGATGGTGCTGGTGAAGATGTTGATGAAGATAACCCTCCCCAAGATGGGAGAGTTGTTGGAGATGACGGCGGTGATGATTTCCCCCTCCCGGAGGGAAGTATCCCCGACAGAACAGCTCTGTCGGAGCCCTAGATTGGTTTCCGCCAAGGTTCTGCCTTGAGACGGCGGCATCTAGTCCCGGAAGCCTTCTTATGATTTTTCCAGGTCAAAACACCTCATATAGGAGAATATGGGCATCAGGGGGTCACCGGGTGGCCCACGAGGCAGGGGGCGCCCCCACCCTCATGGACAGGTGGTGGCCCCCCTGGTGAATCTCTTTCGCCAGATATTTTTTATATTTTCTGAAACGGTGTCCCATGGAGTTTCGGAGCTTTTTGAGTTGTGCAGAATATGTTTCCAATGTTTGATCCTTTTCCAGCCCAGAATTCCAGCTGCCGGCATTCTCCCTCCTCATGTAAACCTTGTAAAATAAGAGAGAAAAGGCATAAGTATTGTGACATAAAGTGTAATAACAGCCCATAGTGCAATAAATATCAACATAAAAGCATGATGCAAAATGGACGTATGAACTCCCCCAAGCTTAGACCTCGCTTGTCCTCAAGTGAAAGCCGATATCGAAAAATATGTCCACATGTTTAGAGATAGAGGTGTCGATAAAAATAAAATACGGACATGAGGGCATCATGATGTCATATGATTCTTATGCCAAAGTAATAATTCATTCACAATGTCAAGTATGACTCAGAAACTTCATTGAAACCAACAAACTATGATCTCGGTCATTGAAGCAATTGCAATTTATCGTAACATCAGAAAGAGTCAACATAAGAGCTTTTCAGCAAGCCCACATACTCAACTATCATATAGTCTTTCACAATTGCTCACACTCACGCAATACTTATGGGTATGGAGTTTTAATCAGACACAGAGAAAGATAAGGGCTTATGGTATTGCCTCCCAACCTTTTACCTCAAGGGTAATGTCAACAGTAATAGACCATGATAACTTACATCCAAGTAGGTATATATGTCAGGATCTTTCCAACACAATGTGCTTGCCAAAGGATAAAATGTAAAAAGGAAAGGTGATTTTCACCTTGACTCTTATAAGACAATAATAATAGATAGGCCCTTCGCAGAGGGAAGCAGAGGTTGTCATGTGCTTTTATGGTTGGATGCACAAAGTCTTAGAGCGAAAGAACGTCACTTTATATTTCCACTTGTGATAGGGACCTTTATTATGCAGTCCGTCGCTTTTATTACTTCCATATCACAAGATCGTATAAAGCTTATTTCCTCCACACTAATAAATCATACATATTTTAGAGAGTTTGCGAGCATGACAACTTACTTGAAGGATCTTACTCAATCCATAGGTAGGTATGGTGGACTCTTTTGGAAAAACTGGGTTTAAGGATGTATGGAAGCACAAGTAGTATCTCTACTTGGTGCAAGGAGTTTTGGCTAGCATGAGGGGGAAAGGCAAGCTCAACATGTTGGATGATCCATGACAATATACTTTATTTCGAATATAAGAAAACATAACCCATTATGTTGTCTTCCTTGTCCAACATCAACTCTTTAGCATGCCATATTTTAGTGAGTGCTCACAATCATAAAAGATGTCCAAGATAGTATATTTGTATGTGAAACCTCTCTTTCTTTATTACTTCCTATTAATTGCAACGATGACCAAAACTATGTTTGTCAACCCTCAACAACTTCTATTCATCATACTCTTTATATGTGAAGTCATTACTTCCCATAAGATCAATATGATCTCTTTGATACTTTTTATATTTTCTATTATTCTATCATGACCAAAGTGAGGAAATCAAGCCCTTGACTCAACACTAATCTTTATTATATAGCTCACGGACTCGATTACAAAGGTAAAGATCATAAAGCAAAAGCTCACAACTAGATCATGCTAACTTTATTCTACTAGATCAAGATACTACCAAAAGGATTGAACTAAGGAAAATGGTAAAGATAGGAGTGTGATGGTGATACGATACCGGGGCACCTCCCCCAAGCTTGGCTGTTGCCAAGGGGAGTGCCCATACCCATATGATTATGTCTCCTTCTTCGAAGTTGGTGATGATGGAGTTGAAAGCAATGATGCTGGATCATCATACATCGAGCGTAGGAGATCCTCCATGTCGGGGTATTTGGATCGACACCTATGGGATCACAAGAATCCCTACTATGGTTGCGGGGCGCGGGGTTGAGACGAAATCAAGAAGGTGGAGGGCCAGCGCCGGGATTAGGCATCCCGTTCTTCCTTGCCGCTGCGGGTTCATGACCAAGACAAATTTTATCTATCGTTAGAACCGCAGCGATGGCATGATGTAATATAACTTTGAAATATCTTCAGAATCATGCATGTTATTTTCCTGCTTGCTGCCTCTTTGTGTGTCCACCCTACGTTAACTGGGTAGGCTTGCCGGTGCGAAATACCCAAGGTGGCATCTTGGGGACGGGTCCCCATTGGCCTGCCGGGCGAGCGTGCTGCCGGGTCTGCCACCTTGCTGCTCTTAACGCAGCCGCTCGAACTGTCGAGTTTGACTCGAGTCAGAGTCGAGAGCTTTGTCAATTGCGGAAGGCTACCCTACCGTTTCCAACGCAGTCGTCTGAACTGTTGAGCAGACTCGAAACAGAACAAAGGCGTTGCCGATCGAGAAGGGCCCCATTTGCGCGCAGGTTTCTTTTTGCACAAAGGATGACAACTCCGAGGATAATAACTTTAAATAATAGGGTAGAAATATCCAAGGTTCGATGTAACTTAGCTTTTATTTGTAGTCGCTTGAGCGCAGGTCTTCCGGCCTCCTCAAAGGGCCACGTAGACGAGAGAGCGTCGGGCCAACCACTAGAGCCGATTCTCACAACTACGCCCCCTACCTGGCGCGCCAAAGATGTCGGGGTATTTGGATCGACACATATGGGATCACAAGAATCCCTACTACGGTTGCGGGGCACGGGGTTGAGAGAAGAGCGGATCTAATAGTCAGGAGACGGTTCCTTTACCTAGGTTCGGGCCGCAAAGATGCGTAAAACCCTACTCCTTCTTTGACGGATTATATGTTTGTGTTCTTTAGCTAGTGAGGAGCTCCAAAAGAGTCGTGAAGAGTTCTAAAAAGCCGAATCCTCCTATTGGTCGCCTCGAGCCTCCTTTTATAGGAAAAAGGGGTCGAGACAGTGGCACACAGGAGGTGGAAAGGGTACAGTGATGCGAGGTTATCCCTCGCATTACACGACAAGGCGCATTTAATGCGCTTAGCTTAGGTGTCCTTGCTTTATCGGGGATGAGGGGAGATGTCCGTCTTGTCCGTCGCCGCTCCTCCTCGTGTTGACATGCGCTCTGGCCAACGGTGCCTGAGGTGCCATGTAGGCAGACAGGCAGCTGAGGTGGCGCAACGGCGGGTCTCCACGAAGATCTGTGGGTTGCCACGCAGGAGCCTATCCAGCTGGTCGGGTCGGCAGCTGCGTGGGTTGGTGGAAACCCGGTTGGTGCGGGCCTGACAGTGGCCCTGCGGGTGTCCTCGGCAAGGGCCTTGCCGGGGCTCCGGCAAGGGTCTTGCCGTGGCGCCTGCTGTCAAACCCGGAAAGGTGCTTGCCGGGGGCCTTGTAGTTCTCCTCGACTGGGATCCTGCCAAGGGTCGTCGTCTTCTTAACTTGTATCTGATCTTAAATGTCTTCACAAAGATCTGCATGCCACCACGGGGATATCTCCCGAATCCTCGCCCCATGGGGGCGGTGGACTCAAGGGCGATCTGCTCCGTAGGCGCGGGGCGAGCTGCCGCGGCAAGGGTCTTGCTGGGGCTGCCAGAGCTGCTAAAACTGGCTCCCGGCAAGGACCTTGCCGGAGAAAGCCGCTTCGCCCCTTTGCTCCTTGTGGTCTTGTTCTTGGCGTTGTTCCAATCTCCATCAAGCTTCGGTCTTACCCCGGCTCACCTCCCTTGCCATGCTTGGTGTGGTGGTGCCCGTGGCTCAGACTGCCCGCGCACAGTCATAGGGGTACAAAAAGTGTACCCCTCTTTTTGTACACCGACAGGAGCCCCCGGGCCTGGGCCACACATAAGCGTGACACGTTGTTGGGCCAAGCCCAGAACGATGCGCGGGCATGAGGGGCGGTTTTCACCGTGGTAAAATTTTCCGCGCGCTGCGCCTCCCATGACCCGCGCGCACGACGCGGGGTGGAGGGGCGTGCGTGACGTGGGCGGCATGCGTGGGGCGATTTCCGCAGGCATGCGTCACGTCACAGTAAATGTAAAAGGAGGCGGCTCGCGTCTTCCCCCGTAAGAAAGGAATAACCGCGAGCGTGCTGTTCACTTCCTCCATTTTTCTCGCGCCTCTTCCAATCTCAGAGCCGCTGTTCCCCCCTCTTCCTTCCTTCCGAAACCTCCGCCGTCGTCTGCCGTCGCTGCTTCGCCATCTCCTTCCCTTAGCCCTCCCACTCAGCCGTTATGGCGTCCAAACCCGCCAAGGGCAAAGGGGCGGCCAATGGCGCCGGGCCTGTGGCGCCGCCGGAGGGCGTTTACGGGGGATCGGATGAAGGCCGCTTTCTTCATCCTGTCGTCGGTCGATGTCCACGAGCTCCGGGCCGCCTTCAAACCCCTTTGGGGGGCGAAGACGG
>LR738713.1:253147400-253193418 GCA_902687465.1 Secale cereale | reverse complement strand
GGGGGGAAAGAAATGCGGGAGCTCAACTTAGGGGAACACACACTCGGTCCGGGCGGTTACAGAGTGGCGGAGCCTATATGGGACAAGGAGGAGGCGGACCGTGCCGAGCAAGGCCTACCGCCCCTCTTCGATAAATACGGTGACAAGCAGACCAGGAACTTTGTCAGGGCCCGGTACAAGAAGGACCCGAAAACAAAGGAGCTTACCACGGATCCGAAGACCAGGGCGCTTGAGGCTGTTCTGGTAAGGAATACACCCCCGCGTAATTAGCTCCATATGGTTGCATTCTAATTAATGAAGCCAAATTTCTAAATGATTCACATTCCTTCCGCAGGCGACTGAAAGCAATAGCGCGGGCTCGACTAAGAGCAGCCCTTGGGACACGACCCTAAATAGGGCGTTGAATGTAATGAAGAACAAGGATAAGCTCGAGAAGCCGACGTCAGCTGGTCGTGTGGCCGGCAATGGCTTGTCGACAAAATGGTCGTCATACTATAACGCTGGTGGGCGAAAGGAGAAAAAGACCAGCTCAGAAAGCCAGGCGCGCGAGGTTCAAGAACTCAAGGCACAGGTGGCGCGGATTCCGGAGATTGTCCAAGAGCAAGTGCAACAACAGCTCGGAGCGACGATCACTGCCATTGTGCCTAGCTTGATTGAGGGGTTGCAGGCGTGGATTAGGGGTGGCCAACAGGGGCCGCCCCCGATTCCCAGCTTCACGGCCAGCAACTCGCAGAACACGATGGCGGGGCCATTGGTGTCTTCGGCGGAGGCGGCATTGGTGTCTCCGACGCCGGCACGGGAGCTTAATGCACCCGGGTGTACGCCGGCCGGCACCTCTGCAGCAAGCGGCCCCTCCATCAACTGCACGCCCGCCGTTGGCGGTGCCTCGTCATTAGCCGAGCTCGACGCCATCATCACGGTAACTAATTAAGCCTCTCTCGGCCGAGGACTTCATCTCCTTGCCTTTGACTGGGCATCCCTGACGCCCTACATGTTTTCGCAGGGCGCCGCCGATGTTCCGTGCACTCTCCTGCACTTCTTGAACAACGAGTCGGTCGATGTCGCCAAGGGCAAAATCGTTCAACCGGGCAACCCCTTGTTCCATGGTACCCAGATGCCACCCAACTTGTTTAGGGTTCAACTGGTTCGGGTGCTGCCAGGCTGCGACGAGGTGTTACCTCCGATTCGACCCGTCGGGGCTGACGATGATGACGTCATGACCCTCAGCGCCTGCCTGAGCTGGCCCCTGCTTTGGCCGAAGAGCCAGATTTGTTTTGGGGGCGGGGGAAACCACCCCAAAGACAACACCGCCAGTCGTGCCGGTGCCAAGTCGTCCCCATGGCAAGTCCGCCGCAACGGTGCCGGAAATCCCTATGCCACTGGATCCAAACATGCATATGGCACATGATCAGAACGATGACGACGACGATACATTTGCCAACGTCGATCAGTACTTTGCCGTTCATGGGTATGGTGACGACTTCATGGGGCCTCCTTCTCAAGAACCCAACCCAACAAAAGACGTGCGCGATCAAGCCGGTACCGCGGAGAAGACAAGTTGTAACACGCGTCGTCTGCCGTTCAGCTCTCAGGAGACGCCACCAGCTGCCGACTTCACCGAGCCTCAGATAGGCGAGGTGCGAAATATTATCAGCCCCAATACACTAAAGAAGGTGGTCTCTGAGCAGAACTCGGTCCCAATTCAGGAGATCAAGAAGAAGGCACGCAAAAGAAAAACTAACAAGGGTGCGAGCGAGCCGGCATCGAGTACGATCCATGCTCAGGACGGGCCACCTTCACCTGAGGATGTAATGAGGAGGGTGCATGTGGCGGGTAGGCCGATGCTACCGACAAATATGCTCGATGCTGCAACCGGTGCTATGCGGAGTCTGCATGACAGTGTTCTTTCTTTGGAGAAGCGGCGTCTTAGAGAGAAGGATGTGGCATATCCAGTTTTCGCGGCCAAGGTGCCGGAGGGCAAGGGCTTTCTGGATAACTCCATCGGGGGTACGATCGTCCTGCGGTTTGATGACATCCACGCTATGTTGAACCTTCTTCCACTGCAATACACCTTCGTTCGGCTATTTTCGCTGAGTATGGAGATGCGGATCATTCGCGACAAGACCCCGGACATCGTGATAGTCGACCCCTTCTACATGCGTGCCAAGTTCTTGGGCAGCGCTGGGGGCACCTTCACCAGGACAGCTCGTAAGTACGGCAAGCATGTGTTCTCCCACAATACGACGTTCTGCTGCGTCAAGCAGCCGCCTGGCGGTCAGAAGGGTGCCTACTACGCCATCCATCACATGCAGGCGATCGTACGGGACCATCATCAACTTCTGCTACCGAGTAAACTCAAAGATTGGGCCGCGAGCGTGTCGGCAGTCTAGGACGCGGACATCAGACAAGATTTCTTTCGCATCCAGTCGGAGTTTGCGGAAATCATCCATCAAGATGTCCTTCGTACCTCGGGGCAGTTCTACCTCAGAAATCAACCGTCGAACAGTGACATCGACACAATGCTACAAATGCAGGCTGACAACGCCCGTGATTTCATGACTCCCACGATAGACGGCGGCTTCATCCACGCTCCGGTGCATTGAGTCGAGTCGAAAGCAGTGATGCTGTGTCTAGTTCTGAAACATCGATTGGCTCATGTTGTAATTAAACTTTAATGAACTTGTAGTACGTCTCTTTGGTTTCGAGAGTCGTTCAACTTAGATGTAATCGATGCTATTAATGTCTTGCTTTTCTCTTTCGATCGTTCTGTTGCATACTTATATATTGCTTATGAATTGTCTGTGAATTGGTACTAACATTTCGTTTGGCTAGTGCATAGCGATGCTGTCGTATGTCGTGTACAAGGGTAAGGTTCCCGGAGTCTACGACGACTGGGAGGAGTGTCAGAGACAGGTTCACCGATTCAGCTGTAACAGTTACAAAGGGTACACCACTAGGGCCGAGGCCGAATCTAGATACGCCCGCTATCTAGTGGGAGAGGGGAGGGAGCGTTGGAGGAACCGGATGAAGACGAGTTTCATCGTGATGATGCTCATCGTGATGACCGCAGCTCTCTTCTATGTGAAGACAAACTCGCTACTCGCGGTCTCGAGACTTGTAATATATTGTTCTATCTTTGTTCGGTCTTTTCAATTCGGAGACTAATATGATGAATTGTATTCGGAGACTAATATGATGAATTGTATTCAGAGACTAATCTTCTATTGTATTCGATGAATTTGTTGTTGATGTGTGCTGTCTATATTCTGTGCAATTATACATTTTGTAATCTGTGCAAAAAAAAAAGAAAAATAATATTAAAAAAAAACTAATATTCATACTAATGGCGCATCACAACATAGTGCGCCATTAGTATGCCAAAGGATACTAATGGCGCATCACCAGACAGTGCGCCATTACTATGCGGACATTACTAATGGCGCATCCTACCAGAGTGCGCCATTAGTATGCCAAAGCACCTGGGTACACGTGGCCCCTGGGAGGCATACTAATGGCGCACTACTGTGCACACTAATGGCGCATCTGCGGTGCGCCATTAGTATACCAGATACTAATGGCGTGCTAGTAATGGCGCACCACTAATGCGCCATTAATGGCCAAATTAGGTGCGCCATTAGTAGGCCTTTTCCTAGTAGTGTCGATGCCCAAGCTCTGGCCCACGCCGGAAAGGTACAAGAGCTGGAGGTGGAACGGGACGAGCTGAAGGAGCAGGCCCTCGGGCTGTCCGACGAGAAGAACAGGCTCAACTGCGCCTTGACAGAGGCGGAGGGAGCGATCATCAGCAGGACCGGGGAGCTCTCCGAGGCGCAAAACTCCATCAGAGATCTCAGGCTGAGGCTAGAGAATCTCGAGAAGATGTTGGCGGAGAGCTCTACTCGGGAGGAGGCCTTGGCCAAGAGCCTGGAGGAGGAGAAGCAGCTGCGGGCGGACGAGGGCGCCTCCCACCAAGAATACATGGTGGAGGAGAATAGGTGGATCAGCCGGCTGGAGGACATCGCCGGCAGGGTTACCTCACAATTGGCCCTCATGGGGATGCCAAACGTGAGGTATGCCCCTGAATGGAACGGGCCCGTCAACGCCAAGCTGACCCTGTTCTTCGAGGGCGTCCTTAGCGCCTTGACTGATCTTCACTCCAACAGAACGGCCACTCTCGCCGGGGAGGCCCGGCGGCTCTGCCGGGAGTCATGACCAAGGTCCTCACCAAGGTGGCGTTCTAGAACCCTGCCCTCGACTTCGAAGCCGCGATGGACAGCTTGCCGGAGGATACCAACCTCACGGCGCTCAAGCAGCGCATCAAGCCCGTCATCAGCCGCATCGACGAAATCAAGAGGGTGGAGGGCCAGCGCCGGGATTAGGATCCTGTTCTTCCTTGCCGCTGCGGGTTCATGACCAAGACAAATTTTATCTTTAGTTAGAACCGCATCGATGGCATGATGTAATATAACTTCGAAATATCTTCAGAATCATGCATGTTATTTTCCTGTTTGCTGCCTCTTTGTGTGTCCACCCTATATTAACTGGGTAGGCTTGCCGGTGCGAAATACCCAAGGCGGCGTCTTGGGGACGTGTCCCCATTGGCCTGCCGGGCGAGCGTGCTGCCGGGTCCGCCACCTTGCCGCTCTTAACGCAGCCGCTCGAACTGTCGAGTTTGACTCGAGTCAGAATCGAGAGCTTTGTCAATTGCGGAAGGCTACCCTACCGTTTCCAACGCAGCCGTCTGAACTATTGAGCGGACTCGAAACAGAACAAAGGCGTTGCCGATCGGGAAGGGCCCCATTTGCGCGCAGGTTTCTTTTTGCACAAAGAATGACAGCTCCGAGGATAATAACTTTAAACAATAGGGTAGAAATATCCAAGGTTCGATGTAACTTAGCTTTTATTTGTAGTCGCTCGAGCGCAGGTCTTCCGGCCTCCTCAAAGGGCCACGAAGACGAGAGAGCGTCGGGCCAACCACTAGAGCCGATTCTCACAACTGCGCCCCCTACCTGGCGCGCCAAAGATGTCGGGGGTATTTGGATCGACACCTATGGCATCACAAGAATCCCTACTACGGTTGCGGGGCGCGGGGT
Source organism: Secale cereale (assembly GCA_902687465.1). Classification (NCBI taxonomy): domain Eukaryota; kingdom Viridiplantae; phylum Streptophyta; class Magnoliopsida; order Poales; family Poaceae; genus Secale; species Secale cereale. Next base: position 253,188,328 of record LR738713.1, on the reverse strand, counting down.
TGAGAGAAGAGCGGATCTAATAGTCAGGACACGGTTCCTTTACCCAGGTTCGGGGCGCAAAGATGCGTAAAACCCTACTCCTGCTTTGGTGGATTATATGTTTGTGTTCTTCAGCTAGTGAGGAGCTCCAAAAGAGTCGTGAGGAGTTCTAAAAAGCCGAATCCTCCTCATGGTCGCCTCGGGCCTCCTTTTATAGGAAAAAGGGGTCGCCACAGTGGCACACAGGACGTGGAAAGGGTACAGTGATGCGAGGTTATCCCTCACATTACAGGACAAGGCGCATTTAATGCGCTTAGCTTAGGTGTCCTTGCTTTATTGGGGACGAGGGGAGACGTCCGTCTTGTCCGTCGCCGCTCCTCCTCGTGTTGACACGCGCTCTGGCCAGCGGTGCCTGACGTGCCATGTAGGCAGACAGGCAGCTGAGGTGGCGCAACGGCGGGTCTCCACGAAGATCTGTGGGTTGCCACGAAGGAGCCTGTCCAGCTGGTCGGGTCGGCAGCTGCGTGGGTCGATGGAAACCCGGTTGGTGCGGGCCTGACGGTGGCCCTGCGGGTGTCCTCGGCAAGGGCCTTGCCGGGGCTCCGGCAAGGGTCTTGCCGTGGCGCCTGCTGTCATCCCCGGCAAGGTGCTTGCCGGGGGCCTTGTAGTTCTCCTTGGCTGGGATCCTACCAAGGGTCGTCGTCTTCTTAACTTGTATCTGATCTTGAATGTCTTCACAAAGATCTACATGCTACCACGGGGATATCTTCTGAATCCTCGCCCCATGGGGGCGGTGGACTCAAGGGCGATCTGCTCCATAGGCGCGGGGCGAGCTGCCGCGGCAAGGGTCTTGCCGGGGCTGCCAGAGCCGGCCCCGGCAATGGTCTTGCCAGAGCTGCTAAAACTGGCTCCCGGCAAGGACCTTGCCGGAGAAAGCCGCTTCGCCCCTTTGCTCCTTGTGGTCTTGTTCTTGGCGTTGTTCCAATCTCCATCAAGCTTCGGTCTTACCCCGGCTCACCTCCCTTGCCATGCTTGGTGTGGTGGTGCCCGTGGCTCAGACTGCCCGCGCACAGTCATAGGGGTACAAAAAGTGTACCCCTCTTTTTGTACACCGACACTCCAACTTGCGGATAATACCTTTGAGTGCGGCGATATGCTCCTACATCAAAATATTTTCACTTGTGAGATACTTGTTTTGTATTTGAGCTAACTCAATCATCTTGAAAGCTTCAATCTCAGTTGAAGTAAAAAGGTTTGGAAGGGGTTGAAGGATGTCTTCTTCTCCTGCCGGAGCCTGATCTTCCACCGCCTTCTTGATCCTATTCTCCTTGTTGATCTCCTCGGGTCCTTCCCTCTTCAGATCTATCTTAATTAGCCAAGCATCATTGCCCTCATTGTTGGAGGAGGAGGACAACATGATGCCTGGCCTTGTCAACCGTAGCAGAAAAATATCTCGAAACAAGAATAGAGGATTTTTGCATGATACGGTGGTCAAAACCTTTGGGATAATATATAATGAATTTTTACCAACCAAAAGAAGTAACCTACAAGAATTTGGAGTTCGGGAGGCACACGAGGTGCCCACGAGGCAGGGGGCGCGCCCAGGGGAAGGGGGCGTGCCCTCCACCCTTGTGGACTGCTCGTGTCTCTTCCGGACTGCCTCTTATTTTTCTATTTTTCTAAATATTCCAAAACGGTGAAAAATTGCCATTAGAACTGTTTTGGAGTTGGTTTACTTAATGTATCACATACCTCTTCCTTTTCGGGGTCTGAATCGTTCTGGAAAGTGTCTCTTATGTATTCCTCCAGGGTTACGGTTTCAATAACATTAGTTTCAACATTTATAGGATTACCTGAGATATAATGTTTGATTCTTTGACCGTTCACCACCTTCGGATTTGTGCCCTCGAAGTTGTTGATTTTTATGCCACCGGAACGATTGACCTCCTCGATTATGTAAGTACCTTCCCATTTAGAGAGAAGTTTTCCTGCAAAAAATCTTAAACGAGAGTTGTATAGCAAGACATAATCACCTACGTTAAACTCACGCTTTTTTTCCTTTTGTGATGCCATCTTTTAACTTTTTATTTAAACAGCTTGGCATTCTCATAAGCTTGGGTTCTCCATTCATCAAGAGAGCTAATGTCAAATAACCTCTTCTCACCGGCAAGTTTGAAATCATAATTGAGCTCTTTAATAGCCCAATATGCCTTATGTTCTAGCTCAAGAGGTAAATGACAAACCTTTCCATAAACCATCTTATATGGAGACAGACCCATAGGATTTTTGTATGCAGTTCTATAGGCCCATAAGGCATCATCAAGTTTCTTGGACCAATTCTTTCTAGACCTATTAACTGTCTTCTGCAAAATTAATTTCAGCTCTCTATTACTTAATTCTACTTGACCACTAGTCTGTGGGTGATAAAGGGATGCAATTCTATGATTAACATCATACTTTGCAAGCATTTTACGGAAAGCACCATGAATAAAGTGTGAACCCCCATCAGTCATTAAGTATCTAGGGACTCCAAACCTTAGAAAAATAACTTCTTTAAGCATCTTAATAGAGGTGTTGTGATCAACACTACTAGTTGGAATATCTTCTACGCACTTAGTAATGTAATCAACAGCAACCAAAATATGTGTGTACCCATGAAAGGAAGGAAACGGTCCCATATAATCAAAGCCAAACATCAAATGGTTCAATAACAAGTGAATAATTCATAGGCATTTCTTGATGTCTACTGATTTTACCAATTCTTTGACATTCATCACAAGATAAGACAAACTTACGAGCATACTTGAAGAGAGTAGGCCAATAAAAACCAGATTGCAATACCTTATGTGCAGTTCTATCTCCAGCATGGTGTCCTCCATAAGCTTTGGAGTGGCACTTGTGTAGGATCTACTCATGTTCATGCTCAGGTACACAACGTCTAATAATACCATCTACTCCTTCTTTATAAAGATGTGGGTCATCCCAGAAGTAATGTCTCAAATCATAGAAGAACTTTTTCTTTTGCTGGTATGTGAAGCTAGGAGGTATAAACTTAGCAACAATGTAAATAGCATAATCAGCATACCATGGAGCAGTACGAGAAGTATTTATGATAGCTAATTGTTCATCAGGAAAGCTATCGTCAATAGGTTGTGGGTCATCAAGAATATTCTCTAGCCTAGACAAGTTGTCTGCAACAGGGTTCTCAGCTCCCTTTCTATCAATAATGTGCAAATCAAATTCTTGCAACAAGAGAACCCATCTAATAAGTCTTGGTTTAGCATCTTTCTTTTCCATAAGGTATTTGATAGCAGCATGATCAGTGTGAATAGTAACTTTAGAATCCACAATATAAGGTCTAAACTTATCACAAGCAAATACAATTGCTAAAAATTATTTCTCAGTAGTAGCATAATTTCTCTGGGCACTATCTAGAGTTTTACTGGAATATTGGATAACATTCAATTTCTTATCAACTATTTGTCCTAGAACAGCACCTACAGCATAATCACTAGCATCGCACATAATCTCAAAGGGTAAATTCCAGTCAGGAGGCTGGACAATAGGTGTAGAGATCAATGCTTTCTTAAGTATTTCAAATTCTTCTAGACAATCATCATCAAAGACAAAGGGAATATCTTTTTGTAAGAGATTAGTCAGAGGCCTGAAGATTTTGGAGAAGTCCTTAATGAACCTCCTATAAAACCCGACATGACCAAGGAAACTTCGTATACCTTTGATGTCCTTGGGACATGACATCTTTTCAATAGCATCAAGCTTAGCCTTGTCAACTTCGATACGTCTTTCAGAAATTTTATGTCCCAAGACAATGCCTTCATTAACCATAAAGTGGCACTTCTCCCAATTCAAGACAAGATTAGTGTCTTCACATCTCTGCAAAACTCGATCAAGGTTGCTCAAGCAATCATCAAAAGAAGTTCCGTAAACGGATAAATCATCCATGAAAACCTCAATAATCTTTTCACAAAAATCAGAGAATATAGCCATCATGCATCTTTTAAAGGTAGCAGGTGCATTGCATAAACCAAAAGGCATACGTCTATAAGCAAAGGTACCGAAAGGACAAGTAGAAGTGGTCTTTTTTTGGTCCCCTTTTGACACAGGTATTTGAGAGAAACCAGAATAGCCATCTAGAAAGCAAAAATGAGTATGTTTGGATAACCTTTCTAGCATTTGATCAATAAAAGGCAAAGGGTAATGATCTTTCTCAGTAGCTTTATTTAATTTGCAGAAATCAATTACCATCCTATAACCTGTAACTATTCTTTGTGGGATAAATTCATCTTTATCATTAGGAACAATAGTCATACCTCCCTTCTTAGGTACACAATGGACATGACTTACCCACAAGCTATCAGCAACTGGATAGATAATACCTGCCTCTAGAAGCTTTAGTATTTCCTTCCTTACCGCTTCTTTCATCTTAGGATTTAACCGTCGTTGATGATCAATAACCGGTTTAGCGTCCTCTTCCAATTTTATCTTATGCTGGCATAAAATGGGACTAATGCCCTTAAGATCATCCAGAGTATATCCAATAGCAGCATGGTGCTTCTTTAGAGTTTTCAATAGTTTCTCTTCTTCCCGCTCTGAAAGGTTAGCACTAATAATAATAGGATATATCTTCTTTTCATCAAGATAAACATACTTAAGATTATGAGGTAATGGTTTAAGTTCAAACACGGGACCACCCTTGGGTGGAGGACGACCCCCTAGGATTTCAACAGGCAAGTTGTTTTTCAATATGGATCCCTGCTTAAAGATTATTTCATCTATTTCCCTTCTCTCATTTATATACATATCATTTTCATGGTCTAACAGATATTGTTCTAAAGGATCATTAGGAGGCACATCAATAGAAGCAAGACCAATAATTTCATCCTTACTAGGTAATTCTTTATCATGGGGTTGTCTACGAAATTTAGCAAAGTTAAAATCATGAGACATATCCCCTAAACCAACTATAACAATATCTTTCACGTAGTCTATCTTAGAATGAACAGTATTCAAGAAGGGTCTACCAAATATAATGGGACAAAAATCATCTTGTGGGGAACTAAGAATAAGAAAATCAGCAGGGTATTTAACCTTCCCACACAAAACTTCAACATCTCTAACAATCCCAACTGGTGAAATAGTGTCTCTATTGGCAAGCTTAATAGTAACATCAATCCCTTCTAACTCAACAGGTGCAATATCATGCATAATTTCTTTATATAAGGAATGAGGGATTATACTTGCACTAGCACCTACATCACATAAAACCATGATAGCAATGATCTCCTATTTTAACAGAAATAACAGGCAAGCCTACAACAGGTCTATGTTTATTTCTAGTATCAGGTTTAGCTATTCTAGCAGCTTCCTCTTGGAGGTAAATAACATGTCCATCTAAATTTTCAACCAAGAGATCTTTAACCATAGCAACACTAGGTTCAACTTTAATTTGCTCAGAGGGTGTAGGTTTTCTAGTATTACTCTTACGAACTACAGTTGAAGCTTTAGCATGATCCTCTATTCTAACAGGGAAAGGTGGCTTCTCAATATAAGCAGTAGGAACAATGGGATCAACATTATAAGTGATAGTCTTTTCTTCAACTTTAACAGGTTCAACTACTTTCACCTCAATGGGAGGATGGTATTTAAACCACTTCTCCTTGGGGACGTCAACATGAGTAGCAAATGATTCACAGAAAGAAGACTATCTCAAGTCAAGCCCATATTTAGTGCTAAACTCACGGAAAACATCGGTATCCATAAAAGCTTTAACACAATCAAACTTGGGGGTCATACCTGACTCCTTACCTTCGTCGAGATCCCAATATTCAGATTTGCATTTAATTTTTTCCAATAAATTCCATTTGAATTCAATAGTCTTCATCATAAAAGAACCAGAACAAGAATTATCGAGCGTTGTGCGATTATTGAGAGAAAGCCGAGCATAAAATTTTTGAATGATCATTTTTCTTGAGAGCTCATAATTGGGGCATGAATATAACATTGATTTAAGCCTCCCCCAAGCTTGAGAGATGCTTTCTCCTTCGCGAGGCCAAAAATTATATATATAATTACGATCACGATGAACCTGATGCATAGGATAGAACTTCTGATGAAATTCCAACTTCAGCCGATTATAGTTCCATGATCCAGTATCATCGCATAGCCTAAACCATGTCAATGCGTCTCCATTCAAAGATAAAGGGAAGACCTTCTTCTTGATAACATCCTCGGGCATACCTGCAAGCTTAAATAATCCACAAACTTCATCCACATAGATTAGGTGTAAATCGGGATGCAGGTTTCGTCTCCTGTAAAAGGATTATCTAGCAGTTTCTCTATCATACCCGAAGGAATTTCAAAGAAAACATTTTCAGTAGGTGCAATAGGTTGAGGAGCAACTCTTTGCTCTTCTGGTCGGGGTGAAGATACCCCGAACAAGCCCCTCAAAGGATGATGAGCCATAGTAACAAGTGACAGTAAATTTCAGCACACTATAAATTTTTCCTTACCAAATTCCACTGACCAAAGGCGCTTCACTCCCCGGCAACGGAGCCAGAAAAGAGTGTTGATGACCCACAAGTGTAGGGGATCTATCGTGGTCCTTTCGATAAGTAAGAGTGTCGAACCCAACATGGAGCAGAAGGAAATGATAGGCAGTTTTCAGTAAGGTATTTTCTGCAAGCACTGAAATTATCGGTAACAGATAGTTTTGTGATAAGGTAATTGTTAGCAAGTGACAAATAGTAAAAGTAAATAAGGTGGAGCAAGATGGCCCAATCCTTTTTGTAGCAAAGGAGAAGCCTGGACAAACTCTTATATGAAGGAAAACGCTCCCGAGGACATATGGGAATTATCGTCAATCTAATTTTCATCACGATCATATGATTCACGTTCGGTACTTTGATAATTTGGTATGTGGGTGGACAGGTGCTTGGGTGCTGTCCTTACTTGGACAAGCCTCCCACTTATGATTAACCTCTGTTGCAATCATCCGCAACTACAAAAGAAGTATTAAGGTAAACATAACCATAGCATGAAACAAGTGGATCCAAATCATCCCCTTACGAAGCAACACATAAACTAGGGTTTAAGCTTATGTCACTCTAGCAACCCATCATCTACTTATTACTTCCCAATGCCTTCCTCTAGGCCCAAATAATGGTGAAGTGTCATGTAGTCGACGTTCACATGACACCACTAGAGGAAAGACAACATACATCTTGTCAAAATATCAAACGAATACCAAATTCACATGACTACTTATAGCAAGACTTCTCCCATGTCCTCAGGAATAAAAGTAACTACTCACAAGACATAATATTGTTCATGATCAGAGGGGTATTAATATGAATAATGGATCTGAACATATGATCTTCCACCAAGTAAACCAACTAGCATCAACTAAAAGGAGTAATCAACACTACTAGCAACCCACAGGTACCAATCTGAGGTTTGGATACAAAGATTGGATACAAGAAATGAACTAGGGTTTGAGAGGAGATGGTGCTGGTGAAGATGTTGATGAAGATAACCCTCCCCAAGATGGGAGAGTTGTTGGTGATGACAGCGGTGATGATTTCCCCCTCCCGGAGGGAAGTATCCCCAGCAAAACAGCTCTGCCAGAGCCCTAGATTGGTTTCCGCCAAGGTTCCGCCTCGAGACGGTGCCGTCTGGTCCCGAAAGCCTTCTTATGATTTTTTCCAGGTCAAAACACCTCATATAGGAGAAGATGGGTATCGGGGGGTCACCGGGTGGCCCACGAGCCAGGGGGCGTGCCCCCCACCCTCATGGACAGGTGGTGGCCCCCCTGGTGAATCTCTTTCGCCAGATATTTTTTATATTTTTTGAAACGGTGTCCCGTGGAGCTTTTTGAGTTGTGTAGAATAGGTTTCCAATGTTTGCTCCTTTTCCAGCCCAGAATTCCAGCTGCCAGCATTCTCCCTCTTCATGTAAACCTTGTAAAATAAGAGATAAAAGGCATAAGTATTGTGACATAATGTGTAATAACAACCCATTGTGCAATAAATATCAACATAAAAGCATGATGCAAAATGGATGTATCAGTGGGTTGCTCTCAAACGACAAAAGCCGTGCACTAACTCTGAGCAGTCACCAATTTATGGTGCAGGGTGGGCTATTTATAGCCAGGAGGAAACCCGACATGATATGTCCGAAATGACCCTTGGTCACTAAGGATCTGGCACGTGTCCAACGGTCGGATTTTGAACACACGCGGCAACTTACATTGGGCTCCAAGCCAAGCTGACTTATCCAACTCTGGATAAGATTTGCTCTCATTGTCTTTGCTAGAAGACATAGGACTTTTGGTTGAGCATCACATCAGTCATCTGAATATGTTCACAGAGATCCCATTTAATAGTACGGTGGTTCCTATGACTCAAGAAAGAAAAAAGGAACTATGAAAGAAACTATGTCTTCGCACTCCATAGTCTTCAGTGAATGTCTTCACAGGTCATTATCTTCACGTGAATGTCTTCACGAGCCACCATTGTCTTCAATGTCTTCATGTTGGGAAACGTAGTATTTCAAAAAATCTATGATCACGCAAGATCTATCTACTAGATGCATAGCAATGAGAGGGGAGAGTGTGTCTACGTACTCTCGTAGATCGAAAGCGGAAGCGTCTAGTGATGTGGGTTATGTAGTCGAACGTCTTCGCGATTCTACCGATCAAGCACCGAATGTATGACACCTCCGCGTTCAGCACACATTCAGCTTGATGACGTCCCCCGAGCTCTTGATCCAATTGAGCTTCATGGGAGAGTTTCGTCAGCACGACGGGGTGGTGACGGAGATGATGAAGCTACCGGCGCAGGGCTTCGCCTAAGCACTTCAACGGTATGACCGAGGTGTGTTTCTGTGGAGGGGGCACCGCACACGGCTAGAACAATGTTTCTTGTGCGTCTTTGGGTGCCCCCAGCCCCCGTATATAAAGGAGCAAGGGGGAGGTATGGCCAGGCCAAGGGGGTAGGATTCCTACTCCTAGTAGGAATAAACCCCCTTTTCCTATTCCTACTAGGAGTAGGAAAGGAAGGGGAGAGGAGAAGGAAAGGAGAGGGGGCGCCTCCCCCCTTTTCCTAGTCCAACTAGGAACCCTAGGGGGTGCGGCCAGCCCTAGGGTCTGCGCCTCTCCTTCCCTCATTGGCCCACTATGGCCATACTCCCTCGGGGGAGGGGGGGGGTCCGGTAACCCCCTCTGGCACTCTGGTTTTACCCGATAACACCCGAAACACTTCCGGTGTTCGAATATAGTCGTCCAATATATTAATCTTTATGTCTCGGACATTCCAAAACTCCTCGTCATGTCTGTGATCTCATCCGGGACTCCGAACTAACTTCGGTACATCAAAACTCATAAACTCATAATACCGATCGTCATCAAACGTTAAGCGTGCGGACCCTACGGGTTCGAGAACTATGTAGACATGACCGAGACTCATCTCCGGTCAATAACCAATAGTGGACCCTGGATGCTCATATTGACTCCTACATATTCTACGAAGATCTTTATCGGTCAAACCGCATAACAACATACGTTGTTCCCTTTGTCATCGGTACGTTACTTGCCCGAGATTCGATCGTCGGTATCTCAATACCTAGTTCAATCTCATTACCGGCAAGTCTCTTTACTCGTTCTGTAATACATCATCTCGTGACTAACTCATTAGTCATTTGCTTGCAAGGCTTATTATTATGTGCATTACCGAGAGGGCCCAGAGATACCTCTCCAACATTCGGAGTGACAAATCCTATTATTGATCTATGCCAACACCACGAACACTTTCGGAGACACCCGCAGAGCATCTTTATAATCACCCAGTTACGTTGTGACGTTTGATAGCACACAAGGTGTTCCCCCGGTATTTGGGAGTTGCGTAATCTCATAGTCATAGGAACATGTATAAGTCATGAAGAAAGCAATAGCAGTAAAACTAAATGATCATTGTGCTAAGCTAACGGATGGGTCTTGTCCATCACATCATTCTCCTAATGATGTGATCGCATTGATCAAATGACAACTCGTGTCTATGGCTAGGAAACATAACCATCTTTGATCAATGAGCTAGTCTAGTAGAGGCATACTAGGGACATACTGTTTTGTCTATGTATTCACACATGTACTAAGTTTCCGATTAATACAATTCTAGCATGAATAAAAGACATTTATCATGATATAAGGAAATACAAATAACATCTTTATTATTGCCTCTAGGGAATATTTCCTTCAGTCTCCCACTTGAACTAGAGCCAATAATCTAGATTACAAAGTAATGATTCTAACACCCATGGAGTCTTGGTGCTGATCATGTTTTGCCCGTGGAAGAGGCTTAGTCAACGGGTCTGCGACATTCAAATCCGTATGTATCTTGCAAATTTCTATGTCTCCCTCCTTGACTTGATCGCGGATGGAATTGAAGCATCTTCTGATGTGCTTTGTTCTCTTGTGAAACCTGGATTCCTTCACCAAGGCTATTGCTCTAGTGTTGTCACAAAATATTTTCATTGGACCCGATGCACTAGGTATTACACCTAGATCGGATATGAACTCCTTCATCCAGACTCCTTCATTTGCTGCTTCCGAAGTAGCTATGTATTCCACTTCACACGTAGATCCCGCCACGAGGCTCTTCTTGGAACTGCACGAACTGATAGCTCCACCTTCAATAATAATACATATCCGGTTTGTGACTTGGAGTCATCCGGATCAGTGTCAAAGCTTGAATGGACGTAACCGTTTATGACGAGCTCTTTGTCACCTCCATAAACGAGAAACATATCCTTTGTCCTTTTCAGGTACTTCAGGATGTTATTGACCGATGTCCAGTGATCCACTCCTGGATTACTTTGGCACCTCCCTGCTAAGCTTATAGCAAGGCACACATGAGGTCTGGTACACAGCATTGCATACATGATAGATCCTATGGCTGAGGCATAAGGAATGACTTTCATTTTCTCTCTATCTTCTGCAGTGGTCGGGCATTGAGTCTTACTCAATTTCACACCTTGTAACACGGGCAAGAACCCTTTCTTTGACTGATCCATTTTGAACTTCTTCAAAACTTTATCAAGGCATGTGCTTTGTGAAAGTCCAACTAAGTGTCTTGATCTATCTCTATAGATCTTGATGCCTAATATGTAAGCAACTTCACCGAGGTCTTTCATTGAAAAATTCTTATTCAAGTATCCTTTTATGCTATCCGGAAATACTATATCATTTCCAATCAACAATATGTCATCCACATATAATATCAGAAATGCAACAGAGCTCCCACTCACTTTCTTGTAAATACAGGCTTCTCCAAAAGTCGGTATAAAACCATATGCTTTGATCACCTCATCAAAGCGTATATTCCAACTCCGAGATGCTTGCACCAGTCCATAGATGGATCGCTGGAGCTTGCACACTTTGGTAGCACCTTTAGGATCGACAAAACCTTTTGGTTGCATCATATACAACTCCTCTTTGAGATATCCATTCAGGAATGCAGTTTTGACATCCATTTGCCCGATTTCATAATCATAAAATGTGGCAATTGCTAACATGATTCGGACAGACTTAAGAATCGCTATGGGTGAGAAATTCTCATCGTAGTCAACTCCTTGAACTTGTCAAAAACCTTTCGCAACAAGTCGAGCTTTGTAAACAGTAACATTACCGTCAGCGTCGGTCTTTCTCTTGAAGATCCATTTATTTCCGATGGCTTGCCGATCATCGGGCAAGTCAACCAAAGTCCATACTTTGTTCTCATACATGGAGCCCATCTCAGATTTCGTGGCCTTAAGCCATTTTGCGGAATCTGGGCTCATCATCGCTTCCTCATAGTTCGTAGGTTCATCATGATCTAGTAACATGACTTCCAGAACCGGGTTGCCGTACCACTCTGGCGCGGAACGTACTCTGGTTGATCTACGAAGTTCAGCAGTAACTTGATCCGAAGTTTCATGATCATCATCATTAGCTTCCTCTCTAATTGGTGTAGGAATCACTGGAACTAGTTTCTGAGATGTACTACTTTCCAATTCGGGAGAAGGTACAATTACCTCATCAAGTTCTACTTTCCTCCCACTCACTTCTTTCGAGAGAAACTCCTTCTCTAGAAAGGATCCATTCTTAGCAACAAATATCTTGCCTTCGGATCTGTGATAGAAGGTGTACCCAACAGTCTTCTTTGGGTATCCTATAAGACACATTTCTCCGACTTGGGTTCGAGCTTATCAGGTTGAAGCATTTTTCACATAAGCATCGCAGCCCCAAACTTTAAGAAACGACAACTTTAGTTTCTTGCCAAACCACAGTTCATAAGGCGTCGTCTCAATGGATTTAGATGGTGCCCTATTTAACATGAATGCAGCTGTCTCTAAAGCATAACCCCAAAACGATAGTGGTAAATCGGTAAGAGACATCATAGACCGCACCATATCTAATAAAGTACGGTTACGACGTTCGGACACACCATTACGCTGTGGTGTTCCGGGTGGCGTGAGTTGTGAAACTATTCCACATTGTTTCAAATGAAGACCAAACTCGTAACTCAAATATTCACCTCCACGATCAGATCGTAGAAACTTTATTTTTCTTGTTACGATGATTCTCTACTCCACTCTGAAATTCTTTGAACTTTTCAATTGTTTCAGACTTGTGCTTCATCAAGTAGATATACCCATATCTGCTGAAATCATCAGTGAAGGTTAGAAAATAACGATACCCACCGTGAATCTCAACACTCATCGGTCCACATACATCAGTATGTATGATTTCCAACAAATCTGTTGCTCGCTCCATTGTTCCGGAGAACGGAGTTTTAGTCATCTTGCCCATGAGGCATGGTTCGCAAGCACCAAGTGATTCCAAAAGTCCATCACTATGGAGTTTCTTCATGCGCTTTACACCAATATGACCTAAACGGCAGTGCCACAAATAAGTTGCACTATCATTATTAACCTTGCATCTTTGGGCTTCAATATTATGAATATGTGTATCACTACGATCGAGATCCAACAAGAATAGACCACTCTTCAAGGGTGCATGACCATAGAAGATATTATTCATATAAATAGAACAACCATTATTCTCAGATTTAAATGAATAACCATCTCGCAATAAACAAGATCCAGATATAATGTTCATGCTTAACACTGGCACCAAATAACAATTATTCAGGTCTAAAACTAATCCCGAAGGTGGATGTAGAGGTAGCGTGCCGACGGCGATCACATCGACTTTGGAACCATTTCCCATGCGCATCGTCACCTCGTCCTTAGCCAATATTTGTTTAATCCGTAGCCCCTATTTCGAGTTACAAATATTAGCAACCGAACCGGTATCAAATACCTAGGTGCTTTTACGAGCATTAGTAAGGTACACATCAATAACATGTATATCACATATACCTTTGTTCACCTTGCCATCCTTCTTATCCGCCAAATACTTGGGGCAGTTCCGCTTCTAGTGTCCAGTCCCTTTGCAGTGGAAGCACTCAGTTTCAGGCTTGGCTCTAGACTTGGGTTTCTTCGTGGGAGTAGCAACTGTCTTGCTATTCTTCTTGAAGTTCCCCTTCTTTCCCTTGCCATTTTTCTTGAAACTAGTGGTCTTGTTAACCATCAACACTTGATGCTCCTTTTTGATTTCTACCTCCACAGCTTTGAGCATAGCAAAGAGCTCGGGAATTGTCTTCTGCATCCCTTGCATATTATAGTTCATCACGAAGCCTTTATAGCTTGGTGGCGGTGATTGAAGAACTCTATCAATAACACTATCTTCGTCAACTTTGCATCCAGGTTGAGTCATATGATTGTAGTACCCAGACATTCTGAGCAAGTGTTCACTGATAGAACTATTCTCCTCCATCTTGCAGCTATAGAACTTATTGGAAATCTCATATTTCTCAATCCGGGCATTTGCTTGAAATATTAACTTCAACTCCTGGAACATCTCATATGCTCCATGACGTTCAAAACATCGTTGAAGTCCCGGTTCTAAGCCGTAAAGCATGGCACACTGAACTATCGTGTAGTCATCAGACCGCGTCTGCCAGACGTTCAAAGCGTCTACATTAGCGGGAGGGGGCTTGTCACCTAGCAGTGCTTCAAGGACATAATTCTTCTGTGCAGCAATGAGGATAATCCTCAAGTTACGACCCAGTCTGTGTAATCGCTACCATCATCTTTCAACTTAGCTTTCTCTAGGAACACATTAGAATTCAAGGGAACGGTAGCACGAGCCATGGATCTACAACAACATAGATATGCAAAAACTATCAGGACTAAGTTCATGATAAATTAAAGTTCAATTAATCATATTACTAAAGAACTCCCACTTAGATAGACATCCCTCTAGTCATCTAAATGATCACGTGATCTAAATCAACTAAACCATGTCTGATCATCACGTGAGATGGAGTAGTTTTCACTGGTGAACATCTTATGTTGATCATATCTACTATATGATTCATGCTCGACCTTTTGGTCTCCAGTGTTCCGAGGCCATGTCTGTACATGCTAGGCTCGTCAAGTTTAACCCGAGTATTCTGCGTGTGCAAAACTGGCTTGCACCCGTTGTATGTGAACGTAGAGCTTATCACACCTGATCATCACGTGGTGTCTCGGCACGACGAACTTTCGTAATAGTGCATACTCAGGGAGAACACGTGTACCTTGAAATTTTGTAAGGGGTCATCTTATAATGCTACCGTCGTACTAAGCAAGATAAGAAGCATACTAAGATAAACATCACATGCAATCAAAATATGTGACATGATATGGCCATCATCATCTTGTGCTTTTGATCTCCATCTCTAGGGCACCGTTATGATCACCATCGTCACCGGTGCGACACCTTGATATCCATCGTAGCATCGTTTTCGTATCGCCAACTATTGCTTCCACGACTATCGCTACCGCTTAGTGATAAAGTAAAGCAATTACATGGCGATTGTATTTCATACAATAAAGCGACAACCATATGGTTCCTGCCAGTTGCCGATAACTTTACAAAGATTATCATCTCATACAATAATGTAAAACTCATCATGTCTTGACCATATCACATCACAACATGCCCTGCAAAAATAAGTTAGACGTCCTCCACTTTGTTGTTGCAAGTTTTACGTGGCTGCTACGCGCTTAGCAAGAACCGTTCTTACCTACGCATACAAAACCACAATGATTTTTCGTCAAGTATGTGCTGTTTTAACCTTCACAAGGGCCGGGCGTAGCGACACTCGATTTAGCTAAAGTGAGAGAGACAGACACTCGCCAGTCAGCTTTAAGCAATGAGTGCTCGTAATGGTGAAACCAGTCTTGCGTAAGCATACGCGTAATGTCGGTCCTGGCCGCTTCATCTCACAATACCACCGAATCAAAGTATGACATGCTGGTAAGCAGTATGACTATTATCGCCCACACCTCATTGTGTTCTACTCGTGCATATCATCTACGCATAGACCTATCTCATGATGCCACTGTTGGGGAATGTAGTATTTCAAAAAAAAATTCCTACGATCACGCAAGATCTATCTACTAGATGCATAGAAACGAGAGGGGAGAGTGTGTCTACGTACCCTTGTAGACCGAAAGCGGAAGCGTCTAGTGATGCGGTTGATGTAGTCGAACGTCTTCGCGATTCAACCGATCAAGCACCAAACGTACGGCACCTCCGGTTCAGCACACGTTCAGCTTGATGATGTCCCACGAGCTCTAGATCCAATTGAGCTTCACGGGAGAGTTTCGTCAGCACGACGGCGGGGTGACGGAGATGATGAAGCTACCGACGCAGGGCTTCGCCTAAGCACTGCAACGGTGTGACCGAGGTGTGTTTCTGTGGAGGTGGCACCGCACACGGCTAGAACAATGTTTCTTGTGTGTCTTTGGGCGCCCCCTGCCCCCGTATATAAAGGAGCAAGGGGGGTGCGGCTAGGCCAAGGGGCGCGCCAAGGGAGTAGGATTCCTACTCCTAGTAGGAATAGGAACCCCTTTTCCTATTCCTACTAGGAGTAGGAAAGGAAGGGGGAGAGGAGAAGGAAAGGAGAGGGGGAGCCTCCCCCCTTTTCCTAGTCCAACTAGGAACCCTAGGGGGGTGCGTCCAGCCCTATGGGCTGCACCTCTCTTTCCCTCATTGGCCCACTATGGCCCATACTTTCTGGTAACCCCCTCCGGCTCTCCGGTTTTACCCGATAACACCCTGAACACTTCCGGTGTTCGAATATAGTCGTCCAATATATTAATATTTATGTCTCGGACATTTCGAGACTCCTCGTCATGTCCGTGATCTCATCCGGGACTCCAAACTACCTTCGGTACATCAAAACTCATAAACTCATAATATCGATCATCATCAAACGTTAAGCGTGCAGACCCTACGGGTTCGAGAACTATGTAGACATGACCGAGACTCATCTCCGGTCAATAACCAATAGCGGAACCTAGATGCTTATATTGGCTCCTACATATTCTATGAAGATCTTTATCGGTTAAACCGCAAAACAACATACATTGTTCCCTTTGTCATCGGTATGTTACTTGCCCGAGATTTGATCGTCGGTATCTCAATACCTAGTTCAATCTCGTTACCGGCAAGTCTCTTTAGTCATTCCGTAATACATCATCTCGTGACTAACTCATTAGTCTTTTGCTTGCAAGTCTTATTATGATGTGCATTACCGGGAGGGCCCAGAGATACCTCTCCGACATTCGGAGTGACAAATCCTATCTTGTTCTATGCCAACACCACGAACACTTTCGGAGACACCTGTAGAGCATCTTTATAATCACCCAGTTACGTTGTAACGTTTGATAGCACACAAGGTGTTCCTCTAGTATTCTGGAGTTGCATAATCTCATAGTCATAGGAACATGTATAAGTCATGAAGAAAGCAATAGCAGTAAAACTGAACGATCACAGTGCTAAGCTAACGAACGAGTCTTGTCCATCACATCATTCTCCTAATTATGTGATCTCATTGATCAAATGACAACTCATGTCTATGGCTAGGAAACATAACCATCTTTGATCAATGAGCAAGTCTAGTAGAGCCATACTAGGGACATATTGTTTTGTCTATGTATTCACACATGTACTAAGTTTCCGGTTAATACAATTCTAGCATGAATAAAAGACATTTATCATAATATAAGGAAATACAAATAACATCTTTATTATTGCCTCTAGGGCATATTTCCTTCACTTCACACATTTTTAGGGGTCATCTCTGGCAGGTAAACCGAATCAGTGAGGGACTACTACATGTGTTATCCTGCAATTCTCACAAACACGTTAGTCCCTCAACCACGTTTGTCGTCCATACTCCAAAACCAACTAGGGTGGCACTAGATGCACTTACAGCTGCAGTAGAAATAGAAGTTCCAAGGCAGGAGAGACCATGCATTGTCTTCCCTGCCAGCATGACTGGCTCGAAGCCAAAGGTCCCGTCAGTTGCTTGTGAACAAAAGAAGACTCGATGGGCTGAAGCTAACGCCAAGAAGAGAAAGCTTCTTGATGCTTCTGATGCTGCTCCCTCCAAGAAGAATCTGAAGATGTGCTAAACGTGTTTTGGGTGTGCAGGTCACACAAGCGGAGCAAAATCATAGGCATAATTTGTTCCATACAAAGGGAGTTGTGAAGGAACATTCTGTTTGCGTCATCATAGATGGAGGGAGCTGCAACAACATGGCTAGCATGGAGATGGTGGAGAAGCTATCTCTCACCACAAGACCACATCCACCTCCTTACTACATCCAATGGTTCAACAACATCGGCAAGGTTAAGGTAACACGTACTATTCATGTGCATTTTAGTATCTCCACATATGCTGATTATGTTGATTGTGATGTGGTACCCATGCAAGCATGCTCCTTATTACTTGGTAGACCATGGCAATTTGATAAAAATTCTGTACACCATGGTAAAAACAATCAGTATACTCTTGTTCATAAGGATAAACGTATTACTTTGCTTCCTATGTCTCCTGATTCCATTTTGAAAGATGATATTAATAGAGCTAATAAAGCAAAATAGGAGCAAAATAAGAGTGAAAATCAAATTGTGGCAAAAGAATTTGGGCAACAAATGAAGCCTAATAACACACCATCATCTCATGTTGCATCTGAAATTAAATTAAAAAGTTGATGTTTACTTGCCACCAAATCTGATATTGATGATCTAGATTTCAGCAAATCTGTTTGCTATGCTTTTGTGTGCAAAGAGGCATTATTTTCATTCGAGGGCGTGCCTTCCTCTTTGCCTCCTGCTGTCACTAACATTTTGCAGGAGTTTGTGGACGTCTTTCCACAAGACGTGCCACCGGGATTACCACCTATTCGAGGGATTGAGCATCAGATTGACTTAATTCCCGGTGCATCGCTACCCAACTGTGCACCATACCATACCAATCAAGAGGAGACGAAGGAGATTATACGTCAAGTACAGGAGTTACTCGACAAAGGGAATATACAAGAATCCCTTAGTCATTATGATGTTCCTATTATTCTAGTGCATTTCATTTGTGGTACTGCACAGGAAGAAGCATTCACGGTATTGAAAGATAAGTTGACACCTGCTTCTTTACTCCAACTTCCTGATTTTAATAAGACTTTTGAGCTTGAATGTGATTCTAGTGGAATTGGATTAGGAGGTGTGTTATTACAAGATGGTACACCTGTTGCATACTTTTCTGAAAAATCGAGTGGGCCTGGTCTGAATTATTCGACTTATGATAAGGAATTATATGCTCTTGTTCGGGCTTTGGAAACATGGCAACATTATTTATGGCCCAAAGAATTTGTTGTACATTCTGATCACGAATTTTTGAAGCACATTAAAAGTCAAGCAAAACTGAACCGTGGACATGCTAAATGGGTTGAATTCATAGAGAATTTCCCTAATGTTATTAAACACAAGAAGGGAAAAGAAAATGTTATTGCTGATGCATTGTCTCGTCGTTATACTATGCTTTCACAACTTGACTTTAAAATATTTGGTTTGGAGACCATCAAAGATCAATATGTGCATGATGGTGAATTTAAAGATGTATTGCAGAATTGTAAAGAAGGGAGAACATGGAACAAGTTCGTCGTTAATGCTGGATTTGTGTTTCGTGCTAACAAGCTATGCATTCCAGCTAGCTCTGTTCATCTTTTGTTGTTGCAGGAGGCGCATGGAGGAGGATTAATGGGACACTTTTGTGTGAAGAAGACGGAGGGCGTACTTGCTACACATTTCTTTTGGCCAAAGATGAGACGGGATGTTGAGCGTTTTGTTGCTCGCTGCACTACATGTCAAAAAGCTAAGTCACGACTCAATCCTCATGGTTTATATAAGCCTTTGCCTATCCCTAGTGTTCCTTGGGAATATATATCTATGGACTTTGTTTTGGGTTTACCTCGAACAAAGAAGGGGAGGGATAGCATATTTGTTGTCGTGGATAGGTTCTCGAAAATGGCACACTTTATACCATGTCATAAAAGCGATGATGCTGCTAATGTTGTTGATTTTTCTTTCGTGAAATTATTTGCTTGCATGGTGTGCCAAATACTATTTTTCACATCGTGATACTAAATTTCTTAGCCATTTTTGGAGATGCTTATGGGCTAAGTTGGGGACTAAACTACTTTTTAGTACTACTTGTCACCCCCAAACTGATGGACAAACTGAAGTAGTCAATAAAACTTTGTCTACTATGCTTAAGGCTGTTTTGAAGAATAACAAGAAAATGTGGGAAGAATGCTTGCCTCATATCGAATTTGCTTATAATCGTTCGTTGCATTCTACTACTAAGATGTGCCCTTTTGAAATTGTCTATGGTTTCCTACCTCGTGCACCTATTGATTTGTTACCTCTTCCATCTTCGAAGAAGGTTAATTTTGATGCTAAACAATGTGCTAAATTGATCTTAAAAATGCATGAGTTAACTAAGGAAAATATTGAGCGCATGAATGCTAAATATAAACTTGTTGGAGATAAGGGTAGAATACATGTTGTCTTTGCACTTGGAGATCTTGTTTGGCTACATTTTCGTAAGGATAGGTTTTGTAATTTGCGCAAGTCAAAGCTAATGCCACATGCTGATGGTCCTTTCAAGGTGTTAGAGAAAATAAATGAGAATGCATATAAACTAGAGTTGCATGCAGATTTTGGGGTTAGTCCCACATTTAACATTCCAGATTAGAAGCCTTACTTGGGTGAGGAAGATGAGCTTCCGTCGAGGACGACTTTAATTCAAGAAGGGGAGGATGATGAGGACATCACTAACAAGGTTACACCCACAGCTCCAACTGATACATATACAGGACCAATTATTGGAGCTCGCGCACACCAATTAA
This sequence comes from Secale cereale, assembly GCA_902687465.1. Classification (NCBI taxonomy): domain Eukaryota; kingdom Viridiplantae; phylum Streptophyta; class Magnoliopsida; order Poales; family Poaceae; genus Secale; species Secale cereale. The sequence continues at coordinate 253,167,991 of LR738713.1, read as the reverse complement.
ATTACCAGGTACTTTAGTTTCTTGATAATGATTCTAATGTTCATGAGAATATGATGCTGCCTAAATTGGCTACATTTGTCTTGCTTACAAATGAAGGACCTAGCTTGGACAAGAAGGATGAACATTGGAGCAAGATCAAGCGTGGAGATGATGGCATGCGCAAGAGGAACAAGAACGGAGTTACAAGTGATGACTTCAGGACTTTGAAGCCACCATAATGAGTGCGTGAAGCCTTGGACGAAATATACAAGATGCCACTTCATAAATTTCGTCCAGAGGCTATTATAGGTGCTGCGTCACCTTATTATTGGGCCAGGGCCATGTAATTTCGAAATACTTGAGTATAGGCTGTTTTTAGAGTCCGTATGTGTGGGGAAACAAGAGTTAGGGTTGGTTTCGGACCCCTCCTCCAAGAGCCATGAAATTCCCCCCTCTTCCTCCATATATACAACCCTTAGGGCGTCGTTTAGACTTTGGGTTTTGTTTAGATTAAAGTTCGCCATAGCTGCAACTTCGTGTACTTCGTTTGTGTTCAACGACCAGACAAAGACGTCACAGAACCCCACCTTGATCAATAAAGCTTTCCTCTTATATTCGCAATATCCAGATTGCAATCTCAGTTTCTTGCTTGTTCTTCATTTGCCTGTAGGAAACATACCTTCATGGTCAGGTTGATCGTGCTCCGGCGTGGTCAATAACCTCTCGTAGTTGGTTTAGCGATTGCTAAGGCGCGACGTCCTCGCACGTTCATAGTCGGATCGTCAAAGTCGACTTCCTCCAAAACGATAGCCACCATCTCATCGAAAGACGGGACACCTTTTCCTGATTCCATCCAAAGTTTTCGTGATGAGGCCCTCCGGGCATGATGTTACAACGGACATCACGAATGACTATGAAGCTTCCCCGAATCGGCATAGCCAAGGATTCATTAAGACGCAACGAGACCACTGTAAAATCGACCGTGACAAGCGAACCACTAGACGTTGGATACCAACCTCATATCATGTATTTGTCGGAAGAAATCCTAGAGCTACTTGAATTCCCACCTACTAACTCCCGAAACTTTCTGGTTATGCAATCTGGTGTTGGGGATAGAGGGAAGCATAATATGTCACCCAACTAACAATCCCTACATCCAGTTGTATCCATCCGTCAACACATAACCAGGCACCTTCGGAAATCGTGTACCTTAGACCCACTACTAGAAACTACGATTTTACCTAGGGCCATATACTCTAGGCGAAACGCAAAAAACCATAGATAAATGCTTCACCTAGAGCTTGCCCTAGGGAAAGAACCTTAGGTAAAATATAGTCAGTAAAGAGCTCTTTCCCTAAAGTGCACCTTCCAAACCCTAGGGAAACCATTTGTTTACCTAGGGTAAATAGCTGTTTCCCTAGAGTGCACCATCCAAACCCTAGGGAAACCATTTGTTTACCTAGGGCTGCAGGCCCTAGGGGAAGATTTGAACCTGGGTTCATGTCCAACATGGCAAGGCGGTTTACCTACAAACAAGTTTGCCTCTAGGTAAAGATCATGGAGCCATTTTGAATCATTTACCTCAATATAAAAATTTGCAATTCGAATTTTAATTCATCTCAGCCATAATTCAAATAATTAAATTCTGAGCTATAATTCAAATCTATAAATTATAGCCGTAATTCAATGTACACATCAGATTCATGTTCAAATGGCACATACATCAGACTCAAGGTCAGTTTAGAACTAGATTCAAGGTCAGTTTGGAACCAAAACTTCTAAAAAAATCTATATGCTACAGCTAGCTGAATACCTAAATCAGCATGTACAAATGTTGTTGGTCAAGCCAAGTATCTGCTACTGCAAAAAAACAACTTGTAATAGTATGATATCTATGCATTGGCCCAAGAGTTGTTCTTCAAAAGGACTTCATGTTCTACATGTTGCTGAGCACACAAAGTTGGTGGTTCTGTGCTTGTTTCCAAAATCCGCAAGCAACCGAACAAACAGGAGGTGGTGGACTCATGTTGATAGACACTCCTTTAGCTGCCAAAGTCTGCACATGAATAGGGATAAACCAACTGGTTAGTTCCAAAGGCTTGACACACCATGCTCAGAGATGTCTCATCTACATATGTAGCAAACCATGCTTGACACACCATTGCTGGACTGGTCATGTAGCCCTTTTGGACAATAAATCAACAACAATATTAGTCATGGCGGTAACTACATAATTAACTGAACTATTTCGAGTTCTTGGTTCATATTTTCATTAGTGTTGATGGTTCAAGCCTAGCTCAATTCAACCGACACTACAAAAGTTGGGATACAACTAGCAACCGAAATCAAATCGACATAATAGTAGATACTAGATGGACATGGTGGTCAGTTCGACATATTATTCAGTAAAAAGTTCACTTTTCTTTATTTTGCTGGAACTTAGCCAGAGTCTTGCATACTTACATAGCCGTAATAATATCAAAGGGGAAATGCCTAAATAGTAAAAAAAAAACCTTGGCATACCGAATTAAATGGACGTTGTAGGAATTGGCCTAAGGATTGGGTGTCATTCCTTGGCATCATCATCGTCTGCCTCCTTGACGTGGGCACGCCTCAAGAGTAAATCATATGGACGTGTAAATCTAGCCTTTGGGAGTAGCTACATCAGATATGTTCAATTTTTATTTGTTGCCAAAAGCATATTTGCTCTTGTAAAAAGGTGTGATTCTACATTAGATACTTAGACCTTCCGTCAATAGTAGATATCTCCAAAGATAGGCAAAGATCTTTTCTTAATAAAGTGGGCGTAACACATAGTTTTTGTCTAAATAGGGGCACATGTCCACGTGCATTAATTTTAAAAATAGGGAACGAACTGGCAGCAGATTGCATCTATAACCAGTATACTGACCCCAACATCGGGCATAAAAGCCAGTCAACAAAGCCAGCGCCCTAACAGCAACAACATTGTGTGTAGTGCGGTACTATGAAATTTGAATTTACATGTAAAGATCAAAGCAGACTGAAGAAGATTACCACGAACATGTAACACATCTGTGATCCTATGCAGCGAGTTGAAGGTGAGCATCCTGTCGAGGAGGTCGTGGGCGACTGACTGCATCTTCGGGAACTGTCCAGTGAAGGGCAAGGGGACAAGCAGCAGGTGTGTCTTGTGCCGCCTAGCGTCCGAATGAAGCGCATATCATCATGGTCTCTCCCCAGGAAGAGCGGGGAGCGGTTGATGAGCTCGGGACCCGAATCGCCCTGTCTCTCAAAGTGGTCGTTTTATAACAAGAGAAGGTTACCATACTTGCTGTGTGTCCATAGATACAGTCTTAATAACTTGAGATTCAACACAACTTCTAATGAGTATCTCTTGTTGCTGCATTCATGTCAAACAATTTCTAAACTTACTCTTTTTTACCGATTAGAATGTCTATAATTGCTAGGTAGATTATGCAACTGTGTCAAATTTATAATAACTATGTACTTGATAGTTCAGAAATAATGTCACATGGTTATCCCTGGGTAGTCTATTGATCTACTGAATATGCAGATTTACAGTGAAAGGAACATTTTTCTCTACAATGAACAAACATTGCCAATATATAATATTGGCAATTCTTGATGGAAGCATGAGTTCCAGCACACAAGTAAAACGATAGTGGGAGATATAGTCATATAGAGGTAACCTGTTTAAGAGGAGGGGGTACAACATCGGGTAGATTCGATAGTCCTCGAACTAGCAAGCGCGACAAGGTCGCCATGGACAGCGCTGCCCGTCATCCCGGTCGGACAAGCCATGGTCGTCATTCCCGTCAGTCACGCCATGGTTCCGCTGGAGCGCTAGAACTAGAGAACGGGAAGAAGAGGGGACACGACAGGGGCAGTGCAAGGGTGCGGCAGGGCACACAACAGGGCGGAGGGGAGGCGGGGTGGCGGTGGGGCGGGGGCAAAGCCGAGCGTGGGTGCGGCAGGGAACATGGCAGGTCGTCGGGAGGGGGGCTGCGGTGGTATACGACGGGACGGGACACGACAAGGAGGCAAGCGGCGATGGGGCATGGCAGGGCGGTAAGAAGGCATGCGGCGGTGGGGCACGGTGAGAGCATTTGGATCTTGGATGTGGTTGGATCTTGGAGGCTTTGGGAGAGAAGGGGAAAAGAGTTTGGCTTCTGGCGGCGGAGGGCTTTGTGCGAGGGAAGGAGAAAGCTAATCGGACGAAATATTGCCACATGCGCGCCCTTTTTCGGCTCACGTGTGACATCCCTCACTGAACAATGGGCCCAACTATACAAAAAGGAAGAAAAAGGCGCGAGCCATCAAAATAAGTAGTGCGAAGTTGACCAAAATTGCGACGGGGTCAATCTATGTGCCACGATGGGGTCAGACTTGATGCCATTTAAGTAGGGCTGACCCCAGGGAAAGTATATTTCATTTTTTTGACCAAAAATCCATCTTCCCCTAGGGTGTACTGTTCACTGCTTTACTATCCCTTGGGGAGGTCAATGAGCTCTAGGTAAAGGACTTGGCCCTAGATAAAATGGGAGTTTCTTCGAAAAGCATCCGCTATACTAGCTGTGGCAATACTCCCGAACTATCCCCCAGTACTCGGTGACGTCGGGGTTATCTCACCACCAAACATGCATAGAAGAGTTTTCGATGTCGGCGACCTCTGGTATTCCGAAACTGTAACGATACACAATGTGATGACAAGACCTCAGAGCTCAACTCTCCATGTCCAATCCAAACAGACGGGAGGCACCAAGACAGAATTCTCATCACAAAGATATCAGAACGATCCCCACAATACCTGTGTGATCCTAAATTTTTTTAGTTAAAAGAAGATAAGGAAGTCAAAACTTCTACGTCAGGAGTCCTCACCAGAGCGACGAAGGGGATAAGGAGTAAAAGAATTCATACTCTCCGATATATATATTTCTAAGACTCAAAACCGTTTTGTTTCTTGACTCAACATTAGCAGCGGTTCGATCAAGCAGTGGCTCCTAGGTCGGGGAAGGCTCTGATTACCAACTTGTAACACCCAAGATGCGGCTATATCTCCCACGTGTCGAGGCATGACTTAGAGGCATAACCACATTGTGGTATGATCGCATGAAGGGTCATGTTCACACATTCCCATGTAAATGAACAAGGAAGTAAATAGTTGGCTTACAATGGCCACGTTACACAATGATCAATTTTTTCATACATCATTCAGAGTACACACAAAGTCAGACTACGGAGGGATCCAAATGAAAATAAGATAACCAACCAACTATGCCCGATCGGCCCTAGTAGGAACCACTACTGATAATCGGGGTATGCCACGTACATACGCCCACGCTCTTCATCGAACTCCCATTAGAGCTCTTGCTCCTCGCTTGCATCAAACTCAGCTGTACGTGCACCTATTTGTGTAGTAAACCGCGAGTCACGAGGACTCAACAATCTTGTTTTCGGGTATCAAAACGACCAAAGCTTTTAGGTGGGGAGAAGTAATCAAGTGGGATTGCAGCAAGCGCTAAGCATATATGTGGTGGCCAGCTTACGAACTTTCAGAGCGAGAAGAGAAGCTATGCCAACGATCGTAAACTAGTCATGATCACTAGATGTTCCTGTCTACCTACGCGTCATTCATAACCCTGCCGTGTTCTCTTCCCGAACTCCCTCAAAAAGAGACCATCACAGCTACTCACACGGTAGTGTATTTTATTTGAGGTTTTGTGTCAAGTTATCTACAACCGGATATTAACAAACTCCAATCTGCCACATAACCGCGGGCATGGCTTTCGAAAGATCATAACCCTGTAGGGGTGTCCAAACTTAGCCCATCACAAGCTATCACGATCAGCGGAGGTAAAACCTCTTATCTTAGGGACAACCCGATCAGACTCGGAATCTCAGTGCACAAGATATTTCGACAATGGTAAAACAAGTCCAACAAGACCTCCCGAAATGCCGACACCCCGATAGGAGCCGCACGTATCTCATCTCAGGCCATGATCGGATAGGTCGGCCTACAGGTATATACCAAATACCTCGGGTTTCCCCGAGGTGGCCCCGCAGTCTCCCCGATTTGGACCAACACTCATGAGGAGCACTGGCCCGGGTTGTTAATTAAGTCCTCAGGTGCTAGCCGGTCCCTATGCAAGTTTTAGTTATTAGGCAAATGGTAAAACAAATGTTGGGCCATGCTAGAGGAGTTTTATTCAAAGCGAACTATCAAGGGGGCCCATAAACCCCAACTGCGTTAGGAACGCAAAATCAAGGAACATAACACCGATTTATTGGTTCTTAAGGTGGCATGAGTGGAACAAAACACTGAGCAAAAGGCCAAGACTTCCACCCATTGCCAAGTATATAGGTGCATTAATTTAAATAAGAGATATTGTGATATTCCAAAATATCCAAGTTCCAACATGGGGAAATCTTAAACTTCACCTGCAACTAACAACGCTATAAGAGGGGCTAAGCAAAGGCGTATCTTAGCCAAGCAACATTTTGCTAGGAGGGTGGTTAGAGGTTTCATGGCAATGTAGGAGGCTGACAAGCAAATAGATAGGTAGTGCGACATAGTGATAGAGCGAGACAACTAGCAAAGCAAAGATAGAGGTGATATCAAGGAACGATCATCTTGTCTGGTATCCCGCAAGGAAGAAGAGCAAGTTCATGAAGAAGGCAAACGGAAGTAGGCAAACGAATCCTCACAATCCGCAACCCTACCGGAACTAAGAAGCAACACAAGAAAGAAGCAAACGACATGGTAAACGGGCAAGCATAAACATGGCATGATGCATGTCCGGTTTAAATATGCATGGCATGGCAAAGTGCACAAACAATTCTACAAATTAAGTGGAGCTCAATATGCAACGGGTTGCATATTGACAAAACACCACATTATGTTCTGTAGTTTGATCTCGTTTATACACCCAACAAGTTTAAATGTTGGTTAACATGGCAAGGGGTGCAATACAAAATAAACTACACTATCTAAGGCATTTAAATGGGGCCGGAAGCAACAAACAACAATTCCGGGAAATCCCCACATGTTATTTAGCAATTTTTAAAGCAAACAACAATTTTAACCATTTTAAATGTTGTTATCATGATGCGGATGACATATACAAGTTTTATGCAAACTTGTGAAAATATTGACATAAAGATGATATGGAGTATTTGTTGCCATGACGGAAAGAAAGGGGGTACCACGACAACGACAACAGAAAAGATGCCACGTCAACATTTTGGTTACTCCAACAACTCTTTGAGATGCCGATGTAAAAGAAGGGTGGCGTGAGCGTGTCATGCAAGGATGTGGGGTAATCCCGGTTACCGGGTTCCCACGGGCCGGCGACACGAGGGTTAACATGCAACGACAATTCAGACACGAAGCAAATACAGGCATCTCATACAACTCATGCATTCATCCACGATGATCGTCTCAGCGGTATACCTTTGAAGTGTGCATTCGAGATGGTTTGAGTTCGTTGAAGTGTAGTTGTTCATGGGTCACCGTGGAAGTAGTGGTACACCGGTCATAGTGGGAAGTAGAGGTGCTATCGGTCCTCGGCGATGATAATGGAAGTAGAGGTACACGCCATCAGGGAGGAACTTGACAAAACCAAGGGTCGGCGGTAGTGGTACTTGGCAAAATGCACGTCGACGGTAATTGTACACGGTTTGTAGATGTTCATGTCGTCGGTGTCGTGGTACTTGGGGTCTTCGGACTTGCCGGTCTCGGTTCTTGCGACGGTAGTGGTACACGCTCGTCATGGTACTTGATGAATCTGAGTCCCTTCGGGTGCAGTATACTCGGCGAACTCCAAAACGGTCTTGATGTATATCCGAAGGGTTCTTGTGAATCCACGTAGTCGTACACGTTCGAAGACGAACTTGATAAGTCATGGGTGTCTGATGTCTACTATGCAACTTGTTCTTGTAGACTCGTGTTGGGCCTCCAAGCGCAGAGTTTTGTAGGACAGTAGCAAATTTCCCTCAAGTGGATGACCTAAGGTTTATCAATCCGTAGGAGGTGTAGGATGAAGATGGTATCTCTCAAACAACCCTGTAACCAAATAATAAAAAGTCTCTTGTGTCCCAAACACACCAAACACAATGATAAATTGTATAGGTGCACTAGTTCGGCTAAGAGATGGTGATACAAGTGTAATATGGATAGTAGATATTGGTTTTTGTAATAGTAACAATAAAAAACAGCAAGGTAGAAGTGATAAAATGGAGCACAAACGGTATTGCAATGCTTAGAAACAAGGCCTAGGGTCCGTACTTTCGCTAGTGCAATCTCTCAACAATACTAATATAATTGGATCACATAACCACCCCTCAAAGTGCCGATGAGGAATCACTCCAAAGTTTCTATCTAGCGGAGAACATAAGAATAAATTGTTTGTAGGGTACGGAACCACGTCAAAGCTATTCTTTCCGTTCGATCTATTCAATATATCATACTAAAATAACACAAAGCTATTCTTACCGTTTGATCTATCCTAGAGTTCGTACTAAAATAACACAAGGGTATTCTTTCCGATCGATCTATCAAGAGTTCGTACTAAAATAACACAAGTTATTCTTTCCGGTCGATCTATTAAGAGTTCATACTAGAATAATCACCAAAACGAACTCATATTCATAGTACTCAAACCAAGAGAAAGAACTTCAAAGAGTGCCCCAAGATTTCTACCGGAGAAATAAAGACTAGAACGTGCATAAACCCCTACGCATAGATTACCCCAATGTCACCTCGGGAATCCGCAAGTTGAGTGCCAAAACATATATCAAGTGAATCAATACGATAATGCATTGTCACCACGAGTATTCAATTGCAAGACATATATCAAGTGTTCTCAAATCCATAAAAGTATTCAATCCAAAGAAATCTCAAAGGGAAAGCTCAATTCATCACAACAAGAGAGGCGAAAACCCCATATGATCCAACTATATTCACAAAGCCCGCGATACATCAAGATTGTGCATCTTAAGAACACGAGAGAGAGAGAGAGAGAGAGAGAGAGAGAGAGAGAGAGAGAGAGAGAGATTAAACACATAGCTACTGGTACAAACCCTCAGCCTCGAGGGTGGACTACTCCCTCCTCATTGTGGTGGCCGCCGGGATGATGAAGATGGCCACCGATTATGATTTACCCCTCCGGTGGAGTACCGGAAAGGGTCTAGATTGGTTTTCGGTGGCTACAGAGGCCTACGGTGGCGGAACTTCTGATCTAGGTCTACCCCGAGGGGTTTCGGAATATTTGTGAATTTATAGGGTAAAGAGGGGGTGCAGGAGGCCATTGAGGTGGGCACAATCCACCTGGGCGTTCCAGGGGGGCCTCGTGCGCCCTGGTTGGTTGTGCCCCCCTTGGGGCACCCCCAAGTGCAGCTTCAGCCCATTGGGTGTCTTCTGGCCCATAAAAAATCTCCAAAAAGTTTCGCGGTGTTTGGACTCCACTTGATATTGATTTCGTGCGATGTAAAAAAAACATGCAGAAAACAGCAACTGGCACTTGGCACTATGTCAATAGGGTAGTACCAAAAATTGATATAAAATGATTATAAAATGGTTTATAAAACCTCCAAGAATGATAACAACATGGAACAATAAAAAATTATAGATACGTTGGAGACGTATCAGCGTTGAACTTGTGGCGTTGGACAGAGACATGGCGAGGTGGGACGAAGGAAGGGCAGGGCCTAGCGCGGGGAGGTGATATGGCCACCGACGAGTTTGAGGAAGCGCTGGTCCATGTCGGGAATGATGTGGCAGCGCGGATCTGGCGACGATGAGGTCGGGGACGGGGCTGGATCTGGCCGGAGTCGAGGAGGAAGGAATCCAGTGGCAGTTTTCTAGCTCCTGTGAGGCTCATGCAGGAGGCGGCATGGCGAGCTCGACGGAGGTTGGCGGCAGTTGACCCGCGACGAAGCTTGCGAGGAGAGGAAGGCATGCATGCACGTGTTCGAACTAGAGGAGGCAAGTGGCTTCGGTCAACGGGGACAACAAGGATGTGGCTCTGGTCGACGGGCTCCGGTGACTGGGGCGGTCGAGGGAGGAGCGGGCGACGGCGGTCGCAGGGCAACATGAGGTTGGGGTGTTGGCAACGACTCCGATGGCAGACGCGGAGGCCGGGCGTGGCTCGAGGCAGCGGCGCGGTCGGACGCGAGGGACGGGGACGGACGCGGGCAGGATGGCAAGGTGGTTGGGGCGCGAGGGGGAGATGCGAAGGGATCAGGAGAGCGCAAAGATGGGGATCGAGTGAGGGAGTCTGGGCAGGTGGCGGCGATAGGGAACGAGGAGGAATCGAGCGATGGGGATCGAGCTAGGGTTGAGGAGATCGAGGGGATCAGTTGGGCCTCTAGTGGCTGTGGGTGCATGAGGCCCAAGTGTCCGGCTGGGCTGGGCTTTCTTCTCTCTTCCTCCAAATAAGAAAAGGAGTAATAAGAAAAGGCCGGAAAAGAAATAGCAAAAGGGCTTGGCAAAAAATATGCAACATTTTTGTGGGACTTACTAGAGCAAAACCAAGCCAACAAATACATTTCCAACAATTCGAAAATGTTTAAATTAAATATGATTGAATTTAAACCAAATGAGTTATAAGTGTGCGTAGGAGTTAGAAGTGTCCAAAATGACGGATATTTGGCGAATCTAGGGAACGCGACAAAAGAATTTATAGCAAGATTGGAGGCCATGAATTGAGAAAGAAAAGGCATGGAACTTAAACTGTAAGTGTGTTATGGTTTATTCCTAAAGAATGGAATACTTATCATAGCTCCCTAATAATATTGGGAGGATATGTTATAAAGAGAAGTCACCACATGAATTCCCTCGATTTAAATAGATCGAAAGATCTATGCAATTTATTTAAGTGAGTTTTAGTTGGGTTGCAAAAAATAAAGGCATGAAGACATGATGCAATGCAAAATATGCTATGAAGAATGCAACAGACAAATAAATCACCCGACGAAACTCGGAATCCACAGAAGGCATCTGGATCGTCGTTCTTGGGGCGTCACATAAATAATCGCAATGCTTTAATCTTATTATTTTCATCCTGCACTTCTATCTCATCTTCCTTCTGTTACCGGAGTTCCTCATGGTGGTTCTTCGTGATTTAATTCATTCGTCAAATTTTCATTAAAATTCGTGTGTAGAAGCTCAAGTATTCTTCTTCCTGCATCTCAAAGTGCAATTAATTCTCTATATCCTCTTGAAGTGGAGTTTTGCATTTCTTCCATCATCTCATCTATTCAGTCTTTTCGTAGTGGCAGAAATTCACCTCAAGTTTTGAGATGTTTACATAAGCCCACGCAAATCAAATCTTTTGATGTTGATTTTCTCAACAACTCCATTCAAGGCTTTCTCTTGAGGAATCTCTTTCAAATTCTTTGTGGTACAAGTTGTCATCTTCTTCTCCGTTCGTTCATTCCACTCTTTCAATTCTTCTAGAGGCATTGTTGTTCATCTCGTCAATTATCATTCCATCTTTTCAAGTTCTATCCCTTCCATTTTCAGCGGGAGTGCTGCCCGCATTCCTTCATTTGAATTCCTTTTCTATCTCTTATTAGCCGGAGTGGTTCCGAAATCATTCTTGTTCATTCAGCTCTAATAAACGACTAAGTCCCTTATTTTCAGTATCAGTATTGCATTTTGAGAAGGCCATAACTATCTGCATGTTTGTTCGATTGTGATGTTTTTTATATGTAAATGTTCATCTCTCTTTGCTCTACATGATGCTATGCTTTGCATTCATTTTAGGATGCATATTGACATGTTAATCTCTGTTGCAAAAGTGCATGTTGCTGTTAAGTGCTGGAAACTAATATAACTTGCTCTTTTGTCTTTTTCATAGCATTTTGTGTGATTTTCTTTTGAGCATCATGTCAACATGTTTTAGGAGCATAATCATGCCATCTTTGCAATGGTGTAATTCATTTATCATGATATGCCATGTGTTGATTGGAACAAGCTTGCAAAGTGACCTGCTCACTGTTTGCTATTTTCAGAGACTTGGTATTTTCTGCTAAGTCTGAAACTGTTATATTATGATGCCATGTTTTCTTTATGCTACAGTCAAATCTATACATATTTGGAGATATCCGGTGAGCATGTTGTGAATACCATGCTATGATATATCCGTCCATGCTCTTGTTTCCAATTATAGCCTGTCGTAGCTTGTTCTTTTGGTGCCCTCAAGATGCTTGAAATTATAACTGCCAGCCTGTCAACAACATGTTCCATTTTGCAAAGCTCATTGTAATTAATCTACGCATCACATAGAGTTGTGCCCATGGAGTTAGTTGGAGTATAACATATCTACAATATGTTCATGCTCTTTTCATAATTATTAGAATTGCTATGATCGCTGTTATGTGCCTCCAAAGTCAGCATCATGATGTTGTTGTTTTGCATTCCTAGATTTTCACTAAGTCTGAGAATCTGCTATATCATGTTTGCATCTTGTTTTGATGAATGCCATGAACCTATTGCTCCCATGTATATGCCATTTTGTGTTATTTGAGCTCCAGGTTATGTACTAGCATGCCATGCTTTGGTTTGCCATGTTCTTGTACTGTAGCTTAATTATTTCTTGCCTCCAACATGTCATCATATTGACTCTGCTCATGTATATGCTATGTTTTTCACTAAGTCATAATCTGCGATATAAAGTTGCTTGTTGCTTTGATCATGTTGGATTAATCTTGATCCCTATGAACCTGAACCTTGATGATATTTGAAGCATGTAATTTGTACTTTGAGTGCATATCATGTTTGTGCATGTCTTGTACTTGTAGCATATTGTTTTGATGCCTGCTATATGCCTAGTTGCTGTTTTGGACAACTTATCCTTTAATCTTGTTTTGTGTGCATGTGTTGAACCATGGCTCCGTTTTGAGCATGCTCTATACGAAACTTGCTTAGTTTTGCATGTAAATGCATCATGCCATGTTGCATCCATGTTTTGAGTATGTGTGCTTGATGTTCGAATGCATTTTGCATCAATGCCATGCTTAACTTGTTTTGCTCATATCTTCTAGGTTGTAGCTCCGAATTAAATGAACTTTATATGTAACTTGACTAGAAATTTGTGTAGATCATCATGGTGCATCTTAACCTGCTGTTTAACAACTCCAAATTAATGTTTGTTCAGTTCTGGACCAATTTCGAAATTTGCATATGAGGACTTACCGGAATTGTTATATGTTGTTTCCGACCTCATTTAAACTTGCTTGGTTGTGATGTTCTTGTTTGCATCATCTCTTGACATGAGTAGCATCATGTAGCCTTGTCATGGATCATACTTGGTTGAGCACCTTGTCTTGTTTACGTGTTGTTTGTTTACCATGTTGTTTGCTTCTTCTCGTTAGTTCCTGTTTCGTTGCGATCGTGATGATTCGTTCGTCTACGCTGGGTTCATCTACACCCGTTCATCGTCTTCATGGACTCGTTCTTCTTCCTTGCGGGATTTCAGGCAAGATGACCGTCACCTTGGATCTCACTACTATCTTTGCTATGCTAGTTGTCTCGATGCTATCACTATATGTCACGCTACCCACCACTTGTTTATCAAGCCTCCCATTATGCCATGAAACAACCTCTAACCTTTTTCACCTTCCCAGCAAACCGTTGTTTGGCTATGTTACCGCTTGCTCAGCCCCTCTTATAGCATTGCTAGTTTTAGGTGCAGTTGCAGTTGTTCCATATTGGAACATGGATATGTTGGAATATCACAATATCTCTTCTGTTAAATTAATGCACATATATACTTGGTAAAGGGTGGAAGGCTCGGGCTTTTGCCTAGTGTTTTGTTCCACTATTGCCGCCCTAGTTTCCGCTAAACCGTTGTTATGTTCCTTGATTTTGCGTCCCTAACGCGGTTAGGGTTTATGGGCCCCCTCGATAGTTCGCTTTGAATAAAACTCCTCCAGCAAGGCCCAACATCGATTTTACCATCTGCCTAATAACAACTAAAATTTGTATATGGAGTAGCTACCCCATGGACCTTTTCTTAATCAACCCCCGGGCCAGTGCTCCTCACGAGTGTTGGTCCAAACAGGGTAGACTGCAGGGCCACCATGGGGAAACCCAAGGTTTTGGTTTTACTCGTAGGATGTCCCATCCGGTCGTGGCCTGAGATGAGATACGCATGGCTACTATCAGGGTGTCGGCACGCCGGGAGGTCTTGCTAGACTTGTTTTACCATTGTCGAAATGTCTTGTGCACCGGGATTCCGAGTCTGGTTGGTTGTCCCCAAGATGGACGTTTTACCTCCGCTGATCGTGAGAGCTTGTGATGGGCTAAGTTGGGACACCCCTGCAGGGTTTCGAACTTTCAAAAGTCGTGACCACAGTTATGTGGCAGATTGGAATTTGTTAATATCCGGTTGTAGAGAACTTGACACTAAACTCAAAATAAAATACACCAACTGTGTGCGGAAACGTGACCGTCTCTTTTCAATTTGAGAAGAGAATACAGTGTGGTTATGTTTGACTCGTAGGTAGTTCAGGATCACTTAGTGATCATTACTAGTTACGACCTTGTGTAGCTTCTCATCTTTCTCTTGAAATCGTTAGTTAGCCACCATACAATGCTTAGCCGCTGCTACAACCTCACCACTTATCCTTTCCATACACATTGAGCTTTGCTAGTCTTGATACCCATGGTAATGGGATTGCTGAGTCCTTATGGCTCACAGATACCACAACAACAGTTGTAGGTACAGTAATGCGATGACATGACGTGAGAGCAATGTTTACTTGCGTTCGAGTTCTTCCTTCTTCTTTGTCGATCTCGGGATAGGTTCCTCGTCAGCAGCCTGGGCTAGCAGGGTGGATGTCATTTGTGCTTTTCATGTGTTTTCATCCGTAGTCGGATGTATCTCTCTTATGTTTGATGTTTGAGGTATTCGTTTGGCAATTGTTGCCTATTGTTGAATACCCATCTATTTATGTAATGGTACAATGTAATGGTATCCATCTTCCTAAGTGCCTGAAATGTGGTTGTGCCCCCAATCACGAGTTTATCACGTGATAGGGATAGAATCGCATCTTCGGCGTGACACCTCTGCCATCAACACATCCATGCAAAAATCTATTTTCTCATTCCCTCCAGCAATAAACGTACATGTGTCATTTCTAAGGACCGCTCCCATGGGTGTAGATGTGTTGAGCTTCTTCTCTTAATCACAGACATCCCACTTGAATCTATCTGCTATTTAAGTGAAAAATCTCCTATTTAAGGGAAACAAACATCGTATATTCGTACCTTCAAACTCTCCCTCCCCTCTATCACCCTCCTCTCATGCAAGAACACACATATCTGGTGATAGAACGCCAGGGAAGGTGGACCCAATGAACGATTTGTTCGTGCTAGATATAACAGCCCAACATACGAATTTGTTTGCTTTAAAGAACCCACCCCGGCGAACAATCCAGTCAGCAAAACCAGCCACCGACCCCGCACCCACACAACCACCCCTCACCACCACCACCACTTCACCTATCAAAAAACCCACACACCAAAACCCTCCTCCCACCTCCACATTGCGTCCATCTCTACAAAACATACCAACCAATCCTTCTCTCTCTTCCGCTCTCGCCGCTCCCATCTTGTACGTCAACCTCTCTTATGCCTACTTGATTGGGCGGGGTGTCATGCTCTTTCGATGAGAGGTAGATATCGATTTGGTGGAGAGCGACTTTGACGACCCGAATACAACGTACAACCTCGTTGCGCCTTAGCAATCGTTAAACCAATCTTCTGGAGTCTACTAACAATGTCGGGAGCACGATCAGCCTACCACGAAGGTCTATTCCTGCAAGCAATCAAAGAATGAGCAAGAATATGATAGAAGTAATCTAAATATTGCAAATGTAGATGAAGTACTGATAAAAGTGGGGTTCCAAAAGCCGTCTTGTCCTGATCGTCGGACACAAACAAAGTATGCAAAGTTGCAATGGCTAAATTTTAACTAAACAAAACCTAAAGAAAAAGCTATGGGATTGATCTACTTATACAGGAATAAGGGGTGGCGGCCAATGGGGTGGAAGGACATCCCAAGGCAATAAAAACTCAACCCTAGGTCATACAAGGCCCATGAGCCCACGTGGAGGTGACTGAGGGAGTCCTGGATTAAGGGGTCCTCAGGTGGCCGGATCGCTCATTATGGGCCGGACTGGTGGGCCATGAAGATTATTACTGAAGACTATTTCCCATATCCGAATAGGACTCCCACATATGTAAAATAGCAAGTTTAGATTCCGGTTGTAATACTTTCCTTCCTCTTCAAGATGGCCATGTACAACCCTAGGTCCCTCCGGTGCATATATAAACTGGAAGGTTTAGTCCATAGCGACAAGAATCACAATATCATAGGCTAGAGTCCTAGGGTTTAGCCATTATGATCTCGTGGTAGATCAACTCTTGTACTCTCATATTCATCAAGATCAATCAAGCAGGAAGTAGGGTATTTCCTCGATCGAGAGGGCCTGAACCTGGGTAAAAACATCGTGTCCCAGTCTCCTGTTACCATCAATCCTCAGACGCATAGTTCGGGACCCCCTACCCGAGATCAGCCGGTTTTGACACCGACATTGGTCCATAAAGGAGCTGCCTGCGAAGCGAACCAAGCAATCAGACTATGCGGCTTTATTGCTTTCACTTAGCCATATGAGCTTCACTAGTGGGGCTAAGTACTAGCCCCTGGTGCGTGCAAGGCTTTCCGAACATGGAGCCCATTTTACACGGCTGGGCAAAGACCAGACCCTCGTATAACACAGAGTGGATTGCTATCGATCGTAGTATAATACTAGGTCACCAAATCGCTTGACGGGCTCTCGCTTCATCATGACAGTCAGTTTTCAGCTTTCTCTACTGAGGTACTTGACCGGACAAACCAGAAGTACAATCGCAGTAGTTCTCCCTTTACCACCTTAGCCGAACAATGCGGAACGTAAGGTGGCAAGCACAGGAGCCGGGCAACCCAACTATAGACCAAAGACATGATTCGGAGTCGATGCATATAATGCAATATCCGGGATGCCGAACAGTTCCATATAGGTGTTCGGACTTTTGGAGGTGTGCGAGCCCGAATACAGCCCCTGGTTTTAAGTCCAGGTATTAAGGCACACGCGACAATCTGGCTTGGGGAGAGAACACAGGTGGTAATAAAATAAACTCCAAGCGAATTGAAACCAAACTGCTTCTTTTATACCCCGTTTAATATGGCGATCAGTGTGGTTACAGATGATGCCGATAACATCTTTGGGCATTTTATATGCCAACAGAAGGAAAAATAAAAAAAGAAGATAAAAGGTTTACACAGAGCCTGAATCTAAAAAGAAATCTTAATACGAGGCCCTGCTGCACGTCTGCGCCCTTATCTCCTTTGTAATACATCCTTGAAGAGGAATTATGATGGCCGCCTGTAAAAAAGGAGAAAGGATTCTGGAAAAGAATGTTCTTCACAGCCGTAAACAATATAGGTTCTTTTAAATCATCCTTAAAAAATAAAATGTATTCTAGAGTCCGAATAGGGTCAAGCCGGACTATGGACTATTTGTATGCGGTGCGCCCCCAGCGCTGCCCAAGGTATTTTAAGGGCATAATTGTGTACGTGAGGTACGTATGCTACCACCTTATGGGGCAGTCGATAGGAGCGCAACTGCTAATCGAGCTCAGGTTCCTCTAAGCTGCTGCACTGTAGTGCGGACTGGACACGTTTAGCCGTGTTTGTGGTCTTGACGACCGATGAACTGCTCGGCTTGAAGAAGCCGCTTTGGACCTCGACTGCTAGGGCCACGGTGTCTTCCTCCGTACGGAGGGAGCGCTCCATGTTTTTGTTGACTGTGATGACGCCGCATGGTCCATGCATTTTGAGCTTTAAGTAGGCATAATGCGGGACTGCATTAAAGGGGGCAAAAGCCGTTCTTCCGGGTAGTGCGTGATAGCCACTTCGGAAATGAGCGATGTTAAAGATTAACTCTTCACTTCAAAAGTTATCAAGAGAGCCGATTACGACCTCCAATGTTAATGAGCCCGTTCAGCGGGCCTCTACACCTCGTATGACTCCTTTAAAGGTAGTGCTGCTCGGCTTAATTCTTGACGGGTCTATCCCCATCTTGCGTACATTGTCTTAGTATATCAGATTGAGACTGCTGCCACCGTCCATAAGGACTCGAGTAAGACGGTATCCATCGATTATAGGATCGAGCACTAAGGCCGCTGATCCTCCATGACAGATACTAGTTGGATGATCCCTATGATCAAAGGTGATCGGACAAGCCGACCATGGGTTGAACTTGGGGGCGACAGGCTCGACGGCGTAGACGTCCCTGAGTGCGCACTTGCGCTCCCTCTTGGGGATATGGGTGACATAGATCATTTTCATGGTTTTTACCTCCGGTGGAAATTTCTTCTGTCCCCCCATGTTCGGATGGAGAGGTTCATCCTCGTCCTTGCTTTGAGGTCCTTTCCCCTTGTGTTCGGCGTTTAGCTTGCCGGCCTGGTTAAAGACCCAACAGTTTTAGTTGGTATGATTTGCAGGTTTATTAGGGGTGCCATGAATCTGGCAAGGCCTGTCTAATATTGTGTCCAAGCTAGATGGACTATCTCTGTTGCCTTTGAATGGCTTCTTCTGTTGACCGGGCCTAGAGCAACTGAATACGGCGTTCACTGCTGTGTTGTATGTGCTTCCAGTATTGTTTTGACGCTTGTTTTTATTGCGCCGTGCCTTGCCATTGCCATCCCTAACTTCGGAGGTGCCAGGGTCGCTGGTGCTGTTGCTGCTATGAGCCAGCCAGCTGTCCTCGTCCGTGCAAAAGTGGGTCCTGAATGTGGTTAGGGCTGCCATTGTCCTCTGCCTTTCTTGACGGAGGTGTCTAGCCAACCACTCATCTCGGACACAGTGTTTGAATGCCGCTAATGCCTCAGCATCCGGGCAGTCAACAATTTGGTTCTTTTTAGTTAAGAACCTATTCCAAAGCTTGCGGGCTGACTCCCCGGGTTGTTGGATTATATGACTTAGATCATCAGCATCCAGGGGGCGGACATAAGTCCCCTAAAAGTTGGCCCGAAAAGGGTCCTCGAGTTCTTCCCAGCTTCCTATGGAGTCCTCTGGGAGGTTGTCTAACTAGTGCCGGGATGGCCCTTTCAGCTTGAGAGGTAAGTATTTGATGGCGTGGAGGTCATCTCCATGAGCTATGTGGATGTGAAGAATAAAGTCTTCTATCCATACATCGGGGTCCGTTGTTCCATCATACACCTTGATGTTTACGGGTTTAAACCCTTCTGGAAATTCGTGATCCATCATCTCATTGGTGAAGCACAGAGGGTGTGTGGCACCCCTGTATTTTGCGATATCGTGGCATAGTTCGGACGGTGTTTGTGTTCGGTGTTGGTTCCGAACTGGACCGTGACCGACCTGTTTGGCTTGATAGCCGTCGTCTCGTGTGTGAACACGTTCCCTTGACCCGTAGATTGATTTGGCATGGCCAGCCTTTTTATTCAGGTCCCGATGTAGATCGGACTTATGGCCCTGAGCCGCTGTATCCCTTGCTTTACGGTGAGGAGGTGCGGGCTTGTTTACGACGTTGCTAGCCGCTTTGTCTCGTCCACGGGGTGGTCGGTCCGGTTGATTGAACTGATCATACTTCGACAGAATTGGCGCAAGGGCCTCGTCGTCGAATTGGGGCAGCAGCTTACGCTTGGGATAGCTCTTTGTCTGGCGTTCGCGACCGTATCTTTCTTCAATGTCTAGCACTTCGTTCCATCTGTCATTGAGTGTATCCTGTTCGGCTCTAAGCTGCCGCTACTGCTTCTTTAGGCTCCTTGCCGTGGCAATGAGCTGTTGGTGAAAACATTTTTGTTCGAGCGGTTCTTCTGGGATGATGAAATCATCGCCTCCCAGGTTGGCGTCCTCTTCGGAGACAGGTTGATAATTGTTGTCTTCGGCATCGCTGTGGTCGACCAGTGGTTCGACACTATGTTCGACATCTTCCCATTCGTCCTGCTCCACCGCTGGCTCCACGGGGTGATCGGCTTGCTCCGGATTGTCATCGTCTTCGGTGATGGTGTTACTCTCTTTTCCTTTATAGGATCGAGATCGGCGCTTCTGACGTCGGTGGTTGGGAGTTTCATCGATAGACTTATCCTGTTCTGGATTGGTATCACCGTCGCCTTCCTTCTCGTTGGGTGTGTCCACCATGTATACATCGTATGTAGAAGTGGCCGTCCATCGCCCGGTTGCGGGCGAGTTTACACTTAGATCGGCTTCAGCATCGTGGTCCATCCCATAGATGTCTTCAAAAGCGTAATCTAATAGATCGGTTAGATCCTCGGCCATGGCTACCAAGCGGGTGGTGGGTGGGAAGCAAAATTCCCAGTCCTCAGCCCCTAGTTCGAACTGCGCATAGTTCGGCTGGGAGTTCTCTGCTAGGGATATGGATTTTAGTAAGTCCAACGCTTCGTCTAAGGGCGAGTGTTGGACATTTGTTCGGACATCTGCAGGTCTGAGTTCGGTGACGACCACTCCATCGAGTCTAAAGGGCGCAAACCCCAAAAGTTTGTAACTCGTAATCGGAGGCGAGTCCGGAGCTCCAGCGGC
>LR738713.1:253048165-253147349 GCA_902687465.1 Secale cereale | reverse complement strand
CCCGCTTAAGGCTGGGTCTATTTGTGGTTCAAGCGTCGCTAAGCCTGCAGTCTCCGTGCCAGGGTTGATCTTCCCGTCCTCAGATGAAGCGATCTGCTCGGATCTAAGGCCAGAGCTGCTGCATGTGTTGTCCCCTAGGTGGGGTCCGATGACAGATCTAAGTCGTGTTCATCGTGGTGGCAGGGAGCAGCCGCCATGGGTGTGAATCCGTCGAAGATCAAATCTCTGCGGACATCAGCAACGTAGTTTAGGCTTCCAAATATGATCTGATGACCAGGGGCGTAGGTGTCAACCTGCTCGAGGTGTCCTTCCGTGTTGGCACGAAGTATGAAGCCGCCGAACACAAAAAGTTGGCCGGGGAGAAAAATTTCCTCAGCGGTGGCGCCGTCCTTGATGACAAAGCGAGCCATTAATCCTTTTGTTGACGACATAGTGGAACTCTCAATGAAAGCACCAATGTCGGCGTAAAAACCGGCTGATCTCGGGTAGGGGGTCCTGAACTATGCGTCTGAGGATTGATGGTAACAGGAGACTGGGAAACGATGTTTTTACCCAGGTTCAGGTCCTCTCGATCGAGGAAATACCCTACTTCCTGCTTGATTGATCTTGATTAATATAAGATTACAAGAGTTGATCTACCACGAGATCATAATGGCTAAAACCCTAGGAGTCTAGCCTATGATATTGATTCTTGTCGCTACGGACCAAACCTTCTAGTTTATATATGCACTGGAGGGACCTAGGGTTGTACATGGCCATCTTGCAGAGGAAGGAAAGAATTACAACCGGACTCTAAACTTGCTATTTTACATATGTGGGAGTCCTATCCGGATATGAGAAATAGTCTTCAGTAATAATCTTCACGACCCACCAGTCCGGCCCATAACGAGCGATCCGGCCACTTGAGGACCCCTTAAACCAGGACTCCCTCAATCAACTCCACGTGGGCTCATGGGCCTTGTATGACCCAGGGTTAAGTTTTTATTGCCATGGGATGTCGTTCCACCCCATTGGCCGCCACCCCTTAGTCCTGTATAAGTAGATCAATACCATAGCTTTTTCTTTAGGTTTTGTTTAGTTAAAATTCAGCCATTGCAACTTCGCATACTTTGTTTGTGTCCAATGATCAGGACAAGACGGCTTTTGGAACCCCACTTTTATCAATACTTCATCTACATTTGCAATATTTAGATTGCTTTTATCATATTCTTGCTCATTCTTTGATTGCTTGCAGGAATAGACCTTCGTGGTCAGGCTGATCATGCTCCCGACATTGTTAGTAGCCTCCAGGAGATTGGTCTAACGATTGCTAAGGCACAACGAGGTTTTACGTTGTAGTCGGATCGTCAAAGTCGCTCTCCACCAAATCGATATCTACCTCTCGTCGAAAGAGCATGACACCCTGCCCAATCAAGTAGGCATAAGAGAGGATGACATACAAGATGGGAGCGGCGAGAGCGGAAGAGCGAGAAAGATTGGTTGGTATGTTTTGTAGAGATGGACGCGATGTGGAGGTGGGGGAGGGTTTTGGTGTGTGGGTTTTCTGATAGGTGAGGTGGTGGTCGTGGTGAGGGGTGGTTGTGTGGGTGTGGGGTCGGCGGCTGGTTTTTCTAACTGGATTGTTCGCCAGGGTGGGTTCTTTAAAGAAAACGAATTCGTATGTTGGGCTGTTACATCTAGCACGAAAAATTTGTTCACTGGGTCCACCTTCCCTGCCGTTCGATCACCAGATATGTGTGTTCTTGCATGAGAGGAGGGTGATAGAGGGGAGGGAGAGTTTGAAGGTACGAATATACAATGTTTGTTTTCCTTTGTAGTTCACGCACATTGCCGAACACCCCTGTAATATTTACATGGGGGCTAAAGTCGACGACTGGAAACTTTCAAATTTAAATAAAGAGTCGCACATGAGGAAAAAGTCGCTTATAATACAGAAGGGTGAAACTTATATATATTGGCACATAGGACTAACCCTTACAATCAGAATACAATCATTCAAAGATTACGTCCTTTGAGCACTGGCCCTCTACAAGGCGGGCTCCTTCTAGGACGTCGCCGAAGTACCTTTCTGGCCTTTGGTGATCTTTGCCCTCTGGCGGGCCAGCAGTTGCTATCTCCTTGGCTTTCATATTCGCCCAATGCACCTTGACACGGGCGAAGGCCATCCGTGCACCCTCTATGCGGGCCGAACGCTTAATAGCATCGACCCACAGACTCGCGTCGACGAGCTTCTTAACCAATCCAAAGTAGCTACTTGGGATTGGATCAGTGGGCCATAGTCGGACTATCAAGTCCTTCATGGCCGTGCCCCTCCATGTTATGCACCTCGACCAGTTGCTTCATTTGGTCATTATGGGGCACCAGATGATTTGGCGCAAGAAACTGCGACCAGAACAACTTCTTCGTGTTGTTCTCCTCCTGGGATCGGAAGTATTCGGCGGCGTCGGCGATTCTCCTTGGAAGATCGGCAAACACGCCCGCAGAACTCGATAATCGTGTCAGCCCAAGGTACTTCCGACTTCCGAAGATGCTCTACAAGAGAAAAGTCTTACCAGATGCTATCTGTCGCGCTTCCTTGGCAGCATTAACTGCCGCGGTGAGTTCGGATGCTTGTTCCGAAGTTGTCTGCTCCAATGCCTCACATTTGCAAATGGCATCTCGCAGCTCGTCCTCGACTTCGGCCACCCGAGACTCGTGCTGCTGACGCACGGCATGTTCGGCCTTCAGGACGGCAGTCGCTTTATCAGCGGCAGCCTTGCTCGCCCTGGCCTCCTCCTTGGTCTTCGCAAGCTCGCCCTTAAGGGCCTCAACCATAGCTATGTCAGCTTTTTCACAAAACATATAACACAAATAAGCTCACGCTCACACATATAGTGTGTTAAAATTTCAATTCTTTTAAAATCCGCATACCTTGCGTTTCATCAAAATGCTTGTTGACGCGTTCGAGCTCTTCGTCAGCTCGTTTCAGCTTCCGATTAAGTTCCGAAACATGTGCGGCCTGGACGGAGGCCGCTAATAGCGAAGCCTATTCGCAAACACAACACACAAGTTAGCTCTGTTATAAGGATCCTTCGTCCGATTCTATCTAGAATCAAACAAAGCATCAGGGGCTACTGTATATATATATATATATATATATATATATATATATATATATATATATATAATGAAAAATTTCTAATAGAACATTACATCGCATACCTCAAAGCCTGTCAGTAGGCTGTTTGTGACGCCCTCGATTTGACCGTACACTAATCATGCACGCAAATGTGTACGACCAAGATCAGGGACTCACTGGAAGATATCACAACACAACTCTAGACACAAATTAAAATAATACAAGCTTTATATTACAAGCCAGGGGCCTCGAGGGCTCGAATACATAAGCTCGAAAACACAAGAGTCAGCGGAAGCAATAATATCTGAGTACAGACATAAGTTAAACAAGTTTGCCTTAAGAAGGCTAGCACAAATGTAGCAACGATCGAAAAGGCAAGTCCTCCTGCTTGGGACCTCCTAACTACTCCTCGAAGCCGAACTCCACATAGAAACATCCTCGGGATCCTCTGGGACCTGGACTCCACCATCTGGTTGCGTCATCCGAGAAGAAGGGGCAAAAGGGGAAAGGGGGAGAAAAGCAACCGTGAGTACTCATCGAAAGTACTCGCAAGTAAGGATCTACACTACATATGCAATGATATAGGTGTAAAGGGGTAATATCTGTGGGCTAAACTGCAGAATGCCAGAATAAGAGGGGGATAACAGATCCAATCGAAGACTACGCTTCTCGTAACCTCCATCTTGTAGCAGAAGATGAGGGTAGCTGGAAAGTAACAAGTATCCTCGCTTCTTGCAGCCTCCGTCTTGTAGCAGTAGAAGGGAGTAGATGGTAAGTTCACCAAGTAACATCGTATAGCATAATCCTACTCGGCGATCCTCCGGCACATCACCTTGTGAGAGAGCGACCACCGAGTTATATGTGGAACTCATCTGGGTGTGTTTTATTAAGTAGCTGGTTCTAGTTGTCATGAGGTTGGAATACAACTCCGGGTCGTCCTTTTACCGAGGGACACGGCTATTCAGATAGATTAACTTCCCTGCAGGGGTGCACCACATATCCCAGCACGCTCGATCCCATTTGGCCGGACACACTTTCCAGGGTCATGCCCGGCCTCAGAAGATCAACACGTTGCAGCCCTACCTAAGCACAACAGAGAGGTCAGCACGCCGGTCTAAACCCTAAGCGCAAGGGGCTCTGGGCCCATCGCCCAATGCACACCTGCATGTTGCGAGGGCGGCTGGTGAGCAGACCTAGCAACTTCCATTACTAAGGAAGTTACGTTACGCGGTCCAACCCGGCGCGCGCCGCTCAGTCGCTGACGTCAAGAAGGCTTCGGCTGATACCACAACGTCGAGTGCCCGTAACTATTCCCACGTAGCTGGTTAGTGTGTATAGGGCAATGGCCAGACTCAGATCAAATATCCAAACTCGTTAAGCGTGTTATTATGAAATCACCGCGGACAACGACCAGGGCCAGGCCACCTCTCCACTGGGTGTCTCAACCTGCCCTGTCGCTCCGCCACAAAGATCCACTCGGGGGGCCGTCTGGAACTCAAGCCCATCACTACCTGGATGGAGCCACCTGTCCTTTCAGCCCCCACATCGAATCACTTGCGGGTACTCAATGAGCCGACCCGACTTTAGTCACATCATGTGCCATGTATAAGTGTATGTAGTATAAACCCGTGATCACCCCCCAAGTGATCACGGCCCGATAGAATAGCAGGGCAGACGGACCAGGGTGTAGGGCCACTGATGGAATACTAGCATCCTATACTAAGCAGTTAGGATTGTAGGTAAAGGTGTCAACAGTTGTAGCAACAATGACAGTCTATGAAGCAGAATAGGGGTATCGAAAACAGTAACATGCTAGACTACTCTAATGCAAGTAGTAGAGAGAAGAATAGGCGCTATCAGTTTGATCAAGGGGGTGGGGCTTGCCTGGAAGCTCGGCAACCAAGGTGGGGTCATCAACATTGTAGTCGATTGGGGCAGCAGCAGCGTCGGTCTCGTAGTCTACCGGAGAGAAGAGGGGGAAGAAACTGTGAATAAAATGCAAACAGATGCATGACGATGCATGACATGACATGTAACGGTGCTAGGTGTGCCCTAACGTTGTATCAGGTGATACTGGCGAAGGGGGGAAACATCCGGGAAAGTATTCCCGGTGTTTCGCGTTTTCGGGCGGATGAAACGGAGGGAGGAAAGTTGCGGGTTCCATATGCTAGGGATGTGTGGTTGACGAACGGTCTGAGTATTCGGATTTGTCTCGAAATTATGAGCAACTTTCATATATAAAGTATTTTCATCCGAGTTACGGATTATTTTATATTAATTTTTAAAGTTTTAAGCCATTTTCTAATTTATTAATTATTAATTAAATCAACATTATCCAGAAGACGTCTTGCTGACGTCATCATGACATCGGCATGACGTCAGTGGTCAACGGTCCGCTGACCAGAGTCAAACCTGATCGATGGGTCCAGTGGGACCCACCTGTCATAGTGTGAGACTAACTAACTAGGTTTAATTAGATTAGTTAATTACTGATTAGGTTAATTACTGATTAGATTAATCTAAATATGATTAATTAACTTAATTAATTTGTTAATTAATTAATATATTTATTTATTTATTTATTTGGAATTCTTTTTTTATTGCAACGTCCTGGGGGTGGGGTCCCCGGGTCATTGACCCAGAGGGCCTAACGGGGCGGGTAACCGGGCGCGGGCGTTGGGCGTCGTAGCGCCCGAGCGGGGCGAGGCCGCCCGAACGGCGCGCCGGTGGGGAGCGGCCAGGGGCTAGCGCTGGGCGTCGGCGGGGAGCGCCCCAGCCGGAATGGCCAACCCCAGCGCCGGGGCCGAAGGGGCGTCGGCCCAGGGAGGGGGGGCGCCGACCACGGGCGTGGTGAGGTTGGGCGGCAGGCTGCAGCGGCCGGTGGCCTGCGAGGCCAGCGGCGGAGGGCGTGGCCAGGCGCAGCCGGGCGCGGTTAGGCACAGCGGCGGCTGCAGGCAGCTGGAGAAGGGGGGCGGAGCTGTGTAAGGCGGGGCCAGGGCCCGGTGGCGTGGCGCGGGCGAGGCGGCGGTGGTTAGGCGCGGCGACGAGCAGCGCAGGCGCGGGCGGCGTCCCGCAGCGGCAGCAACAGCAGAGAGAGGGAGGGGGGTCGAGGCGTGGCCCGGCGCAGTAGGGGATCCTGGCGAGCATGCCGGTGTGAGTCACCGGCACGAGTGCGCGAAGGCAGTGGCGACGCTGTGCGTGTGCGGGCCAGGGGGCGTGTGCGCTTGTGTGCGTGTGGGACGGCGTAGGCGTGCGGTGACCGGCGAGGAGAGGGGAGCTCACGAGGTGTGTAGGGTTTGGGGCAGCGGTGCTCGGGGAGGAAGACGAGGACGAGTCGATGATGGTGGCGGGGTCGACAACGGGGACGAGGTCAAGGCGGAGTGGCTCCGGCAGGCGACGGCGTCGTGCGCCCCCGATCCCGATCTGGATCGGGAAGGGAGAGCGAGGAGTGGGGAGAGTGGGGACGTGGGCTTAGGGTTTGGTGGTGGGGAGGACTAAGTAGGCCAATTAGTTGGGCTGGCCGGCTGGGCCGTTTGGCCCACTGGAGGGGGGGGGGGCTTTTCTGTTTATTTGTTTTCATCTATTTATTATTCTTTTCTATCTCGGCTAATTGTTTGGGCACCAATGAGTTTTGAAAATATGAGAGCTGGCCCACAAATCACAGCATAATATATCCTACCACCAAAAACTAGTTTTGGGTAAGTATCTTTTCATATTTCTTTGGTATTAATAAAAGGTTATTAAATAATGTTTTCAGCCACTATTTGAGGTTGTTTAAGTCACTTAACAAATTTCCTTAATGTTGTTTACAATTTTATCATAGCCTCTGATTTATCTAATAGTTATTGAACATTTTAGTTTTATTATTTGAAACTTTTATTGTTTTCTTGATTTTGAATTTGAATTCGAACTAGTTTCCAACTAACACGAGATTATCAACAGTGATTGCGGTGATGTGTCATCATTAGCAGAGGGTTACTGTAGCTTGATTATCCGGGCGTCACAATTCTCCTCCACTACAAGAAATCTCGTCCCGAGATTTAAGCAGTGGAGTAAGGGGGAAGTTCTGGTTGCGAAATTCTAACGGGTCTTCGTGGTCTTGGTTGCCCTTCTCGAAGAGGTTGACTCCTTGCATTGATGTCTTCATTTCTCTGCTTCCAGTCATCATGATCAAGTCGTCATCCTTTCTTCAGGATCTCCATCGTCCTACGAGCGTGACCAGGGGAAAAACTCCGGAAGAATGCATCTCCACAAAGCTGGGCATCTGATGGTGAACTCAATGGAAAATACACGAGGTACCCCACGAGTTGTATTTCAGTGAATTCGTTGAGTGCAATATACGATGGTACCAAAGTTTCAAACGGGTAGGCATTCGTTCGATGCCTAGACAGAAGCTGAAATGGGGCTTGAACAGCGAGAATAACTATGGTGCTTGATACCAGGATGAAACATGGTAGAATTTAGCTCGTAAATTACATATGTAGCCAAGTGCAAAGAATACAATAGAATCAGAGTTGTACAGGAGAGTCAGGTTTCGATCCCGTGGACCCGTGGGTTATGGGCCCACCATGTCGGTTAAGAATAGGAAGGGCGATGACATCTTGCACAAAAAGCAAGGCATGTCAGAGGATAGTCTGTCAGCTAAGTTGGCAACAATGTCGGTACCAAGGACAGCGGACGAAGAGAACCATTTTCTTGATCGTTGAAACGAGGCCGACCAATAGGCAAAGTTCTCGCCCATCGGTGGTTACCGGAATGTTATGAACAATAGTAACAGGTTCTTACTGACAGAGTTGTACACCAAGGTGTTTACATAAGCAGAAAATTATTACTGCTTAGATTATATGTAGATCAAAGAAAGGTTAAACAAACAAATGGAAAGGAAAATTGTGATTACACACAATTATTAGGAGTATATCCTTCCCAAGGATAAGCAGGGCATGGCATATAGGGTTGGGGAGCAAGTATCCAACCATTCAGATAAAGAGGCAAGGATTAATCAAGATGTTACCCATACAACGGTGTTTGGATAACTGACCAAGAAACATTTAGCATTGGGCTTCAAATGCTCTTGTTGAAAATCGGAGTACCACAGACATGCTTCGAGATAGCATTGGCATGGTCTTGAAGCAAAGGTCGGACTTGGATACACAAAGGATTCATCAGGAGCAACTTATAGAATAAGTCTTACAATTTCCTCCAGGAAGAACAGTTATCCTTGCAAAAGAGATTATAATGATAGATCCTCCAGCCAGGGGTGCTAGGCATGATATCATATTACCAAGTCATCATGATGTAGGGTGGAACCCTAGATGGCCGATCTTTCACAAAATGGAGGGATCCCACGACGAAACACAAAGAACACAAAGGGGAATCACGAGGGAAAACACTCAAGAACAAGTCCAATCACACATCCACTAGACAATCAAACACACAAGATCACAAGGTACATGAACAACAAAGGGAAAGATACAAGGTAGAGTTCATCTCCAAGAGGAGGTCTTGAATCCGTGAAGGATCTTCCCGTTTAGGGGTCTTGAATCCAAGGTGGATCTTCTCCGTAGAGGGGCCGCAGTCTCTCCTAGGAGTAGAACCACTAAGATGAGCAAAGCTCTAGTCTAAATGAGCTATCAAATTGCTAACCCTA
The DNA here is from genome assembly GCA_902687465.1 of Secale cereale. Classification (NCBI taxonomy): domain Eukaryota; kingdom Viridiplantae; phylum Streptophyta; class Magnoliopsida; order Poales; family Poaceae; genus Secale; species Secale cereale. The sequence continues at coordinate 253,138,584 of LR738713.1, read as the reverse complement.
AAATGGTGGAGGTGGATGAGTATATATAGTCTAAGGCCACCAAGGGGTAAGTGAGGGGCGAAAGGGGTACATGGCCAAAAGGCCCGCGGCTGCGCACAGGCAGGGAGCGGACGTCCGCTGGGCACCGGACGTCCGGTGGCTCGGGAGGGACCGGGCGTCCGGTAGCTCTCGGACTTCCGCTATTTTGGTTCTGTGAAGGATGTCACGGATGTCCGGTGGCTGCCGGTCGTCCGGTCGCCTGAGACGCGTCGGACGTCCGGTAAACGCCGGTCTTCCGGAGCCTGTAGCTTGCAGCAGCTCCGTTTCCTCCGTCTTCTCTTCCACGCTTCCCTCGCAGATGGTGTAGGTGATCCTTGGCGCTTGCACTCCTCCTCGTCATCCATGAAGCTCCGACAATACCTATGCATGCACACGAGTGGAGTGTCAAGTAGTATATCATCCTCGAAGGGGTCAAGTGGACACGTGTAAAGGAGATGATTCACCTTTTTGTATGAGAAGTAGAGGTCGCACGTGTCACTTGCCAAGCGGACTCTTTGCATGGTGATGTCCATAGGATGCTCCGCATCATCCCCTCCCCCTTGGGAAAGGTCCGACCTCAGATCGAAAACCAAATCACCATGGGAAAGAGATGGCGTCGCCGTGTAGATGTGGACCATCACGAAGTGCTCATCATCTTGAAGCTCTACATGGGCACTCTCCAATGTCGCACCGTCTAGTGATTCCTTCAAAAGGAGCAAGGACAACAAACACTTGGAAAAACAAATGTGGTTAGCATTAGTGCAAAACGAAGCATTCAAGAGGTGATTCACCCAACAAGTGTTGTCATCAAGCATAGCATAGGGTGTGACAAAGGGTTGTGGGATGGAAATTAAGCACATCAATTGAGCACAAGCAAGGTCATCATGGAAACAAGCATGTAAATGTGAGGTAGAGATGCACATATGTGTGACAAGAGAATAAGCATCTACCTCAAAGTCATAGCAATCATGCATAAAGCGCTCAATGAAAGGTCTATGGTAGGCATAAGAATCATTCACAACACCATGTAAAATGAAGTGTCTAAACACATGGGTCAAGTGCAAGACAATCCAAGCATAATGTGCATAGGGTGTAGTGAAGATAGTATGGCACTCAACACAATAGAAAGAGCAATTGTTCATCATGTGTGAGGCAATCAAGTCAATCATGTGAAAAGCAATGTGACATGGCATATGTGAAGGGATGACATTGGTGCAACCAAACATGTGATATGAGCAAGTAGGCAACAAGTTGGATGCAACACACAAGGCATATATAGCATGAAGCATGGCAATGTGGCAATGGCAAGTCAAATAAAGATCTCTAGCATGTGTGCAAAGTGTCATGGTGCAAGCAACACAACAAGTATGAGCCACAATGTTCATGCTCATGGATTGTGGTTTCTCGAAAGATAAGGATATCACCTCGAAAGTGTGTCGTTGTGCATCCTTCACAATGCCGAAGCACAAGCAAGTGCGATGTAGAAGCGCTGTGAACAAAGGTGGTTCGCTCTCAAGAGCTCGAATGGTCAAATCACGTGAAGTGGAAGTCGACACGAAGTCCAAGTAGCCTACACATGCACACAACAAAACAAAGAATGTATGCGCATGGTAGATAAACACATCATCCATCATGATGGTTCTCTTCTCTTGCACATAACCATTAGGAGCAAGAGTGCATGAATAATATGATGCAACAATAGCTATATTCATGGCACTAGGCATATGGTGCAAGGAGGTAAAACAAGCATGCTTCACAAGAATGATGTCATAATCTCCAAATAAATGCGAGAATGCTATGGGGGCAATCTCATTGGCAAGACTAAAATCATGGTTGCGCTCAATGCATGGACAATCATATAGCATGAGAGAGGCAACATGTGGAGACATATGACAACAAGCAATATCAATCATGTGCAAAGCATAGCAATGGTTGACATCAACCGCATGAAAGTAGCAAGTATGAATCAATGGTGATGCAACATAGTCAAGCATAGAAATCATGTCGTGCAAACTAGTGGCGCAAAGATCCAACACACTATAGGAAATCATGGCAATCATGTCATGTGAGCAAATAGTGGATATAGGCAATGCACATGATATATCGCAAGCACGATCACAATCAAGATCAAAGCATCATAATAGGCATGGGGTACAAAGGCATCATGGCAATAACAAGCAATATCTCCAAGCTTGCAAATACACATGCAAGTATGAGAATCAATCATCATGTGTAATGCAAAGCATGGGTCACAAATGCATGGCAAATGCATATAAATGAGCATATCATGCAAAGTGAACATGGCAAGAGGGGCATAAGAGATATAATGGACAATAACCCATAACCATGTGAGGGCCATGTAAAAGATATGCGCGAAGTCTTTGCACGAAGGGAGCGGTTGGAAGGATAATCCATGGAATCCCAATTCGTCGTTGCTCTCTAGAGCTCTTTTCGTCAACTCGTGCGTTTGTGAAGTTGACGAGTATGCATGGGTACCTACACAAAAGAGACACAAGCCAAAGAAATTGTGTGCGTGGTAAATGTACACATCATCCATCATGATGTGTATGTGCATGTGTGAGTTAGCACAAGATAAGCATCGCTCAAAGAAATTGGATGCATGGTATAAGAACATGTCATCCATCATGAATGAATAGTTATTGTGTATAGCATGATGTGGATGCAAATTGAGCATACAAGTATGGGGATCATGCAATGGATGGGATGGACCAAAATCTCCTAAAATGTATGAGGAAACTATTTGGGTCTCCTCATGAGCAATATCGAAAGCATAATATGGAGAAGTGGAACAACATCCAAAACAAATCATGTCGGAAGCTAGGTAATCATGGCATGGCATATGATGGATATGATGCAAAGGAAGCATGTCAATATCATCACAAGAAAAACAAATGCCAATAACCATGGGCTTGTCATCTATGCCATATGTGCAAATTGGGTTTATCTTAATGGCATATGCATAGTTACTACGATGAGATTGCAAATATGACATATTGTTAATCTCATGCATAGCATATGACAAGTCAAGTGGATTGTCAAACATGATGTGACCGAGAGAATTATCACAAGAAATCCTATGCAACATGGCATCACAACTAATAGACTCCACATGACAATCATCAAAGTCATCATAAATGGGTAAATAATCGCATGGGGAAATCATACTAGCACGAAGCATGGCAATATGTGGATCAACATCATGCAAGCAATCAAAGTTAACATAGTCCACTAGTGGGACGAGAGCATCACCTTCACCTTTGTTACCTTTCTCATTCCACTCATGTGGTGTAGGTGAGGTGGAAAAGACTAAAAGGTGGTCATCATCTTCATCTTGATGGAACCATGTGGGGGGTGCATAATATTCCACCATGGCCATCGTCTTGTCCAATGGAAGGACGAAGTCGTCGAGAATCGGTGCGTCGTCATATGTGGGACCTAACACCAAATGAGAAGACACAATAGAGGTAGAGGTCAAGTTGTTAGTGTAGGAAGTGGCCTCGCATGACCTATCAACTATCTCACTCTCTCTATGTGGTGGCTCACTCACTCCCTCAAGGTAGGTGCACTCAAACTCACATATGGTGGAGTCACTCATCTCACTCAAGCGGTGGGGGTTGTGGCTCTCCTCACATGGGAATCGGGGCAGCTCATCATATATGGGGCTAGTGGTGAACTCGCTCTCACTCTCAATATGGTGGCACAAGTCACTCAAGTCATCATACGCCGCCGTGGTCGAAGGGAAAATCCCATGCTCAACCATCTCATCACCGTCGCCTTGGATGAAGGTCGAAGATGGCACATCATCACTCTCGCATCCAAAGATGGAAACATCATCCTTGCTCGTCACCTTGTCGTTCGCCTCCAAAGCTTGGTCCTCGAATGGCTACGTAGTCGTAGTCGTCGCCGCACCGTCTTGAAAAAGAGTCGAAGTAGACTCGGCATCATCAATGCCACAAAGAGGGATGGCGGTGGAGTCGAACTTGGGAGCGTCGTCTTGGAGCTCGTTGGGCTTGGACATCATGGTGGTACTACTCTCATGCTCGTCGTCTTGGAGCTTGGTCTTCGAGAAGTTTGCTTGCGGTGGAGAAGCCTTGGCCTTCATAAGTTCTTGTTCCGCCTTGAGAGCACCAATGTAGTTGTCGTCGAGGGACTTGTAGGTCTCGAGTAAGATAGTCTTGTAGATGTCGTTGTGCAATCCCATCACGAAGTGGAGCTTCATTGAAATGGGGTTCTCCATGCCGGCACGTCGCAAGGCATTCTTCATCTCCTTGAAGTACTTGTCGATGGACTTGGATCTTTGAATGGTGTTCTCCAATTGGTGTAGAAGTTGTTCCGTGTAGGTGGGAGGCACAAACTCTCGTCGCATAGCTTTCTTCGTCTTGGGCCAATTCACATTGAAGCTCGTCGAAGGTGTGTGAAGCCACCATGTTGATGCGTTGTCGTGGAAGTTTCTTGTGGCGCACTTCACTTGATCTTCGTAGGGAACTTGATGTAGCGTGAAGTAGTCGTTCATCTTGCGCTCCCACTCGAGATACTCCTCGGGGTCTTGAGTCCCATAGAAAAGAATCTTGTAGTCGTTGTCGAGGTCGTAGTAGCTCGTGGAAGTCGCGGACTTGAGCTTGGGAAGCTTCTCTTGAGCATAATCTTGAGGAGCTTGTGGGCGAAGATGCCGTATGTCCAAAGGCGAAGATGCCTTGAAGTCGCTCGGCGAAGATGCCAAGGTACATGGTGAAGTCGTTGAGCAATTGTTGGTGTTGAGCTCATGACCTTCACGTTCTTGTCATTGATGTTGTCGATGCCGATGAGATCTTGCTGAAGATGGTAGCTCGGAAGGATGTTCAGTAGAGCGTCTTCTCGAAGATGAGGGAGACCTCTTGCGGTTCTTGATGAGGGCTTTGAGCTCCTTCATTTGAGCATCCATGTTGGCACACAAGTTGTTCTTCATGGCATCGAACTCGTCGTTGTTGTTGTAGACCGAAGATGAAATGCTTTGCCTATCCATCGCAAGACTCGAGCAAAGGTGAGTAGGAGATGAGATAAACAATACCAAGTTACCTTTTCCCAAAGTTGAGGATGTATCTCGTTTCACTCAATGTGAAATGAAAGAATAGTGGAATTGGTACCGGACTTGTTCACTCACACCTATCAAGTAAAGCTTTTCGAGTGGCTCGGTGAGGGTAGTGGCACAAAAATTTGATGCAAAATGTTAGAAAGAGTCAATAATGTTGAAAGAGATTCACAAATTCGCAAATGTAACAAGTAGACCAATAGCAATATGTGGCACACGGAAACACACACACCGATAGATAGATGGGGTCGTGCAACCAAGGAATGAGCACAAAGTGTGGAATCCACGGAAAACGCTTGTGTTGCACAACTCAAGAGAGACACTAGCACGATTGCTTAATAGGCGGATATGACACTTGTGCACAACCTATAAGATGCAAAATGTAGTGACTTCCTATCATAAGTATGCTATGTGTATGATGTTCCGGTGCTTTTAGCACAAGATGATCCAAGATGATCGGATATGGCAATCTTATATGCAATGTGGTACGATGCTATGGCTCTTGCTTACAAGCTTCTTTGCTTTTCTCTTTTTGCTTAAAAGCTTATTCTCTCTTTTTTTGTATATGGCCACGATGCACAAACCAAGATAGCAATTGTGTATATCCAGGAACAATCTTGTGACACAAGGGGTGATATGATGATACCAATATGATATGGTATGTATGCAATGGAAGGCGGATCTATGATCACTAATGAGCACAAGTAACGTTGCCAGCAATACTCAAAGGCTAGTCTCGATAGGCAAGTGACGCAAAATGGGCTAGGGGTTAACAATGCAATTGCAAGGGGAATATAAAATGATGTCGTTGAGGTTACCGTCCTTATGTACGATGACGACCTCGTGGCGATGATGAGTGGCGGTGTTCTCGATGTAGACCCGTTCCTAATTAGCCGAAACACCTTAGGAAACGGAAAAACCACAACTCAAAATCTCAAGGACAAAAGTCAAATGGTGGTAGCGGACAAGCGGTGGTGGTTGCGGAAATGTTGGTGGAAACCCGGTCAAAATGGGTTATGGTGGTGGAAGTGTATGATGGGCTATACACGGTGTTGGAGTTGAAGTCACGGTCCCTAAGTAGCCGAAACACCTTAGGAGACACAAGCCACAACTCAAACAAGCTCAACAAAACTAGGTTAAGTTGGGTTGGCGGAAATGTATAGTGGGCTAGGCTAAGCGGAAGTGGTGGTGGTGGTTGTTGAAGAAGCAATTGTCCCTAAGTAGCCTAAACACCTTAGGAGACTCAAATCACTACTCAAGCAACCACAAATGCTATGGGGAACAAAATGGTTAGGTTGCGGAAAGCTATGGTGGCTATGCGGATGATATGGTGGAGGGCCTATACAAACTTGCCAAATTTGACAAACTTTGATGGAGTCAAATGAATATGGCGGTATTTTCTGGTATGGGGAATGTCAAGAGCTTCAAAACGAGCTCAAGAACGTCAAAATTGGAGTTCGTATGAATTAGTTATGGACAAAAAAAATCAGTCGAATTCAAAATCTGGAAGTACCGGACGTTCGGAAAAGCTCGGAAATCCGGTATTTTCTTCTGTATAGGTGGTTCCGGTCGTCCGGTGAGTTGCGGACGTCCGGTGCTTCATGAGGGTCTGGACGTCCGGTAAAACGCCAGTCGTCCGATGGGTCGGGGTCAATGCGAGATTTGAGTTTCAGGACGCGATTTTGGGCGGAAAATGTAGATTTTGGGGTCAAAATTGATGAGATTTCGTGGATGAAAGGTGGGGAAACTTGGGGAAATGCTAGATCCACTTGAAAGCAAGCAAATCCATGGATCAAAATCAACAAAACGTCATCAAACCAACAGATCACAAAAAAATTTGGGGCTATTTTTGGTGGGGAATTTTCGAAATTGGGGAAGAACACAACAAAAGTAAACTAGAAAACGGTGGAGGGGGCTCCAAATTCGTGAGAAACCGTGGCTCTTGATACCATAATGATGTAGGGTGGAACCCTAGATGGCCGATCTTTCACAAAATGGAGGAATCCCACGATGAACACGAAGAACACAAAGGGGAATCACGAGGGAAAACACTCAAGAACAAGTCCAATCACACATCCACTAGACAATCAAACACACAAGATCACAAGGTACATGAACAACAAAGGGAAAGATACAAGGTAGAGTTCATCTCCAAGAGGAGGTCTGGAATCCGTGAAGGATCTTCCTGTTTAGGGGTCTTGAATCCAAGGTGGATCTTCTCCGTAGAAGGGCCGCAGTCTCTCCTAGGAGTAGAACCACTAAGATGAGCAAAGCTCTAGTCTAAATGAGCTATCACATTGCTAACCCTAAAATGGTGGAGGTGGATGAGTATATATAGTCTAAGGCCACCAAGGGGTAAGTGAGGGGCAAAAGGGGTACATGGCTAAAAGGCTCGCGACTGCGCACAGGCAAGGAGCGGACGTCCGTTGGGCACCGGACGTCCGGTGGCTCGGGAGGGACCGGACGTCCGGTAGCTCTCGGACTTCCACTATTTTGCTTCTGTGAAGGATGTCACGGACGTCCGGTGGCTGCCGGTCGTCCGGTCGCCTGAGACGCGTCGGACGTCCGGTAAACGCCGGTCTTCCGGAGCCTGTAGCTTGCAGCAGCTCCGTTTCTTCCGTCTTCTCTTCCACGCTTCCCTCGCAGATGGTGTAGGTGATCCTTGGCGCTTGCACTCCTCCTCGTCATCCATGAAGCTCCGACAATACCTATGCATGCACACGAGTGGAGTGTCAAGTAGTATATCATCCTCGAAGGGGTCAAGTGGACACGTGTAAAGGAGATGATTCACCTTTTTGTATGAGAAGTAGAGGTCGCACGTGTCACTTGCCAAGCAGACTCTTTGCATGGTGATGTCCATAGGATGCTCCGCATCATCCCCTCCCCCTTGGGAAAGGTCCGACCTCGGATCGAAAACCAAATCACCATGGGAAAGAGATGGCGTCGCCGTGTAGATGTGGACCATCACGAAGTGCTCATCATCTTGAAGCTCTACATGGGCACTCTCCAATGTCGCACCGTCTAGTGATTCCTTCAAAAGGAGCATGGACAACAAACACTTGGAAAAAAATGTGGTTAGCGTTAGTGCAAAACGAAGCATTCAAGAGGTGATTCACCCAACAAGTGTTGTCATCAAGCATAGCATAGGGTGTGACAAAGGGTTGTGGGATGGAAATTAAGCACATCAATTGAGCACAAGCAAGGTCATCGTGGAAACAAGCATGTAAATGTGAGGTAGAGATGCACATATGTGTGACAAGAGAATAAGCATCTACCTCAAAGTCATAGCAAGCATGCATAAAGCGCTCAATGAAAGGTTTATGGTAGGCATAAGAATCATTCACAACACCATGTAAAATGAAGTGTCTAAACACATGGGTCAAGTGCAAGACAATCCAAGCATAATGTGCATAGGGTGTAGTGAAGATAGTATGGCACTCAACACAATAGAAAGAGCAATTGTTCATCATGTGTGAGGCAATCAAGTCAATCATGTGAAAAGCAATGTGACATGGCATATGTGAAGGGATGACATTGGTGCAACCAAACATGTGATATGAGCAAGTAGGCAACAAGTTGGATGCAACACACAAGGCATATATAGCATGAAGCATGGCAATGTGACAATGGCAAGTCGAATAAAGATCTCTAGCATGTGTGCAAAGTGTCATGGTGCAAGCAACACAACAAGTATGAGCCACAATGTTCATGCTCATGGATTGTGGTTTCTCGAAAGATAAGGATATCACCTCGAAAGTGTGTCCTTGTGCATCCTTCACAATGCCGAAGCACAAGCAAGTGCGATGTAGAAGCGCCGTGAACAAAGGTGGTTCGCTCTCAAGAGCTCGAATGGTCAACTCACGTGAAGTGGAAGTCGACACGAAGTCCAAGTAGCCTACACATGCACACAACAAAACAAAGAATGTATGCGCATGGTAGATAAACACATCATCCATCATGATGGTTCTCTTCTCTTGCACATAACAATTAGGAGCAAGAGTGCATGAATAATATGATGCAACAATAGCTATATTCATGGCACTAGGCATATGGTGCAAGGAGGTAAAACAAGCATGCTTCACAAGAATGATGTCATAATCTCCAAATAAATGCGAGAATGCTATGGGGGCAATCTCATTGGCAAGACTAAAATCATGGTTGCGCTCAATGCATGGACAATCATATAGCATGAGAGAGGCAACATGTGGAGACATATGACAACAAGCAATATCAATCATGTGCAAAGCATAGCAATGGTTGACATCAACCGCATGAAAGGAGCAAGTATGAATCAATGGTGATGCAACAAAGTCAAGCATAGAAATCATGTCGTGCAAACTAGTGGCGCGAAGATGCAACACACTATAGGAAATCATGGCAATCATGTCATGTGAGCAAATAGTGGATATAGGCAATGCACATGATATATCGCAAGCACGATCACAATCAAGATCAAAGCATCATAATAGGCATGGGGTACAAAGGCATCATGGCAATAACAAGCAATATCTCCTCCAAGCTTGCAAATACACATGCAAGTATGAGAATCAATCATCATGTGTAATGCAAAGCATGGGTCACAAATGCATGGCAAATGCATATAAATGAGCATATCATGCAAAGTGAACATGGCAAGAGGGGCATAAGAGATATAATGGACAATAACCCATAACCATGTGAGGGCCATGTAAAAGATATGCGCGAAGTCTTTGCACGAAGGGAGCGGTTGGAAGGATAATCCATGGAATCCCACGTCGTCGTTGCTCTCTAGAGCTCTTTTCGTCAACTCGTGCGTTTGTGAAGTTGACGAGTATGCATGGGTACCTACACAAAAGAGACACAAGCCAAAGAAATTGTGTGCATGGTAAATGTACACATCATCCATCATGATGTGTATGTGCATGTGTGAGTTAGCACAAGATAAGCATCGCTCAAAGAAATTTGATGCATGGTATAAGAACATGTCATCCATCATGAATGAATAGTTATTGTGTATAGCATGATGTGGATGCAAATTGATCATACAAGTATGGGGATCATGCAATGGATGGGATGGACCAAAATCTCCTAAAATGTATGAGGAAACTATTTGGGTCTCCTCATGAGCAATATCGAAAGCATAATATGGAGAAGTGGAACAACATCCAAAACAAATCATGTCGGAAGCTAGGTAATCATGGCATGGCATATGATGGATATGATGCAAAGGAAGCATGTCAATATCATCACAAGAAAAACAAATGACAATAACCATGGGCTTGTCATCTATGCCATATGTGCAAATTGGGTTTATCTTAATGGCATATGCATAGTTACTACGATAAGATTGCAAATATGACATATTGTTGATCTCATGCATAGCATATGACAAGTCAAGTGGATTGTCAAACATGATGTGACCGAGAGAATTATCACAAGAAATCCTATGCAACATGGCATCACAACTAATAGACTCCACATGACAATCATCAAACTCATCATAAATGGGTAAATAATCGCATGGGGAAATCATACTAGCACTAAGCATGGCAATAGGTGGATCAACATCATGCAAGCAATCAAAGTTAACATAGTCCACTAGTGGGACGAGAGCATCACCTTCACCTTTGTTACCTTTCTCATTCCACTCATCTGGTGTAGGTGAGGTGGAAAAGACCAAAAGGTGGTCATCATCTTCATCTTGATGGAACCATGTGGGGGTGCATAATATTCCACCATGGCCATCGTCTTGTCCAATGGAAGGACGAAGTCGTCGAGAATCGGTGCGTCATCATATGTGGGACCTAACACCAAATGAGAAGACACAATATAGGCAGAGGTCAAGTTGTTAGTGTAGGAAGTGGCCTCGCATGACCTATCAACTATCTCACTCTCTCTATGTGGTGGCTCACTCACTCCCTCAAGGTAGGTGCACTCAAACTCACATATGGTGGAGTCACTCATCTCACTCAAGCGGTGGGGGTTGTGGCTCTCCTCACATGGGAATCGGGGCAGCTCATCATATATGGGGCTAGTGGTGAACTCGCTCTCACTCTCAATATGGTGGCACAAGTCACTCAAGTCATCATACGCCGCTGTGGTCGAAGGGAAAATCCCATGCTCAACCATCTCGTCACCGTCGCCTTGGATGAAGGTCGAAGATGGCACATCATCACTGTCGCCTCCAAAGATGGAAACATCATCCTTGCTCGTCACCATGTCGTTCGCCTCCAAAGCTTGGTCCTCGAATGGCTCCGTAGTCGTAGTCGTCGCCGCACCGTCTTGAAAAAGAGTCGAAGTAGACTCGGCATCATCAATGCCACAAAGAGGGATGGCGGTGGAGTCGAACTTGGGAGCGTCGTCTTGGAGCTCGTTAGGCTTGGACATCATGGTGGTACTACCATCATGCTCGTCGTCTTGGAGCTTGGTCTTCGAGAAGTTTGCTTGCGGTGGAGAAGCCTTGGCCTTCATAAGTTCTTGTTCCGCCTTGAGAGCACCAATGTAGTTGTCGTCGAGGGACTTCTAGTTCTCGAGTAAGATAGTCTTGTAGATTTCGTTGTGCAATCCCATCATGAAGTGGAGCTTCATTGAAATGGGGTTCTCCACGCCGGCACGTCGCAAGGCATTCTTCATCTCCTTGAAGTACTTGTCGATGGACTTGGATCTTTGAATGGTGTTCTCCAATTGGTGTAGAAGTTGTTCCGTGTAGGTGGGAGGCACAAACTCTCGTCGCATAGCTTTCTTCATCTTGGGCCAATTCACTTTGAAGCTCGTCGAAGGTGTGTGAAGCCACCATGTTGACGCGTTGTCGTGGAAGTTTCTTGTGGCGCACTTCACTTGATCTTCGTAGGGAACTTGATGTAGCGTGAAGTAGTCGTCCATCTTGCGCTCCCACTCGAGATACTCCTCGGGGTCTTGAGTCCCATAGAAAAGAATCTTGTAGTCGTTGTCGAGGTCGTAGTAGCTCGTGGAAGTCGCGGACTTGAGCTTGGGAAGCTTCTCTTGAGCATAATCTTGAGGAGCTTGTGGGCGAAGATGCCGTATGTCCAAAGGCGAAGATGCCTTGAAGTCGCTCGGCGAAGATGCCAAGGTACATGGTGAAGTCGTTGAGCAATTGTTGGTGTTGAGCTCATGAACTTCACGTTCTTGTCGTTGATGTTGTCGATGCCGATGAGATCTTGCTGAAGATGGTAGCTCGGAAGGATGTTCAGTAGAGCGTCTTCTCGAAGATGAGGGAGACCTCTTGCGGTTCTTGATGAGGGCTTTGAGCTCCTTCATTTGAGCATCCATGTTGGCACACAAGTTGTTCTTCATGGCATCGAACTCGTCGTTATTGTTGTAGACCGAAGATGAAATGCTTTGCCTATCCATCGCAAGACTCGAGCAAAGGTGAGTAGGAGATGAGATAAACAATACCAAGTTACCTTTTCCAAAAGTTGAGGATGTATCTCGTTTCACTCAATGTGAAATGAAAGAATAGTGGAATTGGTACCGGACTTGTTCACTCACACCTATCAAGTAAAGCTTTTCGAGTGGCTCGGTGAGGGTAGTGGCACAAAAATTTGATGCAAAATGTTAGAAAGAGTCAATAATGTTGAAAGAGATTCACAAATTCGCAAATATAACAAGTAGACCAATAGCAATATGTGGCACACGGAAACACACACACCGATAGATAGATGGGGTCGTGCAACCAAGGAATGAGCACAAAATGTGGAATCCACGGAAAACGCTCGTGTTGCACAACTCAAGAGAGACACTAGCACGATTGCTTAATAGGCGGATATGACACTTGTGCACAACCTATAAGATGCAAAATGTAGTGACTTCCTATCATAAGTATGCTATGTGTATGATGTTCCGGTGCTTTTAGCACAAGATGATCCAAGATGATCGGATATGGCAATCTTATATGCAATGTGGTACGATGCTATGGCTCTTGCTTACAAGCTTCTTTGCTTTTCTCTTTTTGCTTAAAAGCTTATTCTCTCTTTTTTTGTATATGGCCACGATGCACAAACCAAGATAGCAATTGTGTATATCCGGGAACAATCTTGTGACACAAGGGGTGATATGATGATACCAATATGATATGGTATGTATGCAATGGAAGGCGGATTTATGATCACTAATGTGCACAAGTAACGTTGCCAGCAATACTCAAAGGCTAGTCTCGATAGGCAAGTGACGCAAAATGGGCTAGGGGTTAACAATGCAATTGCAAGGGGAATATACAATGATGTTGTTGAGGTTACCGTCCTTATGTACGATTACGACCTCGTGGCGATGATGAGTGGCGGTGTTCTCGATGTAGACCCGTTACTAATTAGCCGTAACACCTTAGGAAACGGAAAAACCACAACTCAAAATCTCAAGGACAAAAGTCAAATGGTGGTAGCGGACAAGCGGTGGTGGTTGCGGAAATGTTGGTGGAAACCCAGTCAAAATGGGTTATGGTGGTGGAAGTGTATGATGGGCTATACACGGTGTTGGAGTTGAAGTCACGGTCCCTAAGTATCCGAAACACCTTAGGAGACACAAGCCACAACTCAAACAAGCTCAACAAAACTAGGTTAAGTTGGGTTGGCGGAAATGTATAGTGGGCTAGGCTAAGCGGAAGTGGTGGTGGTGGTTGTTGAGGAAGAAATTGTCCCTAAGTAGCCTAAACACCTTAGGAAACTCAAATCACTACTCAAGCAACCATAAATGCTATGGGGAACAAAATGGTTAGGTTGCGGAAAGCTATGGTGGCTATGCGGATGATATGGTGGAGGGCCTATACAAACTTGCCAAATTTGACAAACTTTGATGGAGTCAAATGAATATGGTGGTATTTTCTGGTATGGGGAATGTCGAGAGCTTCAAAACGAGCTCAAGAACGTCAAAATTGGAGTTCGTATGAATTAGTTATGGACAAAAAAAATCAGCAGAATTCAAAATCTGGAGGTACCAGACGTCCGGAAAAGCTCGGAAATCCGGTATTTTCTTCTGTATAGGTGGTTCCGGTTGTCCGGTGAGTTCCGGACGTCCAGTGCTTCGTGAGGGTCCGGACGTCCGGTAAAACGCCAGTCGTCCGGTGGGTCGGGGTCAATGCGAGATTTGAGTTTCGGGACGCGATTTTGGGCGGAAAATGGAGATTTTGGGGTCAAAATTGATGAGATTTCGTGGATGAAAGGTGGGGAAACTTGGGGAAATGCTAGATCCACTTGAAACCAAGCAAATCCACAGATCAAAATCAACAAAACGTCATCAAACCAACAAATCACAAAAAAATTTGGGGCTATTTTTGGTGGGGAATTTTCGAAATTGGGGAAGAACACAACAAAAGTAAACTAGAAAACGGTGGAGGGGGCTCCAAATTCGTGAGAAACCGTGGCTCTTGATACCATAATGATGTAGGGTGGAACCCTAGATGGCCGATCTTTCACAAAATGGAGGAATCCCACGATGAACACGAAGAACACAAAGGGGAATCACGAGGGAAAACACTCAAGAACAAGTCCAATCACACATCCACTAGACAATCAAACACACAAGATCACAAGGTACATGAACAACAAAGGGAAAGATACAAGGTAGAGTTCATCTCCAAGAGGAGGTCTGGAATCCGTGAAGGATCTTCCCGTTTAGGGGTCTTGAATCCAAGGTGGATCTTCTCCGTAGAGGGGCCGCAGTCTCTCCTAGGAGTAGAACCACTAAGATGAGCAAAGCTCTAGTCTAAATGAGCTTTCACATTGCTAACCCTAAAATGGTGGAGGTGGATGAGTATATATAGTCTAAGGCCACCAAGGGGTAAGTGAGGGGCAAAAGGGGTACATGGCTAAAAGGCTCGCGGCTGCGCACAGGCAAGGAGCGGACGTCCGTTGGGCACCGGACGTCCGGTGGCTCGGGAGGGACCGGACGTCCGATAGCTCTCGGACTTCCACTATTTTCGTTCTGTGAAGGATGTCACGGACGTCCGGTGGCTGCCGGTCGTCCGGTCGCCTGAGACGCGTCGGACGTCCGGTAAACGCCGGTCTTCCGGAGCCTGTAGCTTGCAGCAGCTCCGTTTCTTCCGTCTTCTCTTCCACGCTTCCCTCGCAGATGGTGTAGGTGATCCTTGGCGCTTGCACTCCTCCTCGTCATCCATGAAGCTCCGACAATACCTATGCATGCACACGAGTGGAGTGTCAAGTAGTATATCATCCTCGAAGGGGTCAAGTGGACACGTGTAAAGGAGATGATTCACCTTTTTGTATGAGAAGTAGAGGTCGCACGTGTCACTTGCCAAGCAGACTCTTTGCATGGTGATGTCCATAGGATGCTCCGCATCATCCCCTCCCCCTTGGGAAAGGTCCGACCTCGGATCGAAAACCAAATCACCATGGGAAAGAGATGGCGTCGCCGTGTAGATGTGGACCATCACGAAGTGCTCATCATCTTGAAGCTCTACATGGGCACTCTCCAATGTCGCACCGTCTAGTGATTCCTTCAAAAGGAGCATGGACAACAAACACTTGGAAAAAAATGTGGTTAGCGTTAGTGCAAAACGAAGCATTCAAGAGGTGATTCACCCAACAAGTGTTGTCATCAAGCATAGCATAGGGTGTGACAAAGGGTTGTGGGATGGAAATTAAGCACATCAATTGAGCACAAGCAAGGTCATCATGGAAACAAGCATGTAAATGTGAGGTAGAGATGCACATATGTGTGACAAGAGAATAAGCATCTACCTCAAAGTCATAGCAAGCATGCATAAAGCGCTCAATGAAAGGTCTATGGTAGGCATAAGAATCATTCAAAACACCATGTAAAATGAAGTGTCTAAACACATGGGTCAAGTGCAAGACAATCCAAGCATAATGTGCATAGGGTGTAGTGAAGATAGTATGGCACTAGACACAATAGAAAGAGCAATTGTTCATCATGTGTGAGGCAATCAAGTCAATCATGTGAAAAGCAATGTGACATGGCATATGTGAAGGGATGACATTGGTGCAACCAAACATGTGATATGAGCAAGTAGGCAACAAGTTGGATGCAACACACAAGGCATATATAGCATGAAGCATGGCAATGTGGCAATGGCAAGTCGAATAAAGATCTCTAGCATGTGTGCAAAGTGTCATGGTGCAAGCAACACAACAAGTATGAGCCACAATGTTCATGCTCATGGATTGTGGTTTCTCGAAAGATAAGGATATCACCTCGAAAGTGTGTCCTTGTGCATCCTTCACAATGCCGAAGCACAAGCAAGTGCAATGTAGAAGCGCCGTGAACAAAGGTGGTTCGCTCTCAATAGCTCGAATGGTCAACTCACGTGAAGTGGAAGTCGACACGAAGTCCAAGTAGCCTACACATGCACACAACAAAACAAAGAATGTATGCGCATGGTAGATAAACACATCACCCATCATGATGGTTCTCTTCTCTTGCACATAACCATTAGGAGCAAGAGTGCATGAATAATATGATGCAACAATAGCTATATTCATGGCACTAGGCATATGGTGCAAGGAGGTAAAACAAGCATGCTTCACAAGAATGATGTCATAATCTCCAAATAAATGCGAGAACGCTATGGGGGCAATCTCATTGGCAAGACTAAAATCATGGTTGCGCTCAATGCATGTACAATCATATAGCATGAGAGAGGCAACATGTGGAGACATATGACAACAAGCAATATCAATCATGTGCAAAGCATAGCAATGGTTGACATCAACCGCATGAAGGGAGCAAGTATGAATCAATGGTGATGCAACATAGTCAAGCATAGAAATCATGTCGTGCAAACTAGTGGCGCGAAGATGCAACACACTATAGGAAATCATGGAAATCATGTCATGTGAGCAAATAGTGGATATAGGCAATGCACATGATATATCGCAAGCACGATCACAATCAAGATCAAAGCATCATAATAGGCATGGGGTACAAAGGCATAATGGCAATAACAAGCAATATCTCCACCAAGCTTGCAAATACACATGGAAGTATGAGAATCAATCATCATGTGTAATGCAAAGCATGGGTCACAAATGCATGGCAAAGGCATATAAATAAGCATATCATGCAAAGTGAACATGGCAAGAGGGGCATAAGAGATATAATGGACAATAACCCATAACCATGTGAGGGCCATGTATAAGATATGCGCGAAGTCTTTGCGCGAAGGGAGCGGTTGGAAGGATAATCCATGGAATCCCAAGTCGTCGTTGCTCTCTAGAGCTCTTTTCATCAACTCGTGCGTTTGTGAAGTTGACGAGTATGCATGGGTACCTACACAAAAGAGACACAAGCCAAAGAAATTGTGTGCGTGGTAAATGTACACATCATCCATCATGATGTGTATGTGCATGTGTGAGTTAGCACAAGATAAGCATCGCTCAAAGAAATTTGATGCATGGTATAAGAACATGTCATCCATCATGAATGAATAGTTATTGTGTATAGCATGATGTGGATGCAAATTGAGCATACAAGTATGGGGATCATGCAATGGATGGGATGGACCAAAATCTCCTAATATGTATGAGGAAACTATTTGGGTCTCCTCATGAGCAATATCGAAAGCATAATATGGAGAAGTGGAACAACATCCAAAACAAATCATGTCGGAAGCTAGGTAATCATGGCATGGCATATGATGGATATGATGCAAAGGAAGCATGTCAATATCATCACAAGAAAAACAAATGCCAATAACCATGGGCTTGTCATCTATGCCATATGTGCAAATTGGGTTTATCTTAATGGCATATGCATAGTTACTACGATGAGATTGCAAATATGACATATTGTTGATCTCATGCATAGCATATGACAAGTCAAGTGGATTGTCAAACATGATGTGACCGAGAGAATTATCACAAGAAATCCTATGCAACATGGCATCACAACTAATAGACTCCACATGACAATCATCAAACTCATCATAAATGGGTAAATAATCGCATGGGGAAATGATACTAGCACGAAGCATGGCAATAGGTGGATCAACATCATGCAAGCAATCAAAGTTAACATAGTCCACTA
The DNA here is from genome assembly GCA_902687465.1 of Secale cereale. Lineage (NCBI taxonomy): Eukaryota > Viridiplantae > Streptophyta > Magnoliopsida > Poales > Poaceae > Secale > Secale cereale. Next base: position 253,120,481 of record LR738713.1, on the reverse strand, counting down.
GTGGGACGAGAGCATCACCATCACCTTTGTTACCTTATCATTCCACTCATGTGGTGTAGGTGAGGTGGAAATGACCAAAAGGTGGTCATCATCTTCATCTTGATGGAACCATGTGGGGGGTGCATAATATTCCACCATGGCCATCGTCTTGTCCAATGGAAGGACGAAGTCGTCGAGAATCGGCGCGTCATCATATGTGGGACCTAACACCAAATGAGAAGACACAATAGAGGTAGAGGTCAAGTTGTTAGTGTAGGAAGTGGCCTCGCGTGACCTATCAACTATCTCACTCTCTCTATGTGGTGGCTCACTCACTCCCTCAAGGTAGGTGCACTCAAACTCACATATGGTGGAGTCACTCATCTCACTCAAGCGGTGGGGGTTGTGGCTCTCCTCACATGGGAATCGGGGCAGCTCATCATATATGGGGCTAGTGGTGAACTCGCTCTCACTCTCAATATGGTGGCACAAGTCACTCAAGTCATCATACGCCACCGTGGTCGAAGGGAAAATCCCATGCTCAATCATCTCTTCACCGTCGCCTTGGATGAAGGTCGAAGATGGCACATCATCACTCTCGCATCCAAATATGGAAACATCATCCTTGCTCGTCACGATGTCGTTCGCATCCAAACCTTGGTCCTCGAATGGCTCCGTAGTCGTAGTCGTCGCCGCACCGTCTTGAAAAAGAGTCAAAGTAGACTCGGCATCATCAATGCCACAAAGAGGGATGGCGGTGGAGTCGAACTTGGGAGCGTCGTCTTGTAGCTCGTTGTGCTTGGACATCATGGTGGTACTACCCTCATGCTCGTCGTCTTGGAGCTTGGTCTTCGAGAAGTTTGCTTGAGGTGAAGAAGCCTTGGCCTTCATAAGTTCTTGTTCCGCCTTGAGAGCACCAATGTAGTTGTCCTCGAGGGACTTGTAGTTCTCCAGTAAGATAGTCTTGTAGATGTCGTTGTGCAATCCCATCATGAAGTGGAGGTTCATTGAAATGGGGTCCTCCATGCCGGCACGTCGCAAGGCATTCTTCATCTCCTTGAAGTACTTGTCGATGGACTTGGATCCTTGAATGGTGTTCTCCAATTGGCGTAGAAGTTGTTCCGTGTAGGTGGGAGGCACAAACTCTCATCGCATAGCTTTGTTCTTCTTGGGCCAATTCACGTTGAAGCTCGTCGAAGGTGTGTGAAGCCACCATGTTGACGCGTTGTCGTGGAAGTTTCTTGTGGCGCACTTCACTTGATCTTCTTAGGGAACTTGATGTAGCGTGAAGTAGTCGTCCATCTTGCGCTCCCACTCGGGATACTCCTCGGGGTCTTGAGTCCCATAGAAAAGAATATTGTAGTCGTTGTCGAGGTCGTAGTAGCTCGTCGAAGTCGCGGACTTGAGCTTGGGAAGCTTCTCTTGAGCATAGTCTTGAGGAGATTGTGGGCGAAGATGCCGTATGTCCAAAGGCGAAGATGCCTTGAAGTCGCTCGGCGAAGATGCCAAGGTACATGGTGAAGTCGTTGAGCAATTGTTGGTGTTGAGCTCATGACCTTCACGTTCTTGTCGTTGATGTTGTCGATGCCAATGAGATCTTGCCTAAGATGGTAGCTCGGAAGGATGTTCAGTAGAGCGTCTTCTCGAAGATGAGGGAGACCTCTTGCGGTTCTTGATGAGGGCTTTGAGCTCATTCATTTGAGCATCCATGTTGGCACACAAGTTGTTCGTCATGGCATCGAACTCGTCGTTGTTGTTGTAGACCAAAGATGAAATGCTTTGCCTATCCATCACAAGACTCGAGCAAAGGTGAGTAGGAGATAAGATAAACAATACCAAGTTACCTTTTCCCAAAGTTGAGGATGTATCTCGTTTCACTCAATGTGAAATGAAAGAATAGTGGAATTGGTACCGGACTTGTTCACTCACACCTATCAAGTAAAGCTTTTCGAGTGGCTCGGTGAGGGTAGTGGCACAAAAATTTGATGCAAAATGTTAGAAAGAGTCAATAATGTTGAAAGAGATTCACAAATCGCAAATGTAACAAGTAGACCAATAGCAATATGTGGCACACGGAAACACACACACGGATAGATAGATGGGGTCGTGCAACCAAGAAATGAGCACAAAATGTGGAATCCACGGAAAACGCTCGTGTTGCACAACTCAAGAGAGACACTAGCACGATTGCTCAATAGGCAGATACGACACTTGTGCACAACCTATAAGATGCAAAATGTAGTGACTTCCTATCATAAGTATGCTATGTGTATGATGTTCCGGTGCTTTTAGCACAATATGATCCAAGATGATCGGATATGGCAATCTTATATGCAATGTGGTATGATGCTATGGCTCTTGCTTACAAGCTTCTTTGCTTTTCTCTTTTTGCTTAAAAGCTTATTCTCTCTTTTTTTGTATATGGCCACGGTGCACAAACCAAGATAGCAATTGTGTATATGCGGGAACAATCTTGTGACACAAGGGGTGATATGATGATACCAATATGATATGGTATGTATGCAATGGAAGGCAGATCTATGATCACTAATGTGCACAAGTAACGTTGCCGGCAATACTCAAAGGCTAGTCTCGATAGGCAAGTGACGCAAAATGGGCTAGGGGTTAACAATGCAATTGCAAGGGGAATATACAATGATGTCGTCGAGGTTACCGTCCTTATGTACGATGACGACCTCGTGGCGATGATGAGTGGCGGTGTTCTCGATGTAGACCCATTCCTAATTAGCCAAAACACCTTAGGAAACGGAAAAACCACAACTCAAAATCTCAAGGACAAAAGTCAAATGGTGGTAGCGGACAAGCGGTGGTGGTTGCGGAAATGTTGGTGGAAACCCGGTCAAAATGGGTTATGGTGGTGGAAGTGTATGATGGGCTATACACGGTGTTGGAGTTGAAGTCACGGTCCCTAAGTAGCCGAAACACCTTAGGAGACACAAGCCACAACTCAAACAAGCTCGACAAAACTAGGTTAAGTTGGGTTGGCGGAAATGTATAGTGGGCTAGGCTAAGCGGAAAGTGGTGGTGGTGGTTGTTGAAGAAGCAATTGTCCCTAAGTAGCCTAAACACCTTAGGATACTCAAATCACTACTCAAGCAACCACAAATGCTATGGGGAACAAAATGGTTAGGTTGCGAAAAGCTATGGTGGCTATGCGGATGATATGGTGGAGGGCCTATACAAACTTGCCAAATTTGACAAACTTTGATGGAGTCAAATGAATATGGTGGTATTTGTCTGGTATGGGGAATGTCAGGAGCTTCAAAACGAGCTCAAGAACGTCAAAATCGGAGTTCGTATGAATTAGTTATGGACAAAACAAAATTAGCCGAATTCAAAATCTGGAGGTACCGGACGTCCGGAATAGCTCGGAAATCCGGTATTTTCTTCTGTATAGGTGGTTCCGGTCGTCCGGTGAGTTCCGGACGTCCGGTGCTTCGTGAGGGTCCGGACGTCCGGTGGGTCGGGGTCAATGCGAGATTTGAGTTTCGGGACGCGATTTTGGGCGGAAAATGGAGATTTTGGTGTCAAAATTGATGAGATTTTGTGGATGAAAGATGGGGAAACTTGGGGAAATGCTAGATCCACTTGAAACCAAGCAAATCCACGGATCAAAATCAACAAAAAGTCATCAAACCAACTGATCACAAAAAAATTTGGGGCTATTTTTGGTGGGGAATTTTCGAAATTGGGGAAGAACACAACAAAAGTAAGCTAGAAAACGGTGGAGGGGGCTCCAAATTCGTGAGAAACCGTGGCTCTTGATACCATAATGATGTAGGGTGGAACCCTAGATGGCCGATCTTTCACAAAATGGAGGGATCCCACGATGAACACGAAGAACACAAAGGGGAATCACGAGGGAAAACACTCAAGAACAAGTCCAATCATACATCCACTAGACAATCAAACACACAAGATCACAAGGTACATGAACAACAAAGGGAAAGATACAATGTAGAGTTCATCTCCAAGAGGAGGTCTTGAATCCATGAAGGATCTTCCCGTTTAGGGGTCTTGAATCCAAGGTGGATCTTCTCCGTAGAGGGGCCGCAGTCTCTCCTAGGAGTAGAACCACTAAGATGAGCAAAGCTCTAGTCTGAATGAGCTATCACATTGCTAACCCTAAAATGGTGGAGGTGGATGAGTATATATAGTCTAAGGCCACCAAGGGGTAAGTGAGGGGCGAAAGGGGTACATGGCCAAAACGCCCGCGGCTGCGCATAGGCAGGGAGCGGACGTCCGCTGGGCACCGGACGTCCGTTGGCTCGGGAGGGACCGGACGTCCGGTAGCTCTCGGACTTCCACTATTTTGGTTCTGTGAAGGATGTCACGGACGTCCGGTGGCTGCCGGTCGTCCGGTCGCCTGAGACGCGTCGGACGTCCGGTAAACGCCGGTGTTCCGGAGCCTGTAGCTTGCAGCAGCTCCGTTTCTTCCGTCTTCTCTTCCACGCTTCCCTCGCAGATGGTGTAGGTGATCCTTGGCGCTTTCACTCCTCCTCGTCATCCGCGAAGCTCCGACAATACCTATGCATGCACACAAGTGGAGTCTCAAGTAGTATATCATCCTCGAAGGGGTCAAGTGCACACGTGTAAAGGAGATGATTCACCTTTTTGTATGAGAAGTAGAGGTCGCACATGTCACTTGCCAAGCGGACTCTTTGCATGGTGATGTCCATAGGATGCTCCGCATCACATCAAAGGACTAATATTATAACTACTGGAAAGTTGTCCCAACCATCATATTTATTGAGATTCAGATCCGATTGGTGTCATTTTACCTCAGACTCGGGATGTTCGAGAAGAAAAGGTGCATCACAAATCGACGGAATGACATTGCAAGATTCTCGGGAAATGAACTATGGGAGCGGGTTCCCAAAACAATAGTTCATCATTAAACCAAGGATAGGATGAGGAGGTGGCTGATGGGCTCAGCGACAATTCATCGAGAATTCCAAACGAATGGATTTCCATAATAATGTGAACAAGAAAATGACAATTGTCAATTCAAATGATATAATGTTGTATGCTCGAGGAAAACATACACCATTAATCATTAGTTGAAAGGTGTGCCCAAAATATGACCTTAGGCAGCAAGATCAATGTTAGAATGACGATTCAGTAACCAACAGTCTAAGAACGAACCGTCGATCGTTAACTTCAAAGCATTAGGGTTGCTAGAAGTGCAGAACTCAAGCAGCGTCTTTTGCATATTGGTATCCCGGTTGAAAACAACACGGGGACCAAGGAAGAATGGTGATGATGAGAAGTATCTTCATACCGAGAATTTCTAAGAGGTGGGGCAATCCCCACAACAATCTCGACATAAAAGACAGTACCACTTCAATGCCGAACACAACACTAGCTGGAGAGCAAGTTGTAATCATAATGTGGACAAGTTCGCGATGAAAGGAAGTCAAGGGTGTTGTCGATGATAATAAAAATCATCAAGGGCAAGGAGGGTATTTCTCATCATGAACACAGCTGACAACTCGGAAGAAGTCAAAGTGTTGAAGGTGATTCGACACATTTGCCGGGAGGTTTCAAGAGAATGCAATCAATCAACAACGGCAACAAGCAAGGGAATGACGAAGTGGCAAGTTATAGGATTAATATATAAGATGCAAGCTCGGAACCAAAGTTGCCTTTCAAGACAAGCAACATGATGTTGAAAGATCGACGTAAGTCGTGCTCACACACTGAAGAATTTGTGCACCAGAGAAGGACGAGGTAGCACAGTCAAAGATAGCAAGACCAGGATGTAGTCGATAGTCTAGGAATGACTAGACTGAGTCCAGAATTTCCCAGTAAAAATACTAGGGGTATTTGATTTGTAGTGCGGAATAATTTCACTAGTCGGTGTCCTCGGTTGACAACAACCCAGAACCCGTAGAGTGATTACGACAAGGAAAGACATTACCTCAACAAAGTTAGTAAGATGTGGTGCAATGGTAAGACATCTTCGAGATACCAGGAGGTAATACTCGAAGGTAGAACATGATAGAAGTAGAACCGGGTCAATGACCTATGACAGTAGATACTTCAACCTTGCCGAAGGTAGATGAGGCACTGGAATGAATTCCCATTAGATATATCAGTTCAGAACTGCATGGTCGGAACCATAACTGTAAGGAATCAATTCAAAATATCGAAAGAATCATACAGCTGGATAATTATTTTGCAAGAAGCTTCCGAGACGGTCCACATCAATTTCATGGGCATGAACACAAAGTTTAAGGTTGACTCCCACTTCCTTAATGCATATCATTTCATTCACCTCTCGCTTTGATAAAAGTGTAGTGTTGGAATTTTATCTGGTAGAACACCGGAAGAGTATGACTTGTGAAAACTTTTGGGTTCTCACAGATTAGGGGAAGGCATAGGTTCAACCCATCGGGCATCTTAGTAACATATACCTCAAGTTTCAAAAGTAAATAAGACAAGCTTGATAGTAGAGCATGGTTGACAAAAGCAGAGGATACAATTTACCAAAGGCGTTATGTATCAGGGAAAGACTCACAAGGTGATTGAATATGAAGGACACTGTCGGATAACAATCCAACAATGGATCGGGCGATCCACAATGGAGCTGATGTGAGTATCGGTACTCACTCAGATGAAGAAAGAATGCAGAGGCATCAGATTCAAGAATCACCTGATTAGTCTGATGCTTAAATAGAAAGAAATTATGGTTTCCAAAACGAAGGATCAGAAGCAGACGCTCTGATCAAGGATGGGTAAGTTGAAAACACTTAGTTGGACAATCAACAAAGGTTTGAATTGCCGAGAACCAAGTCACGTCCGGAATGACGTCTGAGCCGGAAAGATAATTTTAAAAAGGATAACCTGATGACTGCGTGCATACGCACACTTTGAATCAATAGGCTCAAAATGGCTAAGACAAGGGATGTTGACGAAGACTAGTAGTCATATGGAATTAACCATAATGCAAGCAGGCAAGAATTTCAAGAGTAACCGGTTACAGAGGATTTTCGAAAGATCAAAACGTATTCCAAAGAATTTTGTGAGACAAATGAACAATTGAGAAGAACGGATTCTCGATAAACGTGAGGAAATAACCGTAAGGGTTTTCATGCAAAATAAAACAGCAAGACAGTAAACTCAAAGGATTCTCGGGACAACGGAGAATATTTTGAGGCATCTTGTAACAACAAGAGCGACGAGGAATAACCATGAGAATGACAAGTGCATGCAGATAACCATAGGGATATATTGGTGGCAGTGAATTGCAAAGACGATGAGCACAAGGGTCTCGGGAAAATATCGAGGGATATCCTCAGAATCTTCTGATGAAGCAGGTGATTTTCCGGAATGAGGGCTCTCCGAGATAAATAGTTACGAGAACCTAGAGTCAGAGTTAGTAAAATCTTTTAACCTGAATAGAAGAGAGATCAGAGTCCCAGAGCATAGAAAAGGAATAAAGGATCCTATCACCATCCATTGGTGCTGTGGGCCCGTAAGCCACACAACAAGTTAGTAAATTTGTTTCTCAAAGACTAGACTCAACTTCGGCCAAGGAGTTAGAAAGGGGGATTCCTACAGGCTGTCGGCTCTGATACCAACTTGTGACGCCCCCGATTTGACTGTACACTAATCATGCACGCAAATGTGTACGACCAAGATCAGGGACTCACTGGAAGATATCACAACACAACTCTAGACACAAATTAAAATAATACAAGCTTTATATTACAAGCCAGGGGCCTCGAGGGCTCGAATACATAAGCTCGAAATCACAAGAGTCAGCGGAAGCAATAATATCTGAGTACAGACATAAGTTAAACAAGTTTGCCTTAAGAAGGCTAGCACAAATGTAGCAACGATCGAAAAGGCAAGGCCTTCTGCCTGGGACCTCCTAACTACTCCTCGAAGCCGAACTCCACGTAGAAACATCCTCGGGATCCTCTAGGACCTGGACTCCACCATCTGGTTGCGTCATCCGAGAAGAAGGGACAAAAGGAGAAAAGGGGGAGAAAAGCAACCGTGAGTACTCATCCAAAGTACTCGCAAGCAAGGATCTACACTACATATGCAATGATATAGGTGTAAAGCGGTAATATCTGTGGGCTAAACTGTAGAATGCCAGAATAAGAGGGGGATAACTAATCCAATCGAAGACTATGCTTCACGTAACCTCCATCTTGTAGCATAAGATGAGGGTAGCTGGAAAGTAACAAGTATCCTCGCTTCTCGTAGCCTCCGTATTGCAACAGAAGAAGGGACTAGATGGTAAGTTCACCAAGTAACATCGTATAGCATAATCCTACTCGGCGATCCTCCCGCACATCACCATGTGAGGGAGCGACCACCGAGTTATATCTGGAACTCATCTGGGTGTGTTTTATTAAGTATCTGGTTCTAGTTGTCACGAGGTCGGAATACAACTCCGGGTCGTCCTTTTACCGAGGGACACAGCTATTCGAATAGATTAACTTCCCTGCAGGGGTGCACCACATAACCGAGCACTCTCGATCCCATTTGGCCGGACACACTTTCCAGGGTCATGCCCGGCCTCGGAAGATCAACACGTCGCAGGCCTACCTAAGCACAACAGAGAGGCCAGCACGCCGGTCTAAACCCTAAGCGCACGGGGGTCTGGGCCCATCGCCCAATGCACACCTGCACGTTGCGAGGGCGGCCGGTGAGCAGACCTAGCAACTTCCATTACTAAGGAAGTTACGTTACAAAGTCCAACCCGGCGTGCGCCGCTCAGTCGCTGACGTCAAGAAGGCTTCGACTGATACCAGGATGTCGATTGTCCATAACTATTCACACGTAGCTGGTTAGTGCGTATAGGGAAATGGCCAGACTCAGATCAAATATCCAAACTCGTTAAGCGTGTTATTATGAAATCACCGCGGACAACGACCAGGGCCAGGCCACCTCTCCACTGGGTGTCTCAACCTGCCCTGTCGCTCCGCCACAAAGATCCACTCGGGGGGCCGTCGGGAAATCAGGCCCATCACTACCTGGATGGAGCCACCTGTCCTTTCAGCCCCCACATCGAATCACTTGCGGGTACTCAATGAGCCGACCCGACTTTAGTCACATCATGTGCCATGTATAAGTGTATGTAGTATAAACCCGTGATCACCCCCCAAGTGATCACGGCCCGATAGAATAGCAGGGCAGACGGACCAGGGTGTAGGGCCACTGATGGAATACTAGCATCCTATACTAAGCAGTTAGGATTGCAGGTAAAGGTGTCAACAGTTGTAGCAACAATGATAGGCTATGCAGCAGAATAGGGGTATCGAAAACAGTAACATGCTACACTACTCTAATGCAAGTAGTAGAGAGAAGAATAGGCGATATCAGGTTGACCAAGGTGGCGCTTGACTGGAAGCTCAGCAGCCGAGGTGGGGTCGTCCACACTGTAGTCGATTGGGGCAGCAGCAGCGTCGGTCTTGTAGTCTACCGGAGAGAAGAGGGGGAAGAAACAGTGAATAAAATGCAAACAGATGCATGACGATGCATGACATGACATGTAACGGTGCTAGGTGTGCCCTAATGCAGTATCGGGTGATACTGGTGAAGGGGGGAAACATCCGGGAAAGTATTCCTGGTGTTCCGCGTTTTCGGGCGGATGAGAGGAAAGTTGCGGGTTCAGTATGCTAGGGATGTGTGGTTGATTAACGGTCTGCGTATTCGGATTCGTCTCGAAATTATGAGCAACTTTCATATATAAAGTATTTTCATCCGAGTTACGGATTATTTTATGTTAATTTTTAAATATTTAAACCATTTTCTAATTTATTAATTATTAATTAAATCAACATTATTCAGAAGACGTCAGCATGACGTCAGTGGTCAACGGTCCGCTGACCAGAGTCAAACCTGACCGGTGGGTCCAGTGGGACCGACCTGTCAGTCTGAGACTAACTAACTAGGTTTAATTAGATTAGTTAATAAATGATTAGGTTAATTACTGATTAGATTAATCTAAATATGATTAATTAACTTAATTAATTTGCTAATTAATTAATATAATTACTTATTTATTTATTTATTTTTATTTTTATTTATTTTTTTGGAATTCTTTTTTTATTGCAACGTCCTGGGGGTGGGGCCCCCCGGTCATTGACCCAGAGGGCCTAACGGGGCGGGTAACCGGGCACGGGCGTTGGGCGCCGTAGCGCCCGAGCGGGGCGAGGCCGCCCGAACGGCGCGCCGGCGGGGAGCGGCCAGGGGCCAGCGCTGGGCGTCGGCGGGGAGCGCCCCGGCCGGAATGGCCAACCCCAGCGCCGGGGCCGAAGGGGCGTCGGCCCGGGGAGGGGGGCGCCGGCCATGGGCGTGGTGAGGCCGGGCGGCAGGCTGCAGCTGCCGGTGGCCTGCGAGTCCAGCGGTGGAGGGCGCGACCAGGCGCAGCCAGGCGCGGCTAGGCGCAGCGGCGGCTGCAGGCAGCTGGAGAGGAGGGGCGGAGCGGCGTAAGGCGGGGCCAGGGCCCGGCGGTGTGGCGCAGGCACGGCGGCGGTGGTTAGGCGCGGCGACGAGCAACGCAGGCGCGGGCGGCGTCCCGCAGCGGCAGCAACAACAGAGAGAGGGAGGGGGGTCGAGGCGTAGCCCGGCGCAGTAGAGGATCCCGGCGAGCATGCCGGTGTGAGTCTCCGGCACGAGTGCGTAAGGTCAGTGGCGACGTTGTGCGTGTGCGGGCCAGGGGCGCGAGCGCTTGTGTGCGTGTGGGACGGCGCAGACGCGCGGTGACCGGCGAGGAGAGGGGAGCTCACGAGGTGTGTAGGGTTCGGGGCAGCGGTGCTCGGGGAGGAAGACGAGGACGAGTCGATGACGGTGGCGGGGTCGACGACGGGGACGAGGTCAAGGCGGAGTGGCTCCGGCAGGCGACGGCGTCGTGCGCCCCCGATCCCGATCTAGATCGGGAAGGGAGAGCGAGGAGTGGGGAGAGTGGGGACGTGGGCTTAGGGTTTGGTGGTGGGAAGGCCTAAGTAGGCCAATTAGTTGGGCTGGCCGGCTGGGCCGTTTGGCCCAGTGGAGCGGGGCTTTTCTGTTTATTTGTTTTCACCTGTTTATTATTATTTTCTATCTCGGCTAATTGTTTGGGCACCAATGAGTTTTGTAAAATATGAGAGCTGGCCCACAAATCACAGCATAATATATCCTACCACCAAAAACTAGTTTGGGGTAAGTATCTTTTCATATTTCTTTGGTATTAATAAAAGGTTATTAAATAATGTTTTCAGCCACTGTTTGAGGTTGTTTAATTCACTTAACAAATTTCATTAATGTTGTTTACAATTTTATCATAGCCTCTGATTTATCTAATAGTTATTGAACATTTTAGTTTTAATATTTGAAACTTTTATTGTTTGCTTGATTTTGAATTTGAATTCGAACCAGTTTTCAACTAACACGAGATTATCAATAGTGATTGCGGTGATGTGTCGTCATTAGCAGAGGGTTACTGTAGCTTGACTATCCGGGTGTCACACTGTTGAAGGCTTCATTCAGTTCGCCTTTAATGGACTGAATCTTCTTCATGACCGCACTCATCAGAGTTCGGTGTTCCTCTACTATGGAAGCACCTTGTAGTGCTTCCTCCAGAGTATCGGCGCCTCCGGATTGACGGTGGGCACCGGTGGAGCAGTTGCTCCCTCCCCCACTACGGGGGGATGATTTCCCAATTCCGAAGCCGCACTAGGCTCCGGAACGGTGTTCTGCAGGGGCCCGGATTGCTGGGGACCCCCATCTTCGGTCACCATGGTGATTGCTCCCCCTTGGTTGACGGTGGCCGAGGGATTGACCTTGGGTGCCATTTCGTCTGCCCAGTCCCACCTGCTGGAGCAGGGGCAGTTTGTAGAGAGGTCACCTCGGCATCCCCTACGATGGGCGACGAGCCCCGCGGAGGCGTATCGCTCTCCACCATCCCCGGCAATAGGGAATTCCCCGATGACAGTGAAGCCACGGGGATGTCATGCATGAAGGAAATATGCCCTAGAGGCAATAATAAAGATGTTATTTGTATTTCCTTATATCATGATAAATGTCTTTTATTCATGCTAGAATTGTATTAACCGGAAACTTAGTACATGTGTGAATACATAGACAAAAACAGTATGTCCCTAGTATGCCTCTACTAGACTAGCTCATTGATCAAAGATGGTTATGTTTCCTAGCCATAGACATGAGTTGTCATTTGATCAACGGGATCACATCATTAGGAGAATGATGTGATGGACAAGACCCATCCGTTAGCATAGCACTATGATCGTTTAGTTTAACTGCTATTGCTTTCTTCATGACTTATACATGTTCCTATGACTATGAGATTATGCAACTCCCGAATACCGTAGGAACACCTTGTGTGCTATCAAACGTCACAACGTAACTGGGTGATCATAAAGATGCTCTACAGGTGTCTCCGAAAGTATTCGTGGTGTTGGCATAGATCAAGATTAGGATTTGTCACTCCGAGTGTCGGAGAGGTATTTCTGGGCCCTCTCGGTAACACACATCACAATAAGCCTTGCAAGCAAAAGACTAATGAGTTAGTCACGAGATGATGTGTTACGGAACGAGTAAAGAGACCTGCCGATAACGAGATTGAACTAGGTATAGAGATACCGACGATCGAATCTCGGGCAAGTAACATACCGTTTGACAAAAGGAACAACGTATGTTGTTATGCGGTTCTGACCGATAAAAGATCTTCGTAGAATATGTAGGAGCCAATATGAACATCCAGGTTCCGCTATTGGTTATTGACCGGAGATGAGTCTCGGTCATGTCTACATAGTTCTCGAACCCGTAGGGTCCGCACGCTTAACGTTTGATGACGATCGGTATTATGAGTTTATGTGTATTGATGTACCGAAGGTAGTTCGGAGTCCCGGATGAGATCATGGACATGACGAGGAGTCTCGGAATGTCTGAGACATAAAGATTGATATATTGGACGGCTATATTCGGACACCGGAAGTATACCGGAAAAGTTTCGGATTTATCGGGAATGCCGGAGGGGGTTACCAGAACCCCCTACGAGAGGGGATGGTCCATAGTGGGCCTAAAGGGAAAGAGAGAGGCAGCCCATAGGGCTGGCCGGCGCCCCCACCTAGGGTTCCTAGTTGGACTAGGATTGGGGGGGGGGGCGCCACCTCTCCTATTCCTTTCCCCCTTCTTTCTTTTGGTGAATCCTACTAGGAATAGGATTGCAATCCTATTCCTAGTAGGACTCCTTCCCTAGCCGCACCAGGAAGGGCCGGCCGGCCTCCCTCCCTTGCTCCTTTATATACGGGGGCAGGGGGGCACCCAAAGACACACAAGTTGAATTGTTTTAGCCGTGTGCGGTGCCCCCCTCCACAGAATCACACCTCGGTCATACCGTCGCGGAGCTTAGGCGAAGCCCTGCGCCGGTGAACACATCATATCCGTCACCACGCCGTCGTGCTGACGAAACTCTCCCGTGAAGCTCAACTGGATCAAGAGCTCGTGGGACGTCATCAAGCTAAACGTGTGCTGAACGCGGAGGTGCCGTACGTTCGGTGCTTGATCGGTTGGATCGCGAAGAAGTTAGACAACATCAACCGCGTCACTTGACGCTTCCGCTCCCGGTCTACGAGGGTACGTAGACACACTCTCCCCTCTTGTTGCTATGCATCTGGTAGATAGATCTTGCGTGATCGTAGGAAAATTTTAAAATACTACGTTCCCCAACAGTGGTATCAGAGCCAGGTCTATGCGTAGATGATATGCACGAGTAGAACACAATGAGATTGTGGACGATACTAGTCATACTGCTTACCAGCATGTCATACTTTGCTTCGGCGGTATTGTGAGATGAAGCGGCCCGGACCGACATTACGCGTACGCTTACGCGAGACTGGTTTCACCGTTACGAGCACTCGTTGCTTAAAGGTTACTGGCGGGTGTCTGTCTCTCTCACTTTAGCTGAATCAAGTGTGGCTACGCCCGGTCCTTGTGAAGGTTAAAACAGCACATACTTGACCAAACATCGTTGTGGTTTTGTATGCGTAGGTAAGAACGGTTCTTGCTAAGCCCGTAGCAGCCACGTAAAATTTGCAACAAACAAAGTAGAGGACGTCTAACTTGTTTTTGCAGGGCATGTTGTGATGTGATATGGTCAAGACATGATGAGTTATACGGTTTTGTATGAGATGATCATGTTTTGTAAAGTTATCGGCAACTGGCAGGAGCCATATGGTTGTCGCTTTATTGTATGAAATGCAATCGCCATGTAATTGCTTTACTTTATCACTAAGCGGTAGCGATAGTCGTGGAAGAAATAGTTGGCGAGACGACAACGATGCTACGATGAAGATCAATGTGTCAAGCCGGTGACGAAGGTGATCATGACGGTGCTTTGAAGATTTAGATCAAAAGCACAAGATGATGATGGCCATATCATGTCACATATTTTGATTGCATGTGATGTTTATCTTATTATGCTTCTTATTTTGCTTAGATCGATGGTAGCATTATAAGATGATCCCTTACTAAATTTCAAGGTATAAGTGTTCTCCCTGAGTATGCACCGTTGCGAAAGTTCGTCGTGCCGAGACACCACGTGATGATCGGGTGTGATAAGCTCTATGTTCAAATACAACGGGTGTAAGCCAGTTTTGCACACGCAGAATACTCGGGTTAAACTTGACGAGCCTAGCATATACAGATATGGCCTCGGAACACTGGAGACCGAAAGGTCGAGCGTGAATCATATAGTAGATATGATCAACATAAGATGTTCACCATTGAAACTACTCCATCTCACGTGATGATCGGACATGGTTTAGTTGATTTGGATCACGTGATCATTTAGATGACCGGAGGGATGTCTATCTAAGTGGGAGTTCTTAAGTAATATGATTAAATTGAACTTTAATTTATCATGAAGTTAGTCCTGGTAGTATTAGCATATCTATGTTGTAGATCAATAGCTCACGATGTTGCTCCCCGTTTATTTTTCATATGTTCCTAGAGAAAACCAAGATTGAAAGATGTTAGTAGCAATGATGCGGAATTGTTCCGTGATCTGAGGATTATCCTCATTGCTGCACAGAGAAATATGTCCTTGATGCACCGCTAGGTGACAGACCTATTGCAGGAGCAGATGTAGACGTTATGAACGTTTTGACAAAAGCTCGATATGATGACTACTTGATAGTTTAAGTGCACCATGCTTTACGGCTTAGAACCGGGACTTCAAAAACGTTTTGAACGCCATGGAGCATATAAGATGTTCCAAGAGTTGAAATTAGTATTTCATACTCATGCCCGTGTCAAGAGGTATAAGACCTCTGACAGTACTTTGCCTACAAGATGGAGGAGAATAGCTCAACCAGTGAGCATGTGCTCAGATTGTCTGGGTACTACAATTACTTTAATCAAGTGGGAGTTAATCTTCCAGATAAGATAGTAATTGACAAAGTTCTCTAGTCACTATCACTAAGTTAGTAGAACTTCGCGATGAACTATAATATGCAAGGGATGACGAAAAGGAATTCCCAGCTCTTCGCGATACTGAAGTAGGCGAAGGTAGAAATCATGAAAAAGCATCAAGTGTTGATGGTTAACAAGACCACTTGTTTCAAGTAAAGGGGAAAGGGATAGAAGGGGAACTTCAAAAAGAATGACAAGCAAGTTGTCACTCCCGTGAAGAAACCCAAAGCTAAACTCAAGCCTGAAACAAGTGCTTATACTGCAAAGGAAATGGTCACTAAAAGTGGAACTGCCCTAGATACTTGGCGGATAAGGAGGATGGAAAAGTGAACAAAGGTATATTTGATATACAGATTATTAATGTGTATTTTACTAGTGTTCATAGCAACCCCTCGGTATTTGATATTGGTTCAGTTGCTAAAGAGTAGTAACTCGAAGTGGGAGTTGCATAATGAACATAAACTAGCTAAAGGATGAAGTGACGATGTGTATTGGAAGCAGTTCCAAGATTGATATGATCATCATCGCACACTCCCTATACTTTCGGGATTAGTGTTGAACCTAAATAACTGTTATTTGGTGTTTGTATTGAGCATGAATGTGATTTGATCATGTTTATCGCAATACAGTTATTCATGTAAGTTAGAGAATAATTGTTGTTCTGTTTACATGAATAAAACCTTCTATGGTCATACACCCAATGAAAATAGTTTGTTGGATCTCGATCGTGTGATACACATATTCATAATATTGAAGCCAAAAGATGCAAGGTTAATAATGATAGTGCAACTTATTTGTGGCACTGCCGTTTAAGTCATATTGGTGTAAAACGCATGATGAAACTCCATAATGATGGACTTTTGGAATCACTTGATTATGAATCACTTGGTGCTTGCAAACCATGCCTCATGGGCAAGATGACTAAAACTCCGTTCTTCGGAACTATGGAGCGAGCAACATATTTGTTGGAAATCATACATACTGATGTATGCGGACCAATGAGTGTTGAAGCTCGCGGCGGGTATCGTTATTTTCCGACCTTCACTGATGATTTGAGCAGATATGGGTATATCTACTTAATAAAGCACAAGTCTGAAACATTTGAAAAGTTCAAAGAATTTCAGAGTGAAGTAGAGAATCATCGTAACAAGAAAATAAAGTTCCTACGATCTGATCGTGGAGGAGAATATTTGAGTTACGAGTTTGGCCTTCATTTGAAACAATGTGGAATAGTTTCACAGCTCACGCCACCCGGAACACCACAGCATAATGGTGTGTCCGAACGTCGTAACCGTACTTTATTGGATATGGTGCGATCTATGATGTCTCTTACCGATTTACCACTATCGTTTTGGGGTTATGCTCTAGAGACAACTGCATTCACGTTAAATAGGGCACCATCTAAATCCGTTGATACGACACCTTATGAACTATGGTTTGGCAAGAAACCAAAGTTGTCGTTTCTTAAAATTTGGGGCTGCGATGCTTATGTGAAAACACTTCAACCTGATAAGCTCGATCCCAAGTCGGAAAAATGTTTCTTCATAGGATACCCAAAAGAGACTGTTGGGTACACCTTCTATCACAGATCCGAAGGCAAAATATTCGTTGCTAAGAACGGATCCTTTCTAGAAAAAGAGTTTCTCTCGAAAGAAGTGAGTGGGAGGAAAGTAGAACTTGATGAGGTAATTGTACCTTCTCCCGGATTGGAAAATAGGACATCACAGGAAATTGTTCCTGTGATTCCTACACCAATTAGTGAGGAAGTTAATGATAATGATCATGAAACTTCGGATCAAGTTTCTACTGAACGTCGTAGATCAACCAGAGTACGTTCCGCACCAGAGTGGTACGGCAACCCAGTTCTGGAAATCATGTTACTAGACCATGATGAACCTACGAACTATGAGGAAGCGATGATGAGCCCAGATTCCGCAAAATGGCTTGAAGCCATGAAATCTGAGATGGGATCCATGTATGAGAACAAAGTGTGGACTTTGGTTGACTTGCCCGATGATCGGCAAGCCATCGAAAATAAATGGATCTTCAAGAGGAAGACCGACGCAGACGGTAATATTACTGTTTACAAAGCTCGACTTGTTGCGAAAGGTTTTCGACAAGTTCAAGGAGTTGACTACGATGAGACTTTCTCACCTGTAGCGATGCTTAAGTCTGTCCGAATCATGTTAGCAATTGCCGCATTTTATGATTATGAAATCTGGCAAATGGATGTCAAAACTACATTCCTGAATGGATATCTCAAAGAAGAGTTGTATATGATACAACCAGAAGGTTTTGTCGATCCAAAAGGTGCTAACAAATTATGCAAGCTCCAGCGATCCATCTATGGACCGGTGCAAGCATCTCGGAGTTGGAATATACGCTTTGATGAGGTGATCAAAGCATATGGTTTTATACAGACTTTTGGAGAAGCCTGTATTTACAAGAAGTGAGTGGGAGCACTACAACCTTTCTGATAAGTATATGTGAATGACATATTGTCGATCGGAAATGATGTAGAATTTTCTGGAAAGCATAAAGGAGTGTTTGAAAGGAGTTTTTCAAAGAAAGACCTCAGTGAAGCTGCTTACATATTGAGCATCAAGAATCTATATAGATAGATCAAGACGCTTGATAACACTTTCGATGAGTACATACCTTGATAAGATTTTGAAGTAGTTCAAAACGGATCAGTCAAAGAAGAAGTTCTTGGCTGATTTGTAAGGTATGAAGTTGAGTAAGACTCAAAGCCAGACCACGGCAGAAAAATATAGAGAGAATGAAAGTCATTCCCTATGCCTCAGCCATAGGTTCTATAAAGTATGCCATGCTGTGTACAAAACACGTTGTGTACCTTGCCAAGAGTTTGACAGGGAGGTACAATAGTGATCCAGGAGTAGATCACTGTACAGCGGTCAAAATTATCCTTAGTAATTGGATGACTAAGGAAATTTTTCTCGATTATGGAGGTGATAAAGAGTTCGTCGTAAAGGGTTACGCCGATGCAAGCTTTGACACTAAATCCAGATGACTCTAAGTATCAATCTGGATGCGTATTGAAAGTGGGAGCAATTAGCTAGAGTAGCTCCATGCAGAGCATTGTAGACATAGAAATTTGCGAAATACATACGGATCTGAATGTGACAGACCCGTTGACTCAACTTCTCTCACAAGCAAAACATGATCACACCTTATTACTCTTGGGTATTAATCACATAGCAATGCGAACTAGATTATTGACTCTAGTAAACCCTTTGGGTGTTGGTCACATGGTGATGTGAACTATGGGTGTTATTCACATAACGATGTGAACTATCGGTATTAAATCACATGGCGATGTGAGCTAGATTATTGACTCTAGTTCAAGTGGGAGACTAAAGGAAATATGCCCTAGAGGCAATAATAAAGATGTTTTTTGTATTTCCTTATATCATGATAAATGTCTTTTATTCATGCTAGAATTGTATTAACAGGAAACTTAGTACATGTGTGAATACATAGACAAAAACAGTATGTCCCTAGTATGCCTCTACTAGACTAGCTCAATGATCAAAGATGGTTATGTTTCCTAGCCATAGACATGCGTTGTCATTTGATCAATGGGATCACATCATTAGGAGAATGATGTGATGGACAAGACCCATCCGTTAGCATAGCACTATGATCGTTTAGTTTAACTGCTATTGCTTTCTTCATGACTTATACATGTTCCTATGACTATGAGATTATGCAACTCCCGAATACCGTAGGAACACCTTGTGTGCTATCAAACGACACAACGTAACTGGGTGATCATAAAGATGCTCTACAGGTGTCTCCGAAAGTATTCGTGGTGTTGGCATAGATCAAGATTAGGATTTGTCACTCCGAGTGTCGGAGAGGTATCTCTGGGCCCTCTCGGTAACACACATCACAATAAGCCTTGCAAGCAAAAGACTAATGAGTTAGTCACGAGATGATGTGTTACGGAACGAGTAAAGAGACCTGCCGATAACGAAATTGAACTAGGTATAGAGATACCGACGATCGAATCTCGGGCAAGTAACATACCGTTTGACAAAAGGAACAACGTATGTTGTTATGCGGTTCTGGCCGATAAAAGATCTTCGTAGAATATGTAGGAGCCAATATGAACATCCAGGTTCCGCTATTGGTTATTGACCGGAGATGAGTCTCGGTCATGTCTACATAGTTCTCGAACCGGTAGGGTCCGCACGCTTAACGTTTGATGACGATCGGTATTATGAGTTTATGTGTATTGATGTACCGAAGGTAGTTCGGAGTCCCGGATGAGATCACGGACATGACGAGGAGTCTCGGAATGTCCGAGACATAAAGATTGATATATTGGACGGCTATATTCGGACACCGGAAGTATACCGGAAAAGTTTCGGATTTATCGGGAATGCCGGAGGGGTTACCGGAACCCCCTACGAGAGGGGATGGTCCATAGTGGGCCTAAAGGGAAAGAGAGAGGCAGCCCATAGGGCTGACCGGCGCCCCCACCTAGGGTTCCTAGTTGGACTAGGATTGGGGGGGCGCCACCTCTCCTATTCCTTTCCCCCTTCTTCCTTTTGGTGAATCCTACTAGGAATAGGATTGCAATCCTATTCCTAGTAGGACTCCTTCCCTAGCCGCACCAGGAAGGGCCGACCGGCCTCCCTCCCTTGCTCCTTTATATACGGGGGCAGGGGGGCACCCAAAGACACACAAGTTGAATTGTTTTAGCCGTGTGCGGTGCCCCCCTCCACAGAATCACACCTCGGTCATACCGTCGCGGAGCTTAGGCGAAGCCCTGCGCCGGTGAACACATCATATCCGTCACCACGCCGTCGTGCTGACGAAACTCTCCCGTGAAGCTCAACTGGATCAAGAGCTCGTGGGACTTCATCAAGCTGAACGTGTGCTGAACGCGGAGGTGCCGTACGTTCGGTGCTTGATCGGTTGGATCGCGAAGAAGTTCGACAACATCAACCGCGTCACTTGACGCTTCCGCTCCCGGTCTACGAGGGTACGTAGACACACTCTCCCCTCTTGTTGCTATGCATCTGGTAGATAGATCTTGCGTGATCGTAGGAAAATTTTAAAATACTACGTTCCCCAACAATGCAGAGGACTATATAAAGGCAAACGACATTAGATGCTGAAAAGAAAAATTATCAGAACATAAGCAGTAAACGCCTAAATACTTACGATTCGGCCAGGTGCTTAATCCTATGATGAACTCGGAAGTTGTGTTCGGACGTTGAGTCCGAACTATTTGGAAGATTTAGCTTCTTCGTGGGCACGGCCTTGCCTGCATTAGCGGGGGGCGCTCTTCCCCCCTCACCTGGATGGGGGATTCATCTCCTTCTTCCTCCTCCTCATCTTCTTCTTCGAGGGAGAGGTGGGAGCCAGTTTCCTCGGACCTTGTGTCCGCGGGACTTGTAGGGCGAGGGTCGCTCTTGACCTCCTTACCCTTCTTCTTGGCTTTCTTCTTCGGTGTCTTGTACGGCGCTGGAACCAACATCACCGTCAACTGAGGCGTCTCTGGGTCTTCTGGCAAGGGAGCTGAACACTTGATCCGCTCTGCCTTTTTCGTTTAGGCCTAGATAGAACGCAAAAACTCTAACTCTTGTTATAGTTGAAGTTTGGACGGAGTATGTATTCGGCAGAAATTTTGATTACCTCTGAAGAAGTGAACGCGCTGCTGAAACCCCTGTCTATGGTTTCTTCCGACCACCCTTCTGGGCCTTGAAGAGATGCTTCCAGATGTCTTCGTGCGTGGTGCCGAAGAGATGCTTCAAGGGCCGGGGCCCTTCCGGATTGAACTCCCATAAATGGGAATCCCGACGTTGGCAAGGAAGGACGAGGTGGACGAGCTTTACCTGAATCACATTTGTGAGAAGGGTGCCCTTGGCAATCATGCCAGAGATGTGATTTTGGAGGGCTAGCACCTCCAACTGAGACCCCCAATCCGGACTCTTGTCGGTCCAAGAGGTCAGCCTCTCTAGGGGTCCAAATCTGAATGCGGGCGCCGCCGCCTAATTGGCCTCGCAAGGCTCAGTGATGTAGAACCACTCCTGCTGCCAGACCTTGTTCGTCTCCACAAAGGCCCCCTTTGGCCAGGTGGTGTTGGGGAGCTTGCTCACCATGGCTCCTCCGCACTCCGTATGCTCCTCGTCCACCACCTTCGGCTTCAAATTGAAGGTTTTGAGCCATAGGCCAAAGTGTGGGGGGACGCGGAGGAACGCCTCACATACCACTATGAAAGAGGATATGTGGAGAATTGAGTTCGGGGCTAGATCGTGGAAATCTAGCCCATAAAAAAAATAAGAGACCCCGTACAAAGGGGTGGAGAGGAAATCCCAGTCCCCTGATAAAGTGAGAGAGGAAGACAACCCTCTCACCCGCCTTAGGGACAGGGATCACTTGGTCCTTTTCGGGGACCCGGTGTGCTATATCATCAGCAAGGTAGCCCGCACTCTGGAGGTTCTTCACGGTCTTCTCCGTGACCGTAGAAGCCTCCCACTTGCCCTTAGAACCTGATCCGGCAATTGCTGGGAAGGGAGGTGGTGGTAGAGGAGTTGAGAGTTGTGGGCGCGAGAGCTGTGGGCGCTTGGGCTGGGGAGATTGGTGAGCTAGGGCTTGAGGAAAGCGTGGGGTTAATGGGCAGGATTGGTATCCTTTTCTAAGCGGTGAATGCTAAATGTTCCCCCACTCCAGCCGTAAAACTCGCCGGTTCCCAACGTAGTCGTGCGTAAGGCGCGGTTTGGATGCTCACGTCACATTGATAAAGATCCCGTAATAAGCGGGCACAATCTCTGTTCTGACAAGGCGTGCCAATGGGGATATACCTCAGAATGTGAAAATAGAGCCAAGAAAATGGTTCGATACATTAAAGGGACAGACGTGACGCTTCGCTGAAAAGTTGTCAGTAAAGACACATTATCCGTTTTTCGATACCTTGCGTTCGAGGATAAGGGTTGTACTAACCATGCAGAGCCGGACACAGTACCTTTGTGTAGTGAATATTGCTTCAATGTGTTCGGGAGGCGGAACCCGCCTTGCAATGCTGAAGACAGTATGCGAGCCGAACTCATGATCTTCGAAGACTGGTTCAGGGGCTACCGAGGGAGTCTTGGATTAAGGGGTCCTCAGGTGGCCGGATCACTCGTTATGGGCCGGACTACTGGGCCGTGAAGATTATTACTAAAGACTATCTCCCGTATCCGGATAGCACTCCCACATGTGTAAAATAGCAAGTTTAGAGTCCGGGTGTAATACTTTCCTTCCTCTGCAAGATGGCCATGTACAACCCTAGGTCCCTCCGATGCATATATAAACCGGAAGGTTTAGTCCGTAGCGACAAGAATCACAATATCGTAGGCTAGACTCCTAGGGTTTTAGCCATTACAATCTCGTGGTAGATCAATTCTTGTAATCTCATATTCATCAAGATCAATCAAGGAGGAAGTAGGGTATTACCTCGATCGAGAGGGCCTGAACGTGGGTATAAACATCGTGTCCCTGTCTCATGTTACCATCAATCCTCAGACGCATAGTTTGGGACCCCCTACCCGAGATCTGCTAGTTTTGACACCGACTGATGAGGACATCACTAACAAGGTTACACCCACAGCTCCAACTGACACATATACAGGACCAATTACTAGAGATCGCGCACGCCAATTAAATTACCAAGTACTTTCGTTTCTTGGTAATGAATCTAATGTTCATGAGAATATGATGCTGCCTAAATTGGATACATTTGTCTTGCTTACAAATGAAGGGCCTAGCTTGGACAAGAAGGATGAACATTGGAGCAAGATCAAGCATGGAGATGATGGCATGCGCAAGGGGAACAAGAATGGAGTTACAAGTGATGATTTTAGGACTTTGAAGCCACCATAATGTAATGCCCAGGATGGGACTATATCTCCTACGTGTCGAGGCACGACTTAAAGATATAAGCCCATTCTGGAATGATCGCAAGTTTGGTACCTTTGCACATCTCATGTAAAAATAGGGATGAAAGTTGAAAAGATAGTTGGCTTACACTCGCCACGTCACACAATTCATTACATGTCCAAACATCATTCAAATAAACATCACAGCCCGTCTATGGGTAAGATCCAAATAAAAGATACCAAAACATAACTTAGAACCCCAGGTCTGAACAAATCCTAGTAGAAGCTCTACTGATCGACCGGATAGTTCACATAGTAACGGCTACGCTCCTCGTCGTACTCCCAATCTAGCTCGGTGCCATCGCCTGTGTAGCTCACCATAGTACCTGCATCTGGTGTGTTGAAGTAACTGTGAGCCACAGAGGACTCAGCAATCCCGTTCCCGGGTAACACAACTATCCAAGCCTTGGGTGTGGAACAAGCCTGAAGAAAGAACAAGAGTCTGCAGCAGCACTAGCCTAGCTTACGTAAAAGAGAGCGAGAAGAGAGGTGCCTCGGGCGAGAGATGATCACGAAGTGATCCTACTAGCAAGTCAAACATAACCCCACCGTGTTCACTTCCCGAATCCCTTTAGGAAAATGACCGTCACGGTACTCACGCTGGTAGTGTATTGGAACATGGTGTCAAGTTTTCTACAACCGGATATTAACAAATTCCCATCTGCCACATAACCGCGGGCACGGCTTTCGAAAGTTCATAACCCTGCAGGGGTGTTCCAACTTGGTCCATGACAAGCCCACGATCCGCGGAGTCGCAACTCCAAAGTGGGAAGGCCCGAGTATCCTCGGAATCCCGTGCTCAAGATACTCCGACTAAGGTAAGCCTAATCTAGCAAATCCTCCCGGCGTGCCGACACCCTGACAGTAGCCGCGCGTATCTAGTCTCAGGCCACGACCGGATGGGTGAAGTTACGGGTTTTTACCAATCCTCGAGTTTCCTCGTGGTGGCCCCGCAGGCTCCCCGTTTCGGACCAACACTCATGTGGAGCACTGGCCCGGGGTTGTTGATTAAGAACTCGGGTTTGCAAGACCCTATGCAAGTTTTAGTTATTAGGCAAATAGTACCAATGTTGGGACTTGCTGGAAAAGACTTAGCACTTATCGGTTTATCGAGGGGGTCCCATAACCCCAACCGTGTGAGGAACGCATAATCAAGGAACATAACACCGGTTTATACGGTTCCTAAGGCGGCGTGAGTGGAACAAATCACCAAGCAAAAGGCTTAGCCTTCCACCCATTACCAATATATAGATGATTTCATTAAGAGTTAATATAGTGTGATATCCCAACAAGCTTCAACAAGAAGCAAGAATCTTCAATCTTCTCCTGCAACTAACAACGCTATAAGAGGGGCTGAGCGAAGCCTACGTATAGCCAATCAAAGGTTTGCATAGGTAGGGTGGTTAGACAGGTTCATGGTTACAATAGGAGGCTGACAGGAAAAAATGGGCATCGAGGCAAAACTATAGAGCGATAGTTCTAGCAATAGGCAAAGATAGTAATGATATCCGGGTTCGGTCATCTTGCCTGTTGAGTCGTCGTTGGGATCGTAAGCGGGCTCCTCGTTCTCAACCTCGGTAGTAACCTCGTTCTCGTACTCGTACTCAGCTCCCGGCTCAACTCAAACAGAAGAACACACGAGGCATGAAATCAAACAAGATGCAATGCGCAAAAATTACTGGATGCATGGCTGATGCACTATGGAAGCAATGCAGATGCACTATGGAAGCAAAGAAAGTCTACATAGGAAGCACAGTGTTACAGCACAAAGGAGCATGGAAAATTTGCATCAAGCAAAAATACTTCAAAACATGATAACATGAGGATATTAAGAATCTACATGCAAAATCACACAAGTTACATATAGGACTTGATCAAAACGGAGCAACGGGCTAAAAGATACATCCGAATCAATAAACATGCACAAGCTGAAAAATAACAGCCACATAGCAACTTCGGAGCAAGAGATAAATAGCCTACAGCACTCAAACATCATGACAAGGAGCATGAACATAAAGTAGACATATCCTACAGCAAACAATTCCATTGGAGCATCTCCATAGGAGGAATTGATCAATAGCAACAAGCTATGACATTTTGAACTTGACAACAAAATCTTGACAGCAGTAATTTGTTGCAACTTGGGAGCAAGAACTAAATATGCTACAGCCACCCAATTAAGCATGTGAGAACATGAATGGGTAGCCAACAACTTATACAACAAGGAATCATCAAGAGTCACCCCAAAACTATCATGGATTTTCCTAGAACAACAAGCAAACATGGCATCTGGAAATTACAGATTCCAGACTTAGTGAAATTTCACTAAGTGTTAAAACAATAGTAACATCATGGCATCTTTGTGAGCAAGTTTAAGTCACCTCAAAGCATGGCATGGCAAGTGGTAAGCACCACAGCAAAGTACACATGATGGTGAATCCAAAACATCTAAGCATGCATCAAGGGGACAAACACATCAATAGCAACGAGCTCCTCAACTAGGCATCTCGTAACGAGTTAAACAACACAACAGCCACATGCACTTTTGCAATGGAGATAAACATGGCAAGATGAAATCTATCATGCAAGCTATAGAAACCAACATGTAGAGCATCTCATGATGAATATGTGGACATATCATTTGCTTCATTTGGATAAACATGCACCAAGTTACCACATTGCAAAGATGGCATGAAAACAACTACTAACAGCAGTTTATAACAAGTAGCACTCTTCTCATGAAGATTAAGACATCTAGATGACCTCAAACATGCATGGCACAATGGAACAAAATATAGTACAAGTCTCAACGATCATTTTGACATATCATTTGCTCAAATCGGACAATCACACAAAAAGTTATCCACATAACAAAACAGCACCAGAAACTAAAATTACCAGGACTTAGTGAAAAAAAACCACCTCGGTCAACGGCGGCGGCAGAGTCAAACGGGCTGGTGGATCGGGCGCGGGGAAGGGCGCAGGCCACCAGGCTAACGGGCCGAGCGGAGGAGGCCGGATCGGGCAGGCGGGCTAACGGGCCCCGGGGTGCGGCCCGCTACGGTTGGCCCACCCGGATCGGACTGGATCGGGCGTTGACTGGAGATCCTCCCGATCTCCAGCGGGCGGCGGCGCCCTTCGATGGCCCCTGCGAGGCGGGCGACGGGAGGAGGTGGGCAGCCGGCGGCAGCCTGGCCGGACCGGCGGCTCGGGGAGGCCGGGCGCGGTGGCGGCGGCGCGGCCTGAGCGTGGTGGAGGCGAGGGGCGCCGGCGGTGAGGGGCCTGGGAGGCGGCGGTGGTGCTCCGGCGAGCTGGAGGTGCGGCCGGAGGCGGAGAAGATGGCGGCGGTGAGCGGAGGTAGAAGACGACCTCGCGGGCCCGCGCATCGGAGTGGAAGCACCGGCGCGATACTACGGAAGCACGGACGCGACTGTCGGAAGCACGGCAGCGACGCGGTCGGAAGCACGCCGTGTCATGGTGGAAGCACCGCGCTTCAACGGTGGAAGCACCGGCGGCGCACTGTGGAAGCATAGGGTTTTCTGGACGCAACTTTTGGGGAAGGTGGACGTTTATATAGGCAGAAGGAGCTAGGGTTGTCCAAATGAGATGAGGTTTTCGGCCACGCGATCACAATTGAATGGCCTAGATGAAGGGAGGGGTTTGGGTTGGTTTGGTGGGCTGTTGGAGGGGTGTCTTGGGCCTCAAAGAGGAGGTACTTTCAGCCCACGAGAATAACTGTTGGAGCATCAAACGAACTCCAAACGCGACGAGATTTGACAGGCGGGTTACACACAACAAAACAACATCGCAGGACAAGTCTCACGCCAAACCGGAAACGTTACATGGTCAAACACCAAAGTAGGCCTCGGGGAAGCCACGGACAGGTGAGAGGGCTCCGGAACTCGAAACGGACAACGGGAAGGAACGGGTGGGACCGGATGCAAACGACAACACAAAAGCAATGCGATGCACATGACAACATGATATGGATGAATGCACACACGCAACACGACAAAACGACGAAAACCCGAAAAGACGAAGAACCCGGAATGGAACTGATGAAGCCAAAGATATTATATATTGCCCAAAAAGGAAAGTATTATATCCGGGGCATTACACATAATGAGCGCGTGAAGCCTTGGATGAAATATACAAGATGTCACTTCATAAATTTCGTCCAAAGGCTATTATAGGTGATGTGTCACCTTATTATTGGGCCAGGCCCATGTAATTTCGAAATACTTAGTATCGGCTGTTTTTAGAGTCCGTATGTGTGGGGAAACAAGAGTTAGGGTTGGTTTCGGACCCCTCCACCAAGGGCCACGAAATTCCCCCCTCTTTCCCCCATATATACAGCCCTTAGGGTGTCGTTTAGACTTTGGGTTTTGTTTAGATTAAAGTTCGCCATAGCTGCAACTTCGCGTACTTCGTTTGTATTCAACGACCAGACAAAGACGTCACAGAACCCCACTTGATCAATAAAGCTTTCCTCTTGAATTCGCAATATCCAGATTGCAATCTCAGTTTCTTGCTTGTTCTTCGTTTGCCTGCAGGAAATAGACCTTCGTGGTCAGGTTGATCGTCCTCCGGCGTGGTCAATAACCTCTCGGAGTTGGTTTAGCGATTGCTAAGGCGCGAATTCCATGCACGTTCGTAGTCGGATCGTCCAAGTCGACTTCCTCCAAAACGATAGCCACCATCTCATCGAAAGACGGGACACCTTTGCCTCTATCAAGTGGTATCAGATTTCCAGGTTGCTCAGTGAGATTTTACAGTTTTTTGTAGATTAGATCTAGTCTGTTCTTCATACCTACAGTCCACGAAAAAGCCAAAAAAAATTAGGGTTAGTTCATCATATCCGAACCAGTCTGAGCCATTGCATAATCTTTTCCGTGTTTGCTTAGTTGAATTTGCGGTTGCATCGTCGTGTCAAGTTGCTGGTCTTAGCGTCTAGGCTTTTAGAGTTTCGAGTTCTGGTCATAAGTTGTCACGCCGCCGCCGCAACATCTTCATCGCTACTGCCATATACCACCACCGATCCGTATCCATATACCACCACCAATCCGTATCCATATACCACCACCGCTGCCATATACCACCACCGCTGCCATATTCTACCACCACATATCCACCACCAATCCGAGTTCTTTTCGTTCTAGATTGGCTTTCGAGATCCATCTAGTCTCGGTTTCGTGTTTCCTTGCGTGAGTAGGTCTAAAAAAAAGAGTCCGGAGACCCCCGGGCAGTTTTTAGGCCAAAATTTCGGCAGGTGAAAATATTTTTCCCTATCCTATTTTTGGGCTTTTCTGAGTCTTTTGAGACACGTGCCACCATACTGTTTTTTACCGCACTTTTTCGTCGTCGCTGCCTTGATTCCGAAAAAAAAAATTCGTCTAAAAAATTTCGTGCCTATCATCTTAGTTTGACTTGGGAAGTATTTTGAGACACTCGCCACTATAGTGATTTTCGGCAAAAAAAACAGCGCAATAAAAAAAAGAACGCAAAAAGAAAGAGGCGAAAAAAATTCAGAGTGCTTTCCCCTTGATTACGTGCAGCGCCGTAATTTTGTTAGTGTTCTAGGCTCGCGTCTCTAGTACGGTCTAGCCTAGGACCAGCACAGTAATGTCGTTGAGCGTTTATTCAACTTTGCATCTCTGAATTGATTATTGCTGACCCTTTTTGCTACCATCTTATAAGCCTTCCCAACTCCACATACATCTACGTCGTGCGTTTGACTCTCCCTGGTAATCGATCCAACCTTTGAGAGTTTTGACTACCACGGTTGCCGATCACCACCTTCTGCTGGGTAAGAACTGGTAAGAATTTGAGTTTTGCTTGACGGATTTGTGACGCCCCACCACCACCATTTTCTAGTAGTCTGTAGGATCATATTTTTGTGTGTTTCTATTGCTGCTAACCATGCCAAGATCACAAGTCGACGAGACTGACTGGGAGAACATGACAAACAAGGAGTTGCATGATAAATTTCAGCAAATGATGGGTCAACAGGTAGCAGATGTCATGACCAGTTTTGACAACACACTAGCGAGGATGGATGGCATTGAGAAGTCAATTGACACCAAGTTGAATGCCTAATTCGCTGAAGTGCTTGCGCGTCTATCTCCACCTGTTGCACCGTTGCAACAACAACAACAACCACCTTCTCGTCGCGAAATCGCTTTCCGCAAAGCGAGCCGTGTCCCTCTTCTGCCTGGCCAACCTGTTGGTGCTGCTGTTGATACTTCTTTGGCTCCTGCTGCTGCTGAGGAGGAGGACGATTACGCGGAGGATTACAAGGAAGAGGTTGATCAAAATCAGAACTACGTGCAACAACCAGCACCACAACAATCATGTTGTCCACATGCATATAATCGCAATGGTAGGGCTGCACCATACCCTCAGGTACGCGATCATGACCATCTCCCTAAAGTAAAATTGAATATTCCACAATTTGAGGGTAGACATGTTCCTGATATATATCTTACTTGGGAGTTAGAAACCGAACAACATTTTACATGTTTAAAATATCCCGAGGAGAGACGTCTTGCTGCTGCTCTTTGTGCTTTCACTAGTTTTGCTTGTGTGTGGTGGTCTGAATATTGCAGATTACATCCGGATAATATTCCAACTACTTGGGCTGCTTTGAAAACTGCTATGCGTACTCGTTGGTATCAACGTGAATTACTTCAAAAAATGCAGCGCTTAAGACAAGGAAAAAATTCTGTAGAAGAGTATTATCAGCAATTACAAACTGGCCTGATTAGATGTGGTATTGTTGAGGAGAATGAAGCTATGCTTGCACGTTTTATGGGTGGATTAAATAAAGAGATTCAGACCATTCTAGAGTATATGGATTATAATAATATCACTCGTTTATTCCATCTTGCTTGTAAAGCTGAACGTGAAGTGCAGGATCGACAGGCATTGGCGCGGACTAACTTTTTTGCAGGTCGACCTTCATCATGGACACCGCGTGCATCCTCTACTTCCACACATTCTACTGCACCGACACCTCCATCAGCTGTTACCTCCAGCCGTGATACAAGGAAGCATGCACAACCACCATTATCTGCCGAGAGCACACCTATTGGGCCTGCACAGAGTTCTTCTTCTTCCATGGCATCAACAGGGCACACCAGTGATATTATTTGTCGTCGTTGTAAGGGAAGAGGACATTTTGCGAGAGAATGCAAATCTCAGCGTGTGATGATTGCTACTGAGGATGGTGGATATGAATCCGCTAGTGACTATGATGAGGAGACTTTGGCTCTTATTACACATGAAGAACACGGTGGAGACGATTCTGATCATGAGACGCAATACATGGCTCCTGAAGATGCTGACAGGTATGAATGTTTAGTTGCTCAACGTGTTTTGAGTGTGTAGGTTACACAAGCTGAGCAAAATCAGAGGCATAATTTGTTCCATACAAAGGGAGTTGTGAAGGAACGTTCTGTTCGCGTGATCATAGATGGAGGGAGTTGCAACAACTTGGCTAGCATGGAGATGGTGGAGGAGCTATCTCTCACCACAAGACCACATCCACATCCTTACTACATCCAATGGTTCAATAACAGCGGCAAGGTTAAGGTAACACGTACTGTTCGTGTGCATTTTAGTATCTCTACATATGCTAATTATGTTGATTGTGATGTGGTACCTATGCAAGCATGTTCCTTATTACTTGGTAGACCATGGCAATTTGATAAAAATTATGTACACCATGGTAGAAACAATCAGTATACTCTTGTTCATAAGGATAAAAATATTACTTTGCTTCCTATGACTCCTGGTTCCATTTTGAAAGATGATATTAATAGAGCTAATAAAGCAAAACAGGAGAAAAATAAGAGTGAAAATCAGATTGTGGCAAAAGAATTTGAGCAACAAATGAAGCCTAATAATAAACCATCTACTGTTGCTTCTGAAATTAAATTGAAAAGTGCATGTTTACTTGCCACCAAATCTGATATTGATGAGCTAGATTTTAGCAAATCTGTTTGCTATGATTTTGTGTGCAAAGAGGCATTATTTTCATTCGAGGATGTGCCTTCCTCTTTGCCTCCTGCTGTCAATAACATTTTGCAGGAGTTCGCCGACGTTTTTCCACAAGACGTGCCACCGGGATTACCACCTATTCGAGGGATTGAGCATCAGATTGACTTAATTCCTGGTGCATCGCTA
Source organism: Secale cereale (assembly GCA_902687465.1). Lineage (NCBI taxonomy): Eukaryota > Viridiplantae > Streptophyta > Magnoliopsida > Poales > Poaceae > Secale > Secale cereale. Next base: position 253,088,916 of record LR738713.1, on the reverse strand, counting down.
CCCAACCGCGCACCATACCGTACCAATCCAGAAGATACGAAGGAGATTAGGCGTCAAGTACAGGAGCTACTCGACAAAGGTTATATACGCGAATCCCTTAGTTCTTGTGTTGTTCCTATTATTCTAGTGCCAAAAAAGGATGGTACATCGCGTATGTGTGTTGATTGTAGAGGCATTAATAATATTACTATTCGTTATCGTCATCCTATTCCTAGGCTAGATGATATGCTTGATGAATTGAGTGGCTCTACAATATTCTCCAAAGTTGATTTGCGTAGTGGATACCATCAAATTCGTATGAAATTGGGATATGAATGGAAAACAACATCTAAAACTAAGTTTGGATTATATGAGTGGTTAGTCATGCCTTTTGGGCTAACTAATGCACCTAGTACTTTCATGAGATTAATGAATGAAGTTTTACGTGCTTTCATTGGACGATTTGTGGTAGTATACTTTGACGATATATTGATTTTTAGCAGATCTTGGGAGGAACATTTGGAACATTTACGTGCTGTTTTTATTGCTCTACGTGATGCACGTTTGTTTGGTAACCTTGGAAAGTGCACCTTTTGCACCGACCGAGTCTCTTTTCTTGGCTATGTTGTTACTCCACAGGGAATTGAGGTTGATAAAGCCAAGATTGAAGCTATTGAGAGTTGGCCGCAGCCCAAAATGGTCACACACGTGAGGAGTTTCCATGGCCTCGCTGGATTCTATCGGCGTTTTGTGAGAGATTTCAGCACCATTGCTGCACCTCTCAATGAGCTTACAAAGAAGGATGTGCCTTTTGTTTGGGGTACTGCATAGGAAGAAGCATTCACGGTATTGAAAGATAAGTTGACACATGCTCCTTTACTCCAATTTCCTGATTTTAATAAGACTTTTGAGCTTGAATGTGATGCTAGTGGAATTGGGTTAAGAGGTGTGTTATTACAAGATGGTAAACCTGTTGCATACTTTTCTGAAAAATTGAGTGGGCCTAGTCTGAATTATTCTACTTATGATAAGGAATTATATGCTCTTGTTCGGACTTTGGAAACATGGCAACATTATTTATGGCCCAAAGAATTTTTTATACATTCTGATCATGAATCTTTGAAGCACATTAAAAGTCAAGCAAAACTGAACCGTAGACATGCTAAATGGGTTGAATTCATAGAGACTTTCCCTTATGTTATTAAACACAAGAAGGGAAAAGAAAATGTAATTGCTGATGCATTGTCTCGTCGTTATACTATGCTTTCACAACTTGACTATAAAATATTTGGTTTGGAGACCATCAAAGATCAATATGTGCATGATGCTGAATTTAAAGATGTATTGCAGAATTGTAAAGAAGGGACAACATGGATCAAGTTCGTCGTTAATGATGGATTTGTGTTTCGTGCTAACAAGGTATGCATTCCAGCTAGCTCTGTTCGTCTTTTGTTGTTGCAGGAGGCGCATGGAGGAGGATTAATGGGACACTTTGGCGTGAATAAGACGGAGGACGTACTTGCTACACATTTCTTTTGGCCGAAGATGCAACGGGATGTTGAGCGTTTTGTTGGTCGCTGCACTACATGTCAAAAAGCTAAGTCATGACTCAATCAACAAGGTTTATATATGCCTTTGCCTGTTCCTAGTGTTCCTTGGGAAGATATATCTATGGACTTTGTTTTGGGTTTACCTCGAACAAAGAAGGGGAGGGATAGCATATTTGTTGTCGTGGATAGGTTCTCGAAGATGGCACACTTTATACCATGTCATAAAAGCGATGATGCTGCTAATGTTGCTGACTTGTTATTTCGTGAAACTATTCGCTTGCATGGTGTGCCAAATACTATTGTTTCAGATCGTGATACTAAATTTCTTAGCCACTTTTGGAGATGCTTATGGGCTAAGTTGGGGATTAAACTGCTTTTTAGTACTACTTGTCACCCCCAAACTGATGGTCAAACTGAAGTAGTCAACAAAACTTTGTCTACTATGCTTAGGGCTGTTTTGAAGAATAATAAGAAAATGTGGGAAGAATGCTTGCCTCATATTGAATTTGCTTATAATCGTTCGTTGCATTCTACTACTAAGATGTGCCCTTTTGAAATTGTATATGGTTTCCTACCTCGTGCACCGATTGATTTGTTGCCTCTTCCATCTTCGGAGAAGGTTAATTTTGATGCTAAACAACGTGCTGAATTGATCTAAAAATGCATGAGTTAACTAAGGAAAATATTGAGCGCATGAATGCTAAATATAAACTTGTTGGAGATAAGGGTAGAAAACGTGTTGTCTTTGCACCTGGAGATCTTGTTTGGTTACATTTGCGTAAGGATAGGTTTCCTAATTTGCGCAAGTCAAAGCTAATGCCACGTGCTGATGGTCCTTTCAAGGTGTTAGAGAAAATAAATGATAATGCATATAAACTTGAGTTGCCTACAGATATTGAGGTTAGTCCCACATTTAACATTGCAGATTTGAAGCCTTACTTGGGTGAGGAAGATGAGTTTCCGTCGAGGACGACTTCAATTCAAGAAGGGGAGGATGATGAGGACATCACTAACAAGGTTACAACCACAGCTCCAACTAACACATATACAGGACCAATTACTAGAGCTCGCGCACGCCAATTAAATTACCAGGTACTTTCGTTTCTTGGTAATGAATCTAATGTTCGTGAGAATATGATGCTGCCTAAATTGGATACATTTGTCTTGCTTACAAATGAAGGGCCTAGTTTGGACAAGAAGGATGAACATTGGAGCAAGATCAAGGATGGAGATGATGGCATGTGCAAGGGGATCAAGAATGGAGTTACAAGTGATGATTTCAGGACTTTGAAGCCACCATAATGAGTGCGTGAAGCCTTGCACGAAATATACAAGATGCTACTTCATAAATTTCGTCCAAAGGCTATTATAGGTGCTACGTCACCTTATTATTGGGCCAGGCACATGTAATTTCGAAATACTTGAGTATAGGCTGTTTTTAGAGTCTGTATGTGTGGGGAAACAAAAGTTAGGGTTGGTTTCGGACCCCTCCACCAAGGGCCACGAAATTCCCCCCTCTTTCCCCCATATATACAACCCTTAGGGCATCGTTTAGACTTTGGGTTTTGTTTAGATTAAAGCTCGCCATAGCTACAACTTCGCGTACTTCGTTTGTGTTCAACGACCAGACAAAGACGTCACAGAACCCCACTTGATCAATAAAGTTTTCCTCTTGAATTCGCAATATCCAGATTGCAATCTCAGTTTCTTGCTTGTTCTTCGTTTGCCTGCAGGAAACAGACCTTCGTGGTCAGGTTGATCGTGCTCCGGCGTGGTCAATAACCTCTCGGAGTTGGTTTAGCGTTTGCTAAGGCGCGACGCCCACGCACGTTCGTAGTCGGATCGTCCAAGTCCACTTCCTCCAAAACGATAGCCACCATCTCATCGAAAGACGGGACGCCTTTGCCTCTATTACCGACAATGATGCAACACCTTTTGACTTGGATTTTGATTCGGATTCTGTTGTAGCATTACATTGTTTTTGCTTTATCTCAGCGCTCGAAAGGAATTTGAAGGTGAATCCAATTATGTTGGAAAGTACACGAGATAGGCTTTCCAAAAAAACATCCAATTTGGAGTCGAGATGCAAATGTTGTAAGTGTGTTACCACAGGTATGTCTTGTAGTTCGAATCCGAGTCCATGACGTGGTGGGAGACTTGGTCTCTAACTTCTCCCGGGTTAAAAGTAACATCAGAGAACTTGAACAACACCTAATCATCTTCTTTTTCTTTATCTTCACACGTGGTTTGTATAAGTGTCCGGTAATTCTACATTTCGGGATGAAATAAAAATAGGTGAAGTGTCACTAGTGTAACAAAGAACTATGATGGAAACATGGTGGGACATGGATCCAAGCATCAAAACATCAAATTGAGGGGAGATCAACACTTAATCTACCCCCACCCTCCCCCTCTTGAAAATTTTCTGCATGATGTATCTAATAATTCTCTGGTAAAAACATGTTGATTTTACCACTACAATGTATACAAACACACGCAAAAATGTCATGCTAGTTGAATTTGATTATTGTGTAATTTTCTTGCTCGGCCAAAAGGGGTGTTCATCCGCTAGACAATTGTGAAAAAAGAGGTGAAAAGGGAAGAATTAGCGGTGATGCAATGAAGTACAACTTGCACGCACATACTCGGTAGTTTGACATGTAAAAATGTATTAAAAATGCCAATTGGATGTGAGTAAAATTACTACATATGTCACAAAGGTTGTTCTTTAAAAGAAATAAAAACAGGAGGGAAATGACATGCAAGATCCACTAAAACTGCTGCCAGTTTTAATAAACTAGCCATATTGATGTGGGGTCATGCCCTTCTTTGCCCGATCTTCACGAATTGGATCTGGATTTGAGGAGGAACAAGAAGAACATGGGAGGAGAACGTGAAAAAATCAAATGGGAGAATACTTTATTGAACAAGATCCACACCAAGTACTCCTCAAATCACAAGCAGTGCATGGGATGCATCCATATCCAAGAACAAAAAAGGGAAATAAATACACAAGGTTAATTCTTGAGAGGTAGTTCATCCAAATCTCTAGGGAAATTGTGCATGATGCTTCTAGGAAGCCTTTTTCCTCCACAAAGGGAGGACTTGTAACCATAAAAAATACATCATTCATCATGCAATGGTAGTTATATGCTCAACGTGATTTTGACGCAAAGTGTAGCATGGCACAAGCATAACATTATTATCGATGAATAGCATATTTTGCACAAAATTTGTATCAAGGTCTCCTAATATGTGTGAGGAAACTGAGGGGTTTTCCTCATGAGAAATAGTATAAGCATGGTTGCAAGCAACGCACGAAGAAATTTGTAGCGACCCAATCCTAATGGATCGGAGTCTCTCTGCTTAAGTGTCATCCCTGGATCGGTATGCGTCAATCAAACACTTTATTACATCAAGGACCTCAAACAAGTATTTATTGCATAAATATGGTTGAAGGCCATCTAAATAAAATAACTGCGGAAGTTTCGTAGGTAAATGAGTCCACCCAACTCTACGACAAAACTGAGTGCAGAACAATGACATATCGCACCTTAATCCTCGTCGAAAAACTTTGCAACATGAGATGTTGCAGCCGTGTAGGCCAGCACATGGAATATGCTGGCAATGTCACACCATAGAATACTGATGATTTTTTCTATCGCTATATGCATATTTGGCTGGTGGAGGCTCTAAGTTTAATTTTTGCATAAAGCTAATTTTTCCCTACAACAATGGAAAGTATTTTAATAAATAAATTTTTTTGCCATTCTTGAGAAGGTTACTCCAACTCAATCCAAAAAATTCCAAGTTATTAATAACCCAATTCATTAATTAAACAAAGTGACGAGATCAACCAATAATTCAGTTCTAGATACTCAAATTTGTCCATAACCGGGGACATGACTAATCATGATTAGTTCATATACTCTGCAGAGGTTTGCGCACTTTTCCCCACAAGACTCGACCACCTCCATGATCGAAAGATCGAGACATAGTGTTTTTGATTGTGTTCCCCTTAACCCTAGATAGGCATGTACACCTACTTTCCCCTACATCCTCTAGCCTTCCCGGAAAGGCTCACACTTTCCCCTACATCTGCTAGCCTACCTAGAAAGGCTCACACATACTTACTCAACTATACCAGAGCCCATAATGGCTTGTGGCTACACACGGAAGTTTCTACGCATGAAATATTGTATGATCCCTTTGAGCATGGGTGGCATTCCATAGGGTGATCTCACAGGTCCTCCTGGATCCCCTAGGGAAAGCACTGGATTCTCCAGGTGCCCCAACCATTCCGTCCTGGGTTGTGTTAATGTTGCCACTTTAAGGTTAACCCAAAATTCTTATTTCTCTCTCACAACCTGCATGAATCACACATACCCCCCGTCTGTGAGCATGGCTAAGCAATATACATGACATAACGAATATTCCCGGGGTGATCAAAGGTCATAGGTTCCTACCTCATGAACTACATAACAATGACACAATTTCCCAATTTCCTACTCATGCAAATATTGGGTGGAACTAATGCATAGTAAAACTGGGTAATAAAAGTATAATCAAAGTGTGAACTTGCCTTGCTGACGTTCGCTAAACTCTAAAGATTGGTGTATTCCGCATGTCACTCCGGACAATCTAGCGTAAGAAAATAATAACATACAAGCAAAGATCCAAAAATAAAACGAGGAAAACACTTATGAAAACTCCGAAAGGACCAAATAAAACTCATTTGAAAAAAAGATTTTAACAGTAATAAAATTATGTGATTTTTATCGTAACATAAAGTAGATGCCATGTGCTTAGATTTGCAAATAGAATCAACTAAAACTGAGTTACAAACTAAAATTATGGCCTAAAAAAGTTCATATTCAAATATGATCTAATTCAAATTGTAATACTTTCAAAAATATTTTTAGTTGGGATCTCTGGATAAACGGGATTTTTATAAACTAGTAGGAAAAAGAATCAACTAAATTGGATCTATAGATTAAAAGATATGCGAAAAGAAAAATCAGAAAGAAACCTGAAATTCAAATAGCTAGTTTTTGGCCGACCATGGCAAAGGTGCCATGTGGTGTGTTGTGAGCAGCTGCTGGTGTCTGTTGTGGGTGGATGGCCAGGATTTAATAGATTCGGTGGCAGCGGCTAAAAAACCGCAAGTCGGTTCGATCTAAACCAAAGAAAACCCGATCTAGTAAATAAAAAACCTAACTTTTCAATCTTCTAATCTAGGACGTTGGTTTGGATTGGACGGATGGGGTCATACCGCGGCGGCCCGATGAAGATGATGGTGTGGGGAGGCTCGGGTTGGACGGCGGCATCTGCTTCGGCGGTCGCAGACGGCGGTGGTGCTGGCAATGATGTAGCGGAGCAAGGAGGTTCCGGTGGTGCTGGTGTTGCTTGTCGAGGACGTCGGGGTGAGGTAGGGGATCAGGGCGGGGCTCCGGGCACCGGCGGGGTCAGCCGAGCTCGGCTTGATCGCTTTGGTGGCGGAGACCTAGCAAAATCTTGTCATAGAGGTGCGCAATGGCATGTAGGGCTGGTGGACATAACGATGTGTCGAGGGGGCATCATCGGCGTCAACAACGGTCGCACCAGGTCTCGACTCTGGTGAGATGTGGTTTTCTGCGTGCGTGCTCGGTGGAGGGTTTTGGCGTGGGTGTTTGAAGGGGATTGAGGGACGACGGACGTGGGTATATATAGGACAGAAAACTTGGGCGACGGGCGAGCTCTAGCTAGGGTTTCAGATGGGCGTGGGCAAGGCCGTGCACACACGGGACTCTAGCTTGCCATGTGGGACAAGAAGACCGATAGAGGTAGGAGATGGGCGCGACCCCACCGGCCAGTGAGTGCGGGGGAGAGGCGAGCGGGTCGGGCGATCGAGCCAAAAACGGTTCGTGCTCGTGGCTCGTTGTGGGCCATTTTGCTGGCTTGGCCGGTTGGCTGCCGTGCTGGCCTGGCACTGGCGGCTGGACTTTGCCTTCTTTTATATAAAAATAGAGAATGTTTTAGGACTAAAAGATGAAATAAATCCCTGAAAATTCCAACATTAATTTCTAAAATCCTATCTTGAATTATAGAATTGTATGAACTATTTTCTAGCCCAAAATTGAAAGTTTAAAAAACATTTTACAAAAGTAGTATATTTCAGTATTGAAAATAATTTCCTCAGCACTTAAAAATAGAAATAATCATTAATCATATATTTTCACAACTCAAGTATTTTAAGATGTCATGTTATATTCTCTCTCGTTATTTTCCTGAGTGGAAAAATTGTTTGAATAAATCTGAAATAAAATCCGAAATGCAAAAACGACATGATATGCATATGATAAATACTAAAACATCCAAACTGAACACTAGGATGTTAAAAAATTGAACAACATCTGAAACAATGCATGTCCAAGTCCAAAGCATGGTGGTCATGGCATGCACTATAAAAAAAGACACATATGTGATTTATGGCCCGAACGAAATCTTTTTCTGTCATGGATGTGCACTTTTATGACAATAATTGTGACAAAAAACACATATCATCATAGATGTGGTGGCTCCCGCTTCTATGAAAAAGTGGGATTTTCGTCCTGGGCGGGCCGGAGACGAACCTGCATGACATTCTTTAGGTCGTCCATGACGTCAAAAGTCATGGTAGAAGTGAGGGTGAGGAAAATTCTGGGGAGTTCCCGGTTAGGGTTTGTGGTTAGTCATTTAGTGTGGTTTGCACTTTTCTCTTGTATACGCACGTGTGTGTGAGGCGTTTGTTAACTGATCCCGAGCGAGGCATTCACTTACTGAACCCGAGCGATCGCACTAGCTAGCTACGTACTAAACACGAGCGATCGATCCCACTACGTATTGAAGCCGATCGATCCTTGGTTGCTAACTGAACCCGAGGGATTCCTTCGTTGTGGCTGCTAACTGAACCCGAGCGATCGACCACTGCTGCTGCTTACTGAAGCCGATCGACCGAGCCCCTGGTCGTGCGAGACGTAGCCGGTTGGGTTGCCTCTCGATGAACAGTGTCCGTTGCTATCGCGCCGATACATAGAGTGGGTGAAGACGTGGTGAGTTGACCTAGCCGGTTGGTTGGATGTGGATGAATAGTTCCCGGTGGTGGTGGTTGGATGAACAGGACCACGACCGTGTGTAGGCGGTTGTCGCTGGATGAACAAGACGCCGAGGAGGCCCCCGCACCCCAGCCAGTTGGGGGTGGATGAACACGAACCCATGGAGGCTGGATGAACCGCAACCACTGCAGGCTGGTGGAAGTCGGCGATGGATGAACAATGGCTGGTGGAGGTGAGGAAGTCAATTATACGTCTTTGATACGTCCATTTCACATCATGTTTTCTTATTAATATTTTTAGCGTTTTTATTCATTATAACACTTTGGGGAGTAATTCTATTGCCTTTTCTCACATAATTTGCAAGGTTTACACAAAGAGGGAGAATACCAGGAGCTGGAATTCTGGACCTGAAAAAGCTACGTCAGAGATACCTATTCCACACATCTCAAAATGGGCTGAAAATTTATAAAGAATTATTTTGGAATATATAAAAATTACTAGAGAAAAGGGATTCTGGAGGAGGCCACCCAGGTGTCCACTAGGCACCAGGGCACGCCACCCTCCCCTAACGCGCCCTGGTAGGTAGTGGGCCACCTGGCCCACTTCTTGCGACCATCTATTCTCATATATTCAAATTTCTGGATGGAGCACCGTCGTCTCGAGGCGGAACTTGGGCTGGAGCACTGCTCTCCGATGGAGCAATTCCTCCTGGGATACTTCCCTCCGGGAGGGGGAAATCGAAGCCATCATCATCACCAACAGCCCTCTCATCATGGAAGGATCAATCCCCAACATAATCTTCACCAGCAACATCTCATCTCAAATCGTTGTTCATCACTTGTATTCATTCTTGTATCAAAACCTCATATTGGTACCTCTGGGTTGCTATTAGTGTTGATTACATCTTGTAGTTGATGCTAGTTGGTTTATTTGGTGGAAGATAATATGTTCAGATCCATTATTCTATTTAATACCCCTCTGGTCTTGAATATGCATATGCTTTGTCAGTAGTTACTTTTGTTCTTGAGGACATGGGATAATTCCTGTCGTAAGTAATCATGTGAATTTGATATTCGTTCGATATTTTGTTGATGTGTATGTTATGATTCCCTTAGTGGTGTCGTGTAAACGTCGACTACATGACACTTCACCATCCTTGGGCCTAAGGGAATGCATTGTGGAGTAGTTATTAGATGATGGGTTGCTAGAGTGACAGAAGCTTAAACCCTAGTTTATGCGCTATTTTGTAAGGGGCTGATTTGGGTCCGTACACTTAATGGTATGGTTAGATTTTATCTTAATTCTTCTTTTATAGCTGCAGATGCTTATGAAGGGGGTTAATCTTAAGTGGGAGGTTTGTTCAAGTAAGAACAGCACCCAAGCAATTGTAGCGACCAGACCTCAAACAGTCTGATCACCATGCATCAGTGTCATCCCTGGATCAGTAATGCTGACACGCACGGTACTTGAAGGATTTATAACAGAGTAGCAATCACACACTTATTACATCGATAGTCCAACGATGAATTTATTAAAAATAATATGGCTGAAGGCCATCTAACACGATAACAGTGGAAGGCTTGGAAGATAAGTGAGTCCATCAACTCCAGCGGCATCACTGAGTATAGAACCACGACCTAAAAGGGCATCTTACTCGTCGTCTGAAAAGTCTGTAACATGAAACGTTGCAGCCCAAAAAACGGGTCAGCACATGGAATATGCTGGCAAGGTAACACAAGAGATGCAATGAAAGTAAAGCTATACTATATGCAATATTTGGCTGGTGGAAAGCTCTATGGTTAAGTTTTTGCGTAAAGCCAATTTTTTCCTACTTCAAAGGAATGCATTTTAATTAACTATCATGGTAGTTGAAACATCGTTGAGAAGATAGACATCCTCTCAACCCCAATTAAAGTAATCATTAAGCCCAACAAAATTAAATTAATGTAACATGTTGAGATGCACATGAAAATCCAAGTACTAGATAATCAAGACGTCCATAACCGGGTACATGGCTAATCATGATCAGTTTGTACACTCTGCAGAGGTTTGTGCACTTTTCCCACAAGACTCGATCGCCTCCGTTTGGTTTCTCGCACTGCATGGTGTTTGAGAAACGGATGACTGAGACATAGTCTTTCAGAAGCGCTAGCACCTTACGATCGGGCGGACCGTACCAACCTACATCCCCTACATCTGCTAGTCCACCACTGTAAGAGTTCGCACGATTTACTCATACTATGCTAGAGCCCATAATAGCATTGTGGCTGCACACGGAAGTTTCTAGTATGAATAATCTCATGATCCCTTTGAGCCTGGGTGGCGGTCCAAAAGAAAAACAGGCAATCCTGGAATACCCAGATGCCTCAATCCACCCAGATGTGTATTAATGTTGCCACCTTAAGTTGAACCATTAATTTAAACAATCTCACATCTGTCATGGATTTCACTCACCCAATCCACGTCTACGAGCATAGCATGTCCTAGCAGCAAATGTAGAAGTAACTCGCAAGGGTTTGAATGTAATGCAGGTAATAGGTACTACCTCAGTCTACTTCCCAATCCCACAAATTAATTGATCATACTCATGCAATGTGTGAGGGTTTGACTAATGCAATGAAAACTGGGTAATTAGAAAGTATGATCAAAGTGTTACTTGCCTTGCTGATGATCCGCAAAACCTAGAGACTCAAAGTAGCAAGCGGCGCACTCCGAGTACTCTATCGCAATCAAACAAACAAGCATACAATAAGTACTTAACTAATGCACGGGTAAAACTCAAATAAGAGATCTAACCAGAAAGTTCAACTTAAGAACTCCGGTTTGCAAAAAGAATCAACTCGAAAGAAGCAACAAAACTCAAACTGCAAAAGAAACGAGCTCCGAATTACTAGTTGGCCTAAAGTAAAATTTTACAGTAGCCAAAACTTTGTTCAAGTTGATCTAACGTAAAGAGGGCTTCGAGACAAAGATCTGGGATTTTGAATCACCTGATTCCGACTCTCGAGCGAAAAGAAAAACGGAAAACAAGATCAGGGCAGAAATCGCGATCGGAATAATCGCGGATAAATACCCCGAAAAAGAAAAATGACGAACAGGCTAACGAACGAATGTTCGCTGTCTGCGGTTAACTAACAAAAACCGTTCTTAAAACGAACGTACGGACGAACGTCCGCTTAATAACTAAACCGAAAAAAAACCGAACCGATCTAATCTAAAAAAAACGAATCTACGGGTTTACTTCTAAACTGATCGGTTTTTCTAAAAAAACTACCTCGACGAACTCCGGCGACTCCGGCGGCGGGCGGTGGGTACTCCTGCGGGCGGGCGGCGGTGCGGCGGCGTCGCGGGGCAGGGCGGCGGCAGGCGGCGGCGTGGCGCTGGGCGGCGGGTCGGCGTGCGGCGGCGGCGACGCGGCAGGAGGCGGCGGCGGCGGCGGCGCACGGGCGATGGGGCAGCTAGGGTTTGGGCGACGGGGCGCTGGGCTGGGCGAAACGGGCCGGCTCTGGCGCTATATAAAGCCCAGAGCCCTGGTCCTTTACGAGTCGAAGTCGGTTTCTGTTTTTTTTCTAAAAGAGTCCCGGCGCAAAAAAAACTAAGGAAAGAAATATCAAACGTACTTCAAAATTCCCGAAATAAATTTTCACCGTCCTCTAATAATATTTAGGACAAAGTGAACATTTTTCCCGGACCTAAATGCAATTTTGAAAAACGCATATTTTTCCTAGGCAAATAAATCCGCAAATAAATCCAGAAAAATACCAAAAGTGATTTTAACATTTTTCCTCCAATATTTCTGTTATTTTGGAGAAGTCATATTATCTCCGCTCATATTTTGTATTTAGAAATATTTTTAGGAGAGAAAAATAATTAGAATCACACTGTCCTCGGACCGGTATTCGAGCGAACTCAAATACGACAACGGTAAAATTCCCAACTCTCTCCGTTGGTCCTTGAGTTGCTTCGAATTTCGAGGAACTCCACGAACAAAAATGCAAAACATGCAAATGCAAATATGATCTATGTATAACATTCAAAATTGAAAATTTGGGATGTTACAAACCTACCCCCCTTAGAATGAATCTCGCCCTCGAGATTCGACTTGGCTAGAGAACAGGTGTGGGTGGTCCGTGCGTAGATCATCTTGTCGCTCCCAGGTGGCTTCTTCCTCGGTGTGGTGACTCCACTGAACTTTGCAAAACCTGATAACCTTGCTGCGAGTAACTCTGCTCGAATATTCGAGAATCTTAACAGGCTTCTCCTCGTAAGTCAGATCACTGTCTAACTGAATTGCTTCCAGGGGTACTGTGTCTCTAAGTGGTATATCGGCCATCTCCGCGTGGCACTTCTTAAGCTGAGAAACGTGAAACACGTCGTGCACTCCTGAAAATCCTTCTAGCAATTCCAACTTATAGGCAACCTCTCCCATGCGTTCCAAAACACGGTAAGGTCCCACAAATCTCGGGGCTAACTTCCCTTTAACTCCGAAATGTTTAACTCCTCGCAGAGGCGGTACCCTCAGGTACGCTCTATCTCCGATCTCATAGGTTATCTCCTTGCGCTTCGAGTCTGCATAACTCTTCTGCCTAGACTGAGCTACCTTCAGTCTATCTCGGATTAACTTCACTTTCTCCTCAGACTCTTTGATTAAGTCTGGTACAAACAACTGTCGGTCTCCAACTTCATCCCACGACAACGGTGTTCGGCATCTCCTTCCATACAATGCCTCGAACGGTGCCATCTTCAACTGGCCTGATAACTGTTGTTGTATGAGAACTCTGCATAAGGCAAGTTGTCATCCCAACTAGATCCATAATCTAATGCACAGGCTCTCAACATATCCTCCAGAATCTGATTGACTCTCTCCGTCTGTCCACCTGTCTGCGGATGAAACGCTGTACTAAACTCTAGCCTGGTACCCAAAGTTTCATGTAACTAATTCCAGAACTTTGAGGTAAACTGGGTTCCTATACGATACTCCTCGGATCTCCATGCAGACATACAATTCTGGTCATGTATATCTTAGCCAACTTTGCACTGGTATAAGTTGTTTTCATAGGAATAAAGTGGGCTACCTTCGTCAATCGGTCTACTACTACCCAGATTGAATCATATCCTGCTTTGGTCCTGGCCAATCCGGTGATAAAATCCATACCAAGCTTCTCCCACTTCCATTCGGGAATTGGCATAGGTTGTAACAATCCTGCTGGCTTCTGATGTTCTGCCTTTACTCTCTGACACGCAGCACAAACTGCTACATACTCCGCAATATCCTTCTTCATACCGGTCCACCAGAAAATATCCTTCAAATCCAAATACATCTTAGTATTTCCCGGGTGAATCGAGTATGGCGAATCATGGGCCTCCTGTAAAATCAACTTCCTGATCTCCGGGTCATTGGGCACATAGATTCGATCCTCAAACCATAGGGTGTCGTGTTCGTCCTCACGAAAACCTTTAGCTTTTCCTTCGCTCATCCTCTCCTTTATAGAGGCAATCTCCTTATCAGCCTTCTGAGCTTCTCTAATTTTATCCATCAGGGTAGACTGGATTTCTAGTGTTGCTACATAGCCTCTCGGAACTATCTCCAAACATAGTTCTCGTAGGTCCTCGGCTGACTCCTTTGGAAACTCCTCCATCATTAGGGTGTTGTCATGACTCTTACGGCTTAACGCATCAGCTACTACGTTAGCCTTTCCGGGATGATAATGCAATCTCATGTCATAATCCTTAATGAGTTCCAGCCATCTCCTTTGCCTAAGTTTCAACTCCTCCTGAGTGAATATATACTTCAAACTCTTGTGATCCGTATATACTTCACAATGGTTTCCAATGAGAAAATGTCTCCACGTCTTCAATGCATGCACTACGGCTGCTAACTCCAAATCGTGGGTGGCATAGTTCATCTCATGAGGTTTTAGTTGTCGTGAAGCATACGAAACAACTCTTCCTTCCTGCATAAGAACAGCTCCAAGTCCTCGACGTGAAGCGTCGCAGTACACCTCATAATCCTTATGTTGATCTGGCAGAATCAACATAGGGGATGATACCAACCTTTTCTTCAACTCCTGGAAACTAGTCTCACATTCTTCGGTCCAACTGAACTTGGTGTCCTTCTTCAACAACTCCGTCATTGGCTTTGCAATCTTCGAGAAATTCTCGATAAATCCCCGGTAGTATCCTGCGAGTCCAAGAAAACTCCGGATCTCTCCAACGGTCGTCGGTGCTTCCCAATTGGTCACAGTGTCCACCTTGGCGGGATCTACTGCTATTCCTTCTCCGGATATAACATGTCCGACAAATCCGACTTCCTTTAACCAAAACTCACATTTGCTAAACTTGGCATATAACTGATGTTCTCTAAGCTTCTCCAATACCAAGCGCAAATGCTCTTCATGCTCCTCTTCATCTTTCGAGAAGATCAAAATATCATCTATGAACACCACGACGAACTTATCCAAATACTCCATAAACACTTTGTTCATCAGGTTCATAAAGTACGCCGGTGCGTTTGTCAGACCAAACGACATAACGGTATACTCGTACAACCCATACCTAGTGGTAAAGGCCGTCTTAGGGATATCTTGCTCTCGGATCTTCAATTGATGGTACCCTGATCGTAGATCGATCTTAGAAAATACCTTAGCTCCTTGCAATCTATCGAACAGATCATTGATCATTGGCAATGGGTACTTGTTCTTGATCGTTACTTCATTCAATCCTCGGTAATCAACAACCATCCTTAACGATCCATCCTTCTTCTCCACTAGAAGTACTGGCGAACCCCAAGGTGAAGAACTTGGGCGTATGAATCATTTATCCAGTAACTCCTTAATTTGCTTCTTAATTTCCTCCAAATCCTTTGCGGGCATCCTATATGGTCTCTTAGAAATTGGCCCGGTGCCTGGCAAAAGTTTAATCAAAAACTCTATATCTCTATCCGGTGGCATGCCAGGTAACTCCTCTGGAAACACATCCGGATAATCCTTCACTACTGGCACTTCCTCCTGTACAACTCCTGACAGGGAATTTAATCTACTCCTCTTTGACTCATGCCGGGATACATACTTGATCCTTCTTCCTACCGGCGTAGTAAGCAAAATGGTCTTATTGGCACATTCAATATTCCCTTCATACTTAGATAACCAATCCATGCCTAATATCACATCCAGTCCTTGATATTCCAATACTATTAGGTCTGAAGGGAATATGTAATTACCAATCCTTAAGGGCAACTGATCACACCATGACTTAGCCATATACTCTGCTCCTGGTGAGGTTACTAACATGGGTGATCTAAGGGCTTGGGTCGGCAGCTTATACTTATCCACGAATCCCCTTGAAATATATGAATGCGATGCACCAGTATCGAAAAGAACGAGTGCAGTAAAGGACTTAACTAAGAACTTACCTATAACTGCATCTGGTTGCTCCTCTACTTCCTCCACGGTCACGTGGTTCACTTGTCCTTTATTGAACGGGTTGGGCTTCTTCCCGGCGCTTCCATTGCCGTTCCCATTCTTAACTTCTGGGCATTCATTAGCATAATGACCAGTCTTCCCGCACTTGTAACAAGTGACATGGCTAAAGTCCCTCTTGGTGGGTGTGGATGGTGTAGGGCAGTTCTGGTTTCCATTGGCTCCATTCCCGTTTCCATTCCCATTTCCATTCTTGGTGCCATTGTGATTGTGTGAGCTACTTCCTCCATGGGTATGCTGAAACTGTCCTATCGCTTTAGGGGTAAAGCGAGGCTTCTGCTGAGCTCCAGAGTTATACTTTCCTTGCCCATACTTCCTCTTGCGACTCTCAATCTGTTGATGCTTCCTTTCAATCATCAGGGCACGGTCAACCAACTCTTGGTAGTTATTGAAAGTTGCCACCATCAACTGTACACTCATCTCATCATTCAGCCCTTCCATGAATCTCTCCTGCTTCTTGGCATCTGTGGCCACATCATCTGGGGCATAACGAGATATGGTACTAAACTCATCCACGTACTGAGCCACAGTATGGTTCCCTTGTCGCAAATTGCGAAACTCCTGCTTCTTCATACTCATGGCTCCAGTCGAGACATGGGCAGTACGAAAAGCTTCCTGAAACTGATCCCAAGTCACATTGGCTACGGGGTAAGTGGCTGTGTAATTCTCCCACCATGCTGCGGCTGGTCCAGACAACTGGTGTGTGGCAAATTGCACCTTCTCAGCATCCGAGCAATTGGCGGTGGTCAAATCCCTTCCAATCTTGCGTAGACAGTCATCAGCCACAATTGGTTCGATGCTGCTAGCAAACACGGGTGGTTGCAACCTTAAGAAACGTGTCAGGTTGTCCACGGGTGGTGGTGGTGGAGGGTTGTTGTTGTTGTTGTTGTTGTTGTTGTTGTTGTTGTTGTTGTTCTGGTTGTTCTGAGTGTTCTGGACAAGAAGTTGCATCAGGGTGTTCTGCTGCTGGATCAACTGGGTGAGCTCAGGGGGAAACTCGAATTCACGTCTTGGAGGCATCTGATGGGTGTAGAGGGAAGAGATTAGAATAGAAAAGGGGTCTAAGGGAAAATCACTACCCATATGCACATGAGACAAACGCACAATCATATCACACCAATCAATTTCAAACAAGGTCTTACACATCTAACGATCGTTACAAAGGTGCTCTAGAACTAATACTTGGTGGTAAACTACTAGTCACGGGGTGGTCATCTAAAAATATTGATCGGCAGAGGATTCCATAATATCTGCTCCAGCTTCATCTTCATAGTCTTCATCCTTGCTATCATCAGCTTCCGAATCCGTGTCATCTATGATGATACAATCTTCCGGAGGAATCTCCTTGGGTTCTTCTTCCTCGTCTTCTTCTCCCATGAGTATCCCTAACTTCCGGGTCAAATCAAACATTCTTCTCCACAAGTATTTTCATCTCCTCCTCATATCATGTAATGCGCAGGATGGGACTATACCTCCTACGTGTCGAGGCACGACTTATAGGTATAAGCCCATCCTAGAATGATCTCAAGTTTGGTATCTTTGCACGACTCATGTAAAAGAGGGATTAAATTGCAAAAGGAGAGAGTTGGCTTACACTCGCCACTTCACACAATACATTACATAAGCAATCATCATTCAAAACATCACAGCCCATCTAAGGGTAAGATCCAAAAGACAAGATACCAAACATAACGTCAAACCACAGGTCTAGATCGAATCCTAGTAGAAACCACTACTGATCGTCGAAAACGTCACAAGCATACGGCCACTCTCTTCATCGAGCTCCCAGAAGTTTTGATCCATCTCCTGCATCAAACTCGGCTGAACCTGCATCTGCTGTGGTGAAGTAACTGTGAGCCACAAAGGACTCAGCAATCCCGTTCCCGGGTAACACGACTATTTAAGCCTTGGGTGTGGATAAGGCTAAAGAAAGAAAAGAGTCTGCAGCAGCACTAGCACTAACTTACGTAAAAGAGAGCGAGAAGAGAAGGTGCCTCGGACGAAAGATGATCACTAAGTGATCCTAAACAAAACAAGTCAAACATAACCCCACCGTATTCATCTCCCGAAACCCCTTTTCGGAAAACGACAGTCACGGTACTCACGCTGGTAGTGTATTGGAACATGGTGTCAAGTTTTCTACAACCGGATATTAACAAGATCCCATCTGCCACATAACCGCGGGCACGGCTTTCGAAAGTTCATAACCCTGCAGGGGTGTTCCAACTTGGCCCATGACAAGCCCACGATTCACGGAGTCGCAACTCCAAAGGTGGGAAGACACGAGTATTCTCGGAATCCCGTGCTCAAGATACTCCGAACTAAGGTAAGGCTAATCCAGCAAATCCTCCCGGCGTGCCGACACCCTGACAATAGCCGCACGTATCTAGTCTCAGGCCACGACCGGATGGGCGATTCTACAGGTTTTTACCAAACCTCGAGTTTCCTCGTGGTGGCCCCGCAGACTCCCCGTTTCGGACCAACACTCATGTGGAGCACTGGCCCGGGGTTGTTGATTAAAATAAAAGGGATAGCTACTCCCTATGCAAGTTTTATTAGTTATTAGGCGAATAGTACCAATGTTGGGACTTGCTGGAAGAGAATTAGCACTTAGCGGTTTATCGAGGGGGTCCCATAACCCCAACCGTGTGAGGAACGCATAATCAAGGAACATAACACCGGTTTATAGGGTTCCTAGCGGCATGAGTGGAACAAAACACCAAGCAAAAGGCTTAGCCTTCCACCCATTACCAATATATAGATGATTTCATTTAAGCATTTATATAGTGTGATATAACCCAACAAACTTCAACATGAAGCAAGCATCTTCAATCTTCACCTGCAACTAACAATGCTATAAGAGGGGCTAAGCAAGCCTACGTATAGCCAATCAATGGTTTGCATAGGTAGGATTTAGGGTTTTGGGTTTAGGACTTGCCGGTCTCGGGACTCGGTGACGGTAGTGGTACTTGGCAAGCGATGGTCGTCGTGGTACTTGTCGCGTCCCGGATGTGTAGTCGTACACGGGTCTTTGGCGACGGTAGACGTTCACGTTACGTGTCGTGGTACTTGGCGCATCCGGTAGTCGAACTTGAAGGTCGTCGACGCGGTGTCGTGGGAGGTAGTGGTACACGTTTGTTGTTCCCGGACTTGGCCATCATTGTTCTTTCGGGTTGTAGTTGTACTCGAAGTTCGGAGTCCGGATCTTGCCGGTGGTGTACTTGACAAGCCTGCACGTGGAGGTACTTGGCGAAAAACATGAAGACGCAGCGCCCGTGTACAGCTCTTGCCAACGTTCTCGCTGGTCCAGAAAGAAGACAAGAGGCCGTCGGTGGGCGTCCATGGCGGTGCAGCGGCGGACGGCACGGCGAGGAGACGAGGCAGGCTCGGGCTGCACGGGAGCCGGTGGCCGGCGCTGCAGAGGCGAGGCGAAGAGGAGGCGGCCTGGCCTTGGCGAGGGGGAAATGGAGGCGCTGGAGGCGCAGCTCCTGGCCGGCATCCACGGCCAGAGGCGGACGGCGGGGCGGCGTCCTTGGCACTGACGACGGCTGGAGGGCCGGAGGGAGGGGGCGCCCTGGACGGTCGGCGCAGGGCCGGCTGCTCGAGGCACATAGGGCGGCGGCCTGCGAGCCCCTGGCGCGAAGGAGGACGGGGGAGGCGAGGCCACGGCGCAGGGCAGCTTGAGGATGGGGCTGGTCGCGCGTGGAGGAAGGGAAGGCGGAGCGGCTTCGAGGAGGCAAGGGCGCTGGGGCTCGGCTCCTGGCGACGGAGGGCCGGCGTGAGGCGCTGCTGTCGGAGGGAGGAAGATCGAGGCGCTCGGGCGCTGTAGAGGAGGGGGCTCGAGGGATGAGGGGAGATCGAGGCGCTGGGGCGACGCAAGGAGATCGATGGGAGGAGGCTCGAGTCTCTGGCGGCGGGGTGCGGGAGAGCGAGGAGATGCGGGGCTGAGCGCTAGGGTTAGGATGACTTGGGCCGTGGGCCTGGAGGAAGTTGGGCCGGCTGGGGGGGAGAGGGAGGCTGGGCGGCTTGGAGCTATAAGGCACAAGTGGCTGGAATCTCTCTCTCCCTCTCTTCTAAATAAAAACAAAAATAAAGAAGAAAAGAGAGAGGAAACAGAAAGGGGCACTTAGGGAAGGAATTCGCACATGAGGTTAAATTCCTTGGACTTGGAAAAATGGGTATGTTCACTGAAAAAATAGAAGTGGCAAGATTGCAGGAATTAAATTCAAACTTGTTGAATATAGTTCAAATGAGTGTGAGAAACAACTGGGTGTTTGGTAGGTCCAAATAATGTTGAGGATTTTTGGTGGAGTTCCGGAAAGTGATGAAATAAATATGGGCAAGTTGGAGGGCAAGAATTGAGATAACAAAGGCATGGAAGATATGCAAGTGTGTTGGGTTAATTCCAAACAAATGGAATATTTATAATATAGCTCCCTAAATATTGGGAGGATATGTTATAAAGAGAAGTCATCCTTCCCTCGATTTAAATGAACCGAAGGTCCACACAATTTATTTGGTTGAGATTCAAAAGAAAAGACATGATGGCATGATGACATGATGCAATGCAAAATAAATAACACAAGCACAAAAGAAACACACGGGAAAACCCGAAACATCTGGAATCTTCTGGAATCTTCTGGAATCTTCTGGGACGTCGGTCTTCGGGCGTCACAACTCTCCCACACTAACAGAGGATCTCGACCCGAGATCCTAGAGATGGCACCGAGTAAAAACGGAAGAGGAAGAGGTAAAACAAAGTTTCTTCTTTGACAAATGAGTGAAAACCAAAGAACCTTGAGAGGTTGAACAATCTTGAAGGAAAGAATACAACGGAGATGAACGAATATGAAAATACTCTGTTAGAAAAGAGGAACAAGGAACACCACGATAACCTTGCAAGTTGGAAGACATGAAACAAGAGCTCACGAACCAAAAGAATATGAAACTGCAACGGTATAGCCAAGGAATAAGAATGGCAGAATTTGGACAGCACTCCGTCTAAAAATGGAAGGAATTAACAAGAACATGAGGAGATGGAATGATACTTGATGAAAAGAACAACATATTGCCTCCGAAACAATTAAAAGAATGGCACAAGGGTAAGAAAGATTTCAGATAGCACTCTGGTTAAAAAGAGAGGCAAACTTGATAAGATGAGGGAACTAGAATGTAGGTGCCAACATTCCAGTTAAATAGACAATCAAGGGAAGAATATGATCTTGATAAAACGATATGATGGTTTGGAGAGGGCAATATCACAACGCCTTCGGAATGAAAGAATAGAATATAGATCAACGAAAGAAATGAATGGAGAAAAAAAATTATGACAACTTCTCTCAAAATTGAATTTGAAAGAGCATCTTTACCAAGATGGGCTGAACAGAGTTGTTGGAAAAAATCAACAACGAAAAGAATAATCTCGTTGTGGGCTTATGGAAAACATCTCAAAATTATGAGGTGACAACCAGCCACTTACGAAACATTTGATTGGATTGAGATCAACAAGGAGACGAAAAACTTATTTCGTCGGAATGATAAATGAAGAATTGGGTCATTTATAAGCACCATAATAGCAACAATTCTCAAGGAAAGCTTTTAGGTGAATTATAACCCAAGATGACTCCAACGAATAAATTGAATGGTTGGAAAGATCTCCTGAACAAAGAAAAGATGGGTTTAAATATCTCATTCCTGACAACTTGTGAATCATGAAACATGAAGGGAACTTGTCAAAAATGGCATACCACTATCTCAAACAATAAAGGTAGAAAGAATTGCACTTTGAAATGCAAGAATAAGAATGCTTGAGTTCCAACAAGAATCTTGATGAAGACTACGAGGAAGAATTAAAACATGATGAACCACCAAGAAGAACTCCGGTAATGAAAGCATGAGAAGTGAAAGATGAAAAGAATAAGATTCAAGGCCTGCAATGAATTAGATGGAGCTTTGGAATGGTATAATTGAAACAACTTGGAGCTCCGGAAAACAAGATGGACAACTTAGAACCGAGAATATGATATGATGAACAAGCTCCAGACAAAGAATTAAATAACCTTGAAGGAATAAGAATAAGAATTATGTTTGCATCTCCTTCACCAATTTAAATTGATGACAACCAAAGGATTTGGCATACTACTTATTCTCATTGGAAAGGATTAAGAGAGATCTCGCACAAGCTTGGGTAAATCTTCAACGAACCACCGGTAGGATTGTGAAAAGAACAAATGAATTAATACGATAACAACGGAATAGTAATCTTGAATGAACCACCGTAAAAATATGGAGACGAACGAAGAGGCATCAATGAAGAATATTTGGAGGGCAAAGTTGAAAACTGAGAACGAAGAAATATTCTGAAATGATGGCCTTCGGAGGATCACAAAGAAAAGAATTCATGAAAAGCTTCGGATGGCATAAAAGAATTCCTCACAATCAGAACAATAATGAGGATGGCATGAAGCTAGAACCACGAATCTTCACGAGAACGGCCAAGATTTAAGAGAAACACTTCTCCGGTCTTCAAAACTGAGAAGACGATGAGATACACCACCATGAATTGTATAGGCACTCCGTAATGAAGAATTAAAAGGTTGAACCAAAGATGAACAAGAATTGAAAGCAATCTTGGAGAAGGCATGTGACTGATGGGAATCATTCTTACGTCACACTTTGAAAAGAATTCTCCGGAAAAAAAAGAGTCAGGTAAGATCCTGGAAAAGACCTGTGGGTTAGGGCCCACTCAAAAGAAATCACCGTTGGAAAAGATTGCTTAAGAGATATTGCACCGGTTGAATTAAATGGCTTGAATAAGATAGCAATCCGCAAAATAGTTGAACGGGATAAGAATGGAATTATGAATCTTCAGCACTACGGATATGAATAGCCAGAGGAGAATGATTAATTGGAGCACCGGAATAAGAAAGCATTGTGAAATGAGGAAAAGGATAAGATCAACACCGAAATCTTGAATTACATCCACCGGCAGAATTTGAGAACAAAAGAATGATGAACTTGAAGCTCTTGAGCATCTTCCTGAGAATCACCGGATAAAAACATTGAAGGAAAAGAATGAAGAAACATCACATTAATAAAATCGATATTTCATTAAGACTTCTGGCTCCATAAAGAAAAAGGGTGGGAGGGTGGGAAAAACAAGGACAACTTGGGATGAATGAAACATACAAATCGTCAGATTTCTCAACGATGTATGTATGGAATAACTTGAAGAGAAGGCACACCGGTTGAAAAGATTTAACATGAAAATCTCGATTTTCAAGAAGGATTAGCACTCCCATAGAAATATGAGAATACCGATTAGGAAAGGTATGGAATCAACATTTGACATCGAAGCAACTCGAATACCAGAATCAAATCAAAACAAAGGATAGATATGTTTATGAAGAAGATTATGTTGCAACAGAATCTTCACAATATCATCCGAACAGAGAATTGAACGAATGAATTCCGCAGGTACATCAACTTGTTGAGAAGCCACTTGGAGAACAAAAGGAAATAAAAAGCAACAAGGGATAGAACAAATACAAGATAGAAGCTTCGTTCGACATCTTCATGCTCAAAGCTCATGGAACGTGTTACAAAAGGGTTTTGCAATCCCCGGATCAACATAGTCAAGGACCCTTTAAGATGCAACTCCCGATCGAAACAAGCCCATAAAACCACTTCACTCAATGTAGAACCCCGAACTTCATATCATGCACTCGTTGGAAGAATGCCTAGAACTACTAGATGAACCCACCTATTAATTTCCGAAAGTCTCCAGTTATGCAATCAGGTGTTGGGGATACAGGGGAAGCACCGCGCACTCAACTCTAATCCTACATCCAGCTGTATCCATCCTTCAACACATAACCAGTTATTTCCGGAAACCGTTTACCTTGGACCTTCGAAACGCATCTACTATACAAGCTATGGTAATACTCCCGAACTACCTCCCCAGTACTGGGTGATGTCGGGGTTATCTTGCCACTAACCGCATAGGAAAGCTTTTCGATGTCGGCCGTCTTAAGTATTCTAGAACTGCCGCGATATATTTGTGACGACAACACCTCGGAGCTCAACTCCCCGGGACACTGCCACAACCCCTAATGACAGGAGGCATCGAGAACAATGTTCTCGTCACAAAGACATCGAAACAATCCAAACAATACTCGCGAGATCCTAAAAAAAATTGGTGCATTTTTGAGAGTAGAAGAGACAAGAGTAATCGTCAGGAGTCCTCACCAGAGTGAAAAGAGATGAGGAGCAAAAGAAAAAATCCTACTCTCCGATATATATATAGGACTCAAAATATTTTAAGTGTGTGCCTAGACTCAACCGTCAACGATTCGATCAATCAGTGGGGGCTTCTAGGTCGGAGAAGGCTCTGAATACCAACTTGTAATGCCCAGGATGGGACTATACCTCCTACGTGTCGAGGCACGACTTAAAGGTATAAGCCCATCCTAGAATGATCTCAAGTTTGGTATCTTTGCACGACTCATGTAAAAGAGGGATTAAATTGCAAAAGGAGATAGTTGGCTTACACTCGCCACTTCACACAATACATTACATAAGCAATCATCATTCAAAACATCACAGCCCATCTAAGGGTAAGATCCAAAAGACAAGATACCAAACATAACGTTAAACCACAGGTCTAGATCGAATCCTAGTAGAAACCACTACTGATCGTCGAAAACGTCACAAGCATACGGCCGCTCTCTTCATCGAGCTCCCAGAAGTTTTGATCCATCTCCTGCATCAAACTCGGCTGAACCTGCATCTGGTGTGGTGAAGTAACTGTGAGCCACAGAGGACTCAGCAATCCTGTTCCCGGGTAACACGACTATTTAAGCCTTGGGTGTGGATAAGGCTCAAGAAAGAAAAGAGTCTGCAGCAGCACTAGCACTAACTTACGTAAAAGAGAGCGAGAAGAGAAGGTGCCTCGGACGAAAGATGATCACTAAGTGATCCTAAACTAAACAAGTCAAACATAACCCCACCGTGTTCATCTCCCGAAACCCCTTTTCGGAAAACGACAGTCACGGTACTCACGCTGGTAGTGTATTGGAACATGGTGTCAAGTTTTCTACAACCGGATATTAACAAGCTCCCATCTGCCACATAACCGCAGGCACGGCTTTCGAAAGTTCATAACCCTGCAGGGGTGTTCCAACTTGGCCCATGACAAGCCCATGATCCGCGGAGTCGCAACTCCAAAGGTGGGAAGACCCGAGTATTCTCGGAATCCCGTGCTCAAGATACTCCGAACTAAGGTAAGGCTAATCCAGCAAATCCTCCCGGCGTGCCAACACCCTGACAATGGCCGCGCGTATCTAGTCTCAGGCCACGACCGGATGGGCGATTCTACAGGTTTTTACCAAACCTCGAGTTTCCTCGTGGTGGCCCCGAAGACTCCCCGTTTCGGACCAACACTCATGTGGAGCACTGGCCCGGGGTTGTTGATTAAAATAAAAGGGATAGCTAGTCCCTATGCAAGTTTTATTAGTTATTAGGCGAATAGTACCAATGTTGGGACTTGCTGGAAAAGACTTAGCACTTAGCGGTTTATCGAGGGGGTCCCATAACCCCAACCGTGTGAGGAACGCATAATCAAGGAACATAACACCGGTTTATACGGTTCCTAGTGGCATGAGTGGAACAAAACACCAAGGAAAAGGCTTAGCCTTCCACCCATTACCAATATATAGATGATTTCATTTAAGCATTTATATAGTGTGATATAACCCAACAAACTTCAACATGAAGCAAGCATCTTCAATCTTCACCTGCAACTAACAATGCTATAAGAGGGGCTAAGCAAGCCTACGTATAGCCAATCAATGGTTTGCATAGTTAGGGTGGTTAGACAGGTTCATGGTTACAAATAGGAGGCTGATAGGAAAACATGGGCATCGAGGCAATATACTAAAGAGCGATACTCTAGCAATAGGCAAAGATAGTAATGGTATCCGGGTTCTGTCATCTTGCCTGGAATTCCGCAAGGGAGAAGATCGGATCCATGAAGTAGACGGAGCAACATAGTCGAGCGAATCCTCACAACTCCGAAACGAA
Source organism: Secale cereale (assembly GCA_902687465.1). Classification (NCBI taxonomy): domain Eukaryota; kingdom Viridiplantae; phylum Streptophyta; class Magnoliopsida; order Poales; family Poaceae; genus Secale; species Secale cereale. The sequence goes on along the minus strand of LR738713.1, from coordinate 253,062,756 downwards.
ACCGAAGCTAACAAGAGAAGCAACCGGAAAGAAGCAAACAACACGGTAAACATACAAGCATAAACATGGCATACGATTCACGTCCAAGTATGATGCATGTCCGGTTTAAATATGCATGGCATGGCAAACTGCACAAACAAAACTACAAGTTAAGTGGAGCTAAATATGCAACGAGTTGCATATTGACGAAACACCACATGTTAATTATTTAGTAGACTCTCGTTATTTACAAGACAAGATTAAGTGTTTTAAACATAGCAAGAGGTGAAGCATAATAAAACTACACTATTTAGGCATTTTAAATGAGGCCGGAAGAACAACAACAATTCCGGACAATCCCCATGAGCATGTTTAGCAATTATAAGCAAACAACAATTCACACATTTTAATGTTGTTAACATGATGCGGATGACATGATCAAGTTTTATGCAATTTTATTAAAGAGTTAACAAAAGGGATATGAAGTATTGTCACTGTGGTGGAAGGAAAGGGTGCCACGACAACGATCCGAAAATGCTGCAACGGCAACATCTCGGTTCCGGTAACTCGTTGGAAGACCGGAGCAAAAGCAAAGGTGGAGTGAACGTGCGGAACAAGATGAAAGGTGGGGTGATCTCGTCACCGGGTTCCCACGGGTCGGCGACGAGGCAACCGAGGAGCACGACAAAAGATGAAACGGCACAGTGCACACAAGGGAAACATCTCATACGACACATGCATTCGACGGGCCATCGTCTCGGGTTATACCTTCGGAACGTTCGTTTCGGGGCAGTTCGAGATCGTCGAGGGACGTAGTGGAAGTAGTGGTACACGGGTCGTAGAGGAAGTAGTTGTTCACGACGTCGTCAACGAAGTAGTCGTTCCGTAGAGGGAAGTAGGCGATCACGTCATCGGTAGGGGTACTTGAGGTCTTCAACTGGCCGGTCTCGGGACTCGGCGACGGTAGTGGTACTAGACAAGCGATGGTCGTCGTGGTACTTGTCGCGTCCCGGATGTGTAGTCGTACACGGGTCTTTGGCGACGATAGACGTTCACGTTACGTGTCGTGGTACTTGGCGCATCCGGTAGTCGAACTTGAAGGTCGTCGACGCGGTGTTGTGGGAGGTAGTGGTACACGTTTGTTGTTCCAGGACTTGGCCATCATTGTTCTTTCAGGTTGTAGTTGTACTCGAAGTTCGGAGTCCGGATCTTGCCGGTGGTGTACTTGATGAGCCTGCACGTGGAGGTACTTGGCGAAAAACATGAAGACGCAGCGCCCGTGTACAGCTCTTGCCAACGTTCTCGCTGGTCCAGAAAGAAGACAAGAGGCCGTCGGTGGGCGTCCATGGCGGTGCAGCGGCGGACGGCACGGCGAGGAGATGAGGCAGGCTCGGGCTGCACGGGAGCCGGTGGCCGGCGCTGCAGAGGCGAGGCGAAGAGGAGGCGGTCTGGACTTGGCGAGGGGGAAATGGAGGCGCTGGAGGCTTAGCTCCTGGCCGGCATTCGCGGCTAGAGGCGGACGGCGGGGCGGCGTCCTTGGCGCTGACGACGGCTGGAGGGCCGGAGGGAGGGGCGCCCTGGACGGTCGGCGCAGGGCCGGCTGCTCGAGACGCACAGGGCGGCGGCCTGCGAGCCCCTGGCGCGAAGGAGGACGGGGGAGGCGAGGCCACGGCACAGGGCAGCTTGAGGACGGGGCTGGTCGTGCGCGGAAGAAGGGAAGGCGGAGCGGCTTCGAGGAGGCAAGGGCGCTGGGCCTCGGCTCCTGGCGACGGAGGGCCGGCGCGAGGCACTGCTGTCGGAGGAAGGAAGATGGAGGCGCTCGGGCGCTGTAGAGGAGGGGGCTCAAGGGATGAGGGGAGATCGAGGCGCTGGGGCGACGCGAGGAGATCGATGGGAGGAGGCTCGAGTCTCTGGCGGCGGGGTGCGGGAGAGCGAGGGAAGAGCGAGGAGATGCGGGGCTGAGCGCTAGGGTTAGGATGACTTGGGCCGTGGGCCTGGAGGAAGTTGGGCCGGCTGGGGGGGAGAGGGAGGCTGGGCGGCTTGGAGCTATAAGGCCCAAGTGGCTGGAATCTCTCTCTCCCTCTCTTCTAAAATAAAAACAAAAATAGAGAAGAAAAGAGAGAGGAAACAGAAAGGGGCACTTAGGGAAGGAATTCGCACATGAGGTTAAATTCCTTGGACTTGCAAAAATGGGTATGTTCACAGAAAAAAATAGAAGTGGCAAGATTGCAGGAATTAAATTCAAACTTGTTGAATATAATTCAAATGAGTGTGAGAAACAACTGGGTGTTTGGTAGGTCCAAATAATGTTGAGGATTTTTGGTGGAGTTCCGGAAAGTGATGAAATAAATATGGGCAAGTTGGAGGGCAAGAATTGAGATAACAAAGGCATGGAAGATATGCAAGTGTGTTGGGTTAATTCCAAACAAATGGAATATTTATAATATAGCTCCCTAAATATTGGGAGGATATGTTATAAAGAGAAGTCATCCTTCCCTCGATTTAAATGAACCGAAGGTCCACACAATTTATTTGGTTGAGATGCAAAAGAAAAGACATGATGGCATGATGACATGATGCAATGCAAAATAAATAACACAAGCACAAAAGAAACACACGGGAAAACCCGGAACATCTGGAATCTTCTGGAATCTTCTGGGACGTCGGTCTTCGGGCGTCACATATCCGTCGCGTGTAGACTTAAGTTCTTCCTCTAGCTCCAAATTCCTATTTAGGGCCTTCTTCAAATCTATCATCCCTGCACACTTCTAGTTCTCCTGGCGACGAATGTGGTGGTTCAACTCCTGGATGAATGCTGAAATGGATATACCCTTCTTAGTGCTGATCAAATCCCAATTCTCATCTCGGCTTCCACAAATCTGGTAGATACTGTCCTTTAGCTCTGTCTGGTAGACTTCTCCAATCCTTCCCATAGCAATGTGGGCTGCCATACTCCTTCCTAGGCTCCATGTAGGTGCATTAAAGGAAAATGCTATGAGTGAGGTGACGGGTGCGAACGTCCTTCCTGGAACTTGGGCTTGAATCAACCAACGCTCCTCCTCAGGTAGAGTGGCATTGTAGGTTCCAGTGAAACTTGGTAATCCAATGTTGAGATATTTGGTGACTTCCTTCAGGTGTGGTCCAAATGGCGTGTCATCATCCGGTTGCATGAACTTGTGCTTTGCTTCCACCATCCTAAAGAGTAGAAAAGATGAGGAGTCAGAAAAGAGAAGAGTGAATTGTGTTCTAGGGCTTGTCTTAGTGGTCGTGTCCTGTAGTCAGCGTGTGCTCTGATACCATCTTGTAGCGACCAGACCTCAAACAGTCTGATCTTCGTGCATTAGTGTCATCCCTGGATCAGTAATGCTGACACACACGGTACTTGAAGGATTTATAACAGAGTAGCAATCACACACTTATTACATCGATAGTCCAACGATGAATTTATTACAAATAATATGGCTGAAGGCCATCTAACACGATAATAGCGGAAGGCTTGGAAGATAAGTGAGTCCATCAACTCCAGCGGCATCACTGAGTATAGAACCACGACCTAAAAGGGCATCTTACTCGTCGTCTGAAAAGTCTGCAACAGGAAACGTTGCAGCCCGAAAAACGGGTCAGCACATGGAATATGCTGGCAAGGTAACACAAGAGATGCAATGAAAGTAAAGCTATACTATATGCAATATTTGGCTGGTGGAAAGCTTTATGGTTAAGTTTTTGCGTAAAGCCAATTTTTTCTTTACTTCAAAGGAATGCATTTTAATTAACTATCATGGTAGTTGAAACATCGTTGAGAAGATAGACATCCTCTCAACCCCAATTAAAGTAATCATTAAGCCCAACAAAATTAAATTAAAGTAACATGTTGAGATGCACATGAAAATCCAAGTACTAGATACTCAAGACGTCCATAACCGGGGACACGGCTAATCATGATCAGTTTGTACACTCTGCAGAGGTTTGTGCACTTTTCCCACAAGACTCGATCGCCTCCGTTTGGTTTCTCGCACTGCATGGTGTTTGAGAAACGGATGACCGAGACATAGTCTTTCAGAAGCGCTAGCACCTTACGATCGGGCGGACCGTACCAACCTACATCCCCTACATCTGCTAGTCCACCACTGTAAGAGTTCGCACGACTTACTCATACTATGCTAGAGCCCATAATAGCATTGTGGCTGCACACGGAAGTTTCTAGTATGAATAATCTCATGATCCCTTTGAGCCTGGGTGGCGGTCCAAAAGAAAAATAGGCGATCCTGGAATACCCAGATGCCTCAATCCACCCAGATGTGTATTAATGTTGCCACCTTAAGTTGAACCATTAATTTAAACAATCTCACATCTGTCATTGATTTCACTCACCCAATCCACGTCTACGAGCATAGCATGTCCTAGCAGCAAACGTAGAAGTAACTCCCAAGGGTTTGAATGTAATGCAGGTAATAGGTACTACCTCAGTCTACTTCCCAATCCCACAAATTAATTGATCCTACTCATGCAATGTGTGAGGGTTTGACTAATGCAATGAAAACTGGGTAATTGGAAAGTATGATCAAAGTGTTACTTGCCTTGCTGATGATCCGCAAAACCTAGAGACTCAAAGTGGCAAGCGGCGCATTCCGGGTACTCTATCGCAATAAAACAAACAAGCATACAATAAGTACTTAACTAATGCATGGGTAAAACTCAAATAAGAGATCTAACCAGAAAGTTCAACTTAAGGACTCCGGTTTGCAAAAAGAATCAACTCAAAAGAAGCAACAAAACTCAAACTGCAAAAGAAACGAGCTCCGAATTACTAGTTGGCCTAAAGTCAAATTTTAAAGTAGCCAAAACTTTGTTCAAGTTTATCTAACGTAAAGAGGGCTTCGAGACGAAGATCTGGGATTTTGAATCACCTGATTCCGACTCTCGAGCGAAAAAAAAACGGAAAACAAGATCAGGGCAGAAATCGCGATCGGAATAATCGCGGATAAATACCCCGAAAAAGAAAAACGACGAACAGGCTAACGAACGAACGTTCGCTGTCTGCGGTTAACTAACGAAAACCGTTCGTTAAAACGAACGTACGGACGAACGTCCGCTTAATAACTAAACCGGAAAAAAACCGAACCGATCTTATCTAAAAAAATGAATCTATGAGTTTACTTCTAAACCGATCGGTTTTTCTAAAAAAAACTACCTCGACGAACTCCGCCGACTCCGGCGGCGGGCGGCGGGTACTCCGGCGGGCGGGCGGCGGTGCGGCGGCGTCGCGGGGCGGGGCGGCGGCGGCGGCGGCAGGCGGCGGCGCGGCGCTGGGCGGCGGGGCGGCGGCGCGGCAGGAGGCGGCGGCGGCGGCGGCGCACGGGCGACGGGACGGCTAGGGTTTGGGCGACGGGGCGCTGGGCTGGGCGAAACGGGCCGGCTCTGGCGCTATATAAAGCCCAGAGTCCTGATCCTTACGAGTCCAAGTCGGTTTCTGTTTTTTTTTTCTAAAAGAGTCCCGGCGCAGAAAAACTAACGAAAGAAATACCAAACGGACTCCAAAATTCCCGAAATAAATTTTCACCGTCCTCTAATAATATTTAGGACAAAGTGAACATTTTTCCCGGACCTAAATGTAATTTTGAAAAACGCATATTTTTCCTAGGCAAATAAATCCGCAAATAAATCCAGAAAAATACCAAAAGTGATTTTAACATATTTTCCTCCAATATTTCTGTTATTTTGGAGAAGTCATATTATCTCCGCTCATATTTTGTATTTAGAAATACTTTTAGGAGAGAAAAATAATTAGAATCACACTGTCCTCGTACCGGTATTCGAGCGAACTCAAATACGAAAACGGTAAAATTTCCAACTCTCTCCGTAGGTCCTTGAGTTGCTTAGAATTTCGAGGAACTCCACGAACAAAAATGCAAAACATGCAAATGCAAATATGATCTATGTATAACATTTCAAATTGAAAATTTGGGATGTTACAGCAATGGTCCACCCAAATATCAAATTATCAAAGTAGCTAACGTGAATCAAACCAATATGTTGAAAGTAACTAGATAAAATTCCCGTGTGTCCTCAAGAACACTTTGCCTATTATAAGTAACTGTTCCGGCCAGTCCTTTGCCACAAAAGGAATGGGATACCATTCTGCACCTATTGTTGCTATTACTACTTGTCACTTGTTACAAATTACCTTGCTATCAAACAACTTGTTACCACAATGTCAGTGCTTGCAGAAATTACCTTGCTGAAAACCGCTTGTCATTTCTTTCTGCTCCTTGTTGGGTTCGACACTCTTACTTATACAAAGGACTATGATTGATCCCCTATACTTGTGGGTCATCAAGACTCTTTTCTTGCACCATTGCCATGGAGTGAAGCACCTTTGGTAAGCGGAATTCGGTAAGGAAACTTTTATATTACGTGCTGAAATTTACGGTCACTTGTCACTATGGAAAACAATCCTTTGAGGGGTTTGTTCGGGGTATCTTCACCTCGTAACGAGGCACACAGATTTCCCCCTCAACCTACTGCACATACTATTGAGGATATAACTATTGGGTATGACCCACCTAGGAGGGACCGGGTCATGCCACTGGCGGCTTAAGGAAGAAGAGGCCTGTTAAGGCCCAAGAAGATATGAAGATGGCGACTCATGGAGCCAGCTATTTATAAGGCCCAAGACCAGGATGATGACTTGAGGCCCGTAGGTCCGAACCGCCATCTGTGTAACCTGCCCTATAAGGCAGAATTAGTTAGAGACCGAGCCGACCACGTTTGTGTGAGCCGACCGGGACTTTGTAAGCCGCCGGGCATCAACCTGTATATAAAGGGGTGACCCGGTGACGGGTTAAGGATAGGAAAACAACCAATCGAGATCTAGGTCAAGCGTATTCGCTCCCTAAAAATCAAGACTCAAGAAATACCACTAAAAGCTAGATTAGGCCTTTACCTCATTGAGAGGGTCCGAACCAGGATAAAAATCTCTCTGTGTCATTTGTCCCGGTTAACCCCTTCAAGTTAACCTAGTTGCGATGGTTATACACCTAAGTCCTTTTGCTAGGACATCTGCCATGACAAAACCACGATAATGGGCGCCCACCATGGGGCCTGCGCACGGTGGTGTCGAGTTCTTGAAGGGCAGCTTCGCAAGGCTCAAGGGATAGGCCGTAGGCAGGATGACCAAGAGCCGCCACGGCAAGATCTACATCGATGATGCAGGCTGGGGCCCCGAGGCCGACTCAATCGAGTACGGATACCGGGTCCCCTTTGGTGGGATTCACGTCTTCATCGGCAAGATCGGCGAGTCGATGCCTGAGTCGGACGTCTTCGAGTCGGCTCGGTGCACGAAACCCACCCGACCTCCACCCGGGCGGAGCATGTCTTCGTTGGCTTCATGCAAGGTATGGAACTTGCGGAAAATTCCGCGTCTGGTGAGGCGACTCTTGTTTACTCTGATGATGAGTCCACTTGAGAGACGAAATCGATCTATCCGCTTCAAGACGGCGGGCTCAGGGGTTATTCAGATGGTGGCAGTATTCCGGATTCCTACGAGCCGCCGAGCAGAGCCGCGATCTTCATGATTGGCATGCAATCAGCATTAAACCCATCAACTACGACGGCTATGACGTCCGGTTAAACGGAGGGAGCGACAGCCGGGGCAGGAGGCCCTGTGCGCTCGGTGGCTCAGGTATTGTCAGAGCTTTTGGATGCATTGGCAACGCTGTTAGCTGTGGAGGTTACCCCGGCAAACCAAGCACATCACAATGTGGACGTCACAAAACTATGAGATGAGATAGCTCAGTCCAAGGAGGGGCTTAACACCGAGAACGCCAGGATGGCGCGGAGCGAGCTGCCCAGGATGCGGTGTCACAGCGGATTCAAGCAGAGTCTTTCCGGTTGAACCAAGACCAAAACACATCTAATGTCGTTCTTCGCGGGAGGCATCAGAGTCGCTTGCCTTCATAGTTCGAAGGACAAAATCTCTTCAATACGCCCGGAGTAGGAACGAGTGACCCGCCCGTGGCGACCCCAAATGTTGAGGTGCCAGGGGCTGGGGCGGCGGTTCAACCTCATCAGCATAACCCTGCTCGTAGGGATTCAACACCGCCCCAGTGTCATTTTTCTAACCCGGTGGATAATCTAGCAGCCGTGGCAACACGGCTAGTGGCTATTCCAATCGAAGGAGAGTCACCAATGGAGGCGGAGATCTGGAACATGGAAAATCTTCTTAAGACGGTGGTGGCTCAACAGGCGGCTTACTCGTACAGCCAGAAGCGGATTCATTCAACTCCACGCCCAGTCGAAGCTACAGTCGATGTATTGAATCGCCGACGGTTTCAAGCAGTGAGCGGCACCGTAACCAGCCCGGCGGCCGTGACCTGCCACGCGCTGATAATCATGCTCAGGCTCTGGCGGATCAAGCCAGGGCACGTCAGGAGGCGGAGCTAGCGGCGCGGTTGGTGGTTCATCACCAACCTCAGCATAGTCAATCGGTGTCTGTGGGAGCTGGGATGACTTCTAGATCCATAGGGTACCATGCTTGGAGCCGGCTTTGCGCAATGAGCCTCTACCTAAGGATTTTAAGGGCCCTTGCAAGGTGCCCAATTACACAGCTGATCAATCTCCGGAGGCTTGGATTGAGAGCTATGAGCTGGCAATGGAGATGTTAGATGTCAATGACGCTATGTGCGCTAAGTATTTCACCATGATGTTGGATGGGCCGGCTCGTACCTGGCTGAAGGGATTGCCACCTGATTCGATTGGATCATGGGTTGAGTTGGGAGCATAGTTTATTCAAAATTTCAGAGATACATGTAAACAACCTATGTCAATTATTGACCTGAGCTCATGTGACCACCGCAAGGACGAGTCCACCTGCCATTGGGTCCGCCGGGTCTCGACCATCATTCATTCATCAGATAGTATTAACGCTGGCTCAGCTGTCCTGATTTTGGAGCATAATTTCCATTTTGTCCCCCTCAAACAGAAATTAGGACGGCTTAAGCATCATTGCAGTAACATGGGAGAGCTCACGGCTGCTCTCGTCAAATATGCTGATTCAAATAGCACTGAGGACCCTGAGTCTGATGAATAGAAAACCAGCAAGGGGAAGAAGAACGGTGATGGAAAGGGTCAGCCGCACAGTACAACGGGTCAAGGCCAAAGCAATAACGGTAAGCGCAAACAAGCTAATGGCGGTTCAGATTTTGTGGCTAATACTAGTATGCAGAATAACAATCAACGTCGAAAGGGAAAATTCCCAACGCCTTGAGTTAACGACCAAAGATCAACCTGGAGGGGTTACTGAATTAGCCTTGCCCAAAGCACGGGACTGAAGAAAGACCGTCTGCTCATGTGTGGAAGGACTACTTCATCATGAAGGAGTATAAAAATTCCGGCTTTAATCAGGACCTTCATGGCCCGCACGGCGGATCAGGACCTAGCTCTCACGGGCCCGGTTTTGGAGGCGATGGCTCAAGTTCTTGATTTCAAGGCCAGGGCAATCAAGGTGGCTTCAATTAGCAGGGCAATCAAGGCGGTTTTAAACAACATGGCAGTTAAGGTAATCGACATCAGTAATTCGGATATCAGAGTCATCCAAAGCAGCTGAATAGTGGGCAGTATCATGTTTTTACCACAATCTTGTGCAAGCGAGACTAGAAGGTTCATAAACGAGCGGTAAGCATGGTTGAGCCGGCCACTCCTCGATACCTGCGATGGTCAGAGCAGCCCATTGTATGGAGCCGTGAGGATCACCCGCCCCGGGTTGAATATCCGGGTTAGCTAGCTTTGGTAGTTGCTCCTCAGGTTGGAGGTTACAAATTTACGAAGGTGCTTATGGATGGAGGCGGCAGTATCAATATCCTTTATTATGATACTTTTCACCGTATGAATTTGACCGACAAAGATCTTAAGCTATCATCTACAGTCTTTCACGAGGTGGTGCCTGGTAAGTCGGTGTATCCGGTGGGTAAGATAGAATTGGAAGTGGCTTTTGGCAGTGAGTATGACTATAGGACTGAAAAGTTGACTTTTGAGGTGGTTAAAATCAAGAGTCCTTATCATGCCTTGTTTGGACGGTCGGGTTATACCAAGTTCATGGCACAACCTTGTTATATTTATCTTCAGCTCAAGATCCCGGGTCACAAGGGTGCCATCACGGTGCATGGAGATAGAAGGATTTCTTTGGAGTGTAAAGAGGGCGATGCTGCCTATGCTGAGGCTGTTTGTGCAACAGAGGAATTGAAATACTACAAAGATTATGTTGACCCGATGGATATGACCCCCTTGAAGAAACCAACCACAGAGCATGACCCTCTATTGAAATATAATTCGGCAGATGATACCAAATAGGTTGATTTCGTCCCAGGAGATTCGTCCCAACAGTTCACTATCAGTGCCAACCTGGATCTGAAATAGGAAAGCGCGCTCATCAAGTTCATCCGTGAGAACTGGGACATTTTTGCATGGAAGCCTTTAGACATGCCATGTGTACCGAGGGAACTCGTTGAGCGCACTTGTCGTGGAATTGTCACGGCAGATGTCCTAGCATAAGGACTTAGTCGTGGAGCCATCGCTACTAGGTTAGCTTGAAGGGGTTAAACGGGACAAAGGACACAGGGAGTTATACTGGTTCGCCCCCTTGCGGTGAAGGTAAATGCCTAATCTAGTTTGAGGTTGTATTGCTTGGGCGTCGATTACCAGGGAGCGAATACGCTTGACCTAGTTCCCGATCTCTTGTTTCTTGCCATAAACCGCTGCTGGGTCGTCCTTTTATATACACAGGTTGACGTCCGACGGCTCACGGAGTCCCGACCGGCTCATACACAATGTGTCCGACTCGGTGACTAACTACACTTGCCTTACAATACAAGTCATACATACATGGTGGTTCACCCTCCTCGGCCTTGAATCACCTCTGGGTCTTGGGCCGTCAATAGGCTCGTATGATCCGCCATCTCCAAAGTTTAAGCCGTCAGTGGTATAACCCGGCCCCTCCTGGGTGGTTCATACCCAGTAGTTATATCCTCAACATTAGGCCCCATGTTTATTTGAACTTGTTTACATCAATCTTCAATACCTGATTTGTCACAATCTTCATCACTTGTCTGATAGACCTTGTTGTAACCCGCCGTGACGTGAGCTCACAGATTTTTCTTAAACCGCCATGACGTCATTTTGCATTAATATTGGTCGTAGCCCAAAACATCTTAATTGATACTAATGCGAAGAATCCCAAGGTTATCCCCATGGACCTACCATCGCCTCACCAAGTGCCTCAAGGACCAATGACAAGAGCTGGTGCAAGGGCTATCGAAGATAAGGTGAACTCGCTCCTCTCCGAAATACCACTTTCACAACACGAGACATGGCTACTACCTAAGACGGAAACTCTATGCATGATTAGGTGCTTGGATGAAGGCCACAGTGCAGCTACACCCACTGGGCGAGGTGGCAAGGACGGCAAGATCAACGACCAAGAGGAGCTGCCCGAAGAGCTACCGGCTCCGGATGACTCTACCCGCATCGGATGTCCGACGTTTCCCTGGCTCCGGACGACCAACGACCACCGGACGACCGTTGACTAGGCGACCGGCCTCCCTCGGACGTCCATAATCCCAAGACAGATTAAATTCATCCGAGGACTTCCGGACGTTCGGTCCCTCCCGAGCCATCGGACGTCCGGTGCCCAGCGGACGTCCGCCCCTGTGCGCACCGTTTACTTCTGGGCCGAGTCCCATGTACCCCTTCGCCCCTCTAGACTATATATACTCTTCCACCTACCTCTTTTTAGGGTTAGCATTGTGATAGCTCAAAAACCTAGAGCCTTGCTCACCCACTAGTGGTTCATCTCCTCGACAGTTACTGCGGCCCCTCTACGGAGAAGATCCACACAGATTCAAGACCTCTACGGAGAAGATCCTACGGGATACCAAGACCTCCTCACGGAGAAGACTACCGTTACTTGTATTGTTCGTTGTTGACCTTGGATCATGTATCTCTTTATGTATCCGGATCTAGCACTTGTGTGATTACTTTCTTGTTGATTTGAGTGTCCCTCTTCCGCTTCCCTCGTGATTTCCCTTTGTGTTCTTCATGTTCATCATGGGATTCCCTCCTCTTTGTGAAAGATCGGCCTAGATCGGGTTGGCCCCGCATCAGATACTTATCTTAATGAGCCTCCCGAAAACCGAGGCGTTCATATAGCCATATAATGATTTTGGCCTCCTCGATTCCCACACATGCCTTGCATGCACCCCCCTTATAAACAGGGGCATGCGTCTTTATCATTTCCCCCCTCGTTTCCTCCTTTGTCTTTCTCCTCTGCGTGGATGCACCAGTGCACGAGCTCCGCTGCCGCGACCTCCGACTGCCACAACAACGCAGGCCGCTGCATCAACCTGAACGGACCAGAGAACTCCAGCGAGCCACCGCTGCTCCTCATCTCCTGTAAGGTCACCTCTCCCTTCACGTCAGATCTGTTAGGGTTTGAGCAGTTCATCGGCGTTCTTGCCATTCTTCGTTGTTGCCTTCAGCTCCAACAATTTTCGATCTGGACAGATCATAAATCTTATGCGGAAGTAGTTTTAGATTTTATTTCTATCATCATAATAGAATCTCTCCCTAGCAAATCTCATTGGAGCACTCACACCTTGCCACTGTCGCCACCTTAGGTATATAATTTTCACAGCTTTTTCTGAACTATGGTAGATCCAAAATTACTGGTCCATATTACGAAATCTGTTTTTTCAACACTTGGCCAAACTTAAAGTACCATAATTGCCATGGTAGTTTATCCCATAACTGTAATCATCCATATGACACTAGGTCTCGTTTAAACCACCACCATATGCTTTATAATTTGCATGATCCATCAATGCTTCTCTGATTTAACCATGTTTTCCTCCTTATGATTTGGTTCTGCATAATATACTTGATTTGTAAACTCTATCTGGCTTAATAACATAATTCTTAATCCAGTAGGTACCATTAGTCCCCATTTAAGCCGCCAATATGAATATCTGCACACTTCAAATGTTCATCCTCCGGCTTAAACTTTCAACCGTTTACAACACTTTTCCGTTTGAATTAATGGTCTGTCTTAATATCATAACAATTAAACCGGCAATATCTTCCTTTGTAGTAAAAAATGTCGAAGGCAAAAACCATCACCTCCTGCAATTGGTCGTTTCCCGGGTTACTGAGGAAGATTTGAATGAATATGTTCAGACAGGTGTTCTGGCCAAAAAAGACGTCATCCATTGGAGGGTCCCAGGCGCTGAGACTCGCCCTGAGCCCAAAGATGATGAAGTAATTGTTTTCATGGATCATATAAACCGGAGCTTCAACCCTCCCGGCTTAAAATTCTTCCGTGATGTGTTGCATTTTTTCAAGCTCCATCCACAAGATATCAGACCCAACTTTGTTTCGAACATCTGTAACTTCCAAGTGTTTTGTGAAGTGTACCTTCAACAGGAGCCTACCATAGAACTATTCAGGGAGTTCTACTACTTGAACTGCCAAAATGCATTCACCGACGGCCCTAGCCTCGAACTAGGCGGCATATCCATACAACGCCAGAAAGAGGCCACCTTCTTAGCTGCTACTCTTCCCAGTCACCCCAAAGATTGGAACCAGACTTGGTTTTACTGCCAAGACACTTCACCAGAAGGGGAAAATCCCATGCCAGGTTACCATGCCAGCCGGCTTAGCAGTAGACATCATCTTCCGGATCGTATCAGTACAGCAGGACCGAAGAAATATGTGTTGGTTTTTGCAAAGATCTGAGCCTTTATGGCCAACGGCCTAACCGGGATCGATCTGGTTCGATGCTGGGTCGCCTGGAGAGTCTTGCCTCTAAGCCACTGTTCGACGATTTTTTGTGCAATATTGCATAAAATTCATATTTTAGGGATTTTTAATGAGTTTTGATGCAGGTTACATGAGCAGAGAGCGAATTATAATACAATGGAAAGTTTAATTAGCATCCACATGTATGAGACATGGGTGCAACTAATTCTGCGCATGCACGTTCCATCAAAAAAGAAGGGAGGTTTTGCATGCACGTAATAAGCTTGTCCTTGACTTGGTATGTGTACACTATGTGTACGTATCCGGGTGTCCGGCCGGCAAGCGCGTGTATACTTCTCTGAATACCCGCATGAATACGTACTTGAAATACGTGAAAGCTAGTGTTGCATTGGGTCCAATATGCACTTGCACACGTACGGGGATGAGTTTTTGGCTAGTAACACTTTGATGAGCACGTACAATGTTTGATTTGGCAAGTAAAGATTAATTCAGAATAAAACCTTACGGCTGACCAGGGATTCTAGAAGCACCGTTGTTGCCAAAGGAAGTACCATCTGCTGCAATTACCGCTCAGATTCTCGTATGGTATGCACGAGTATGGCTTTCCTTTCCTTGTGCTTTTGAAGAGATTAAACAAGAAAAGAAGAAGACATTTTCTTGGTAAAGAAGATGGAGATGGCCGGAGGCTACGTGTGTACCTGGCCTCCTCGTGCCTATATAAACACAAGACCACAGTAGGGAAGGAGGACCGACGGAGGGATCCATCCATCAAGCAGCCAAGATCTCAGGTACCCACGGAAGAGAGG
>LR738713.1:252993208-253048155 GCA_902687465.1 Secale cereale | reverse complement strand
AAAAGACTGAAGGCAGAGGAGACGAGTGATGTAGGGTGGAATCCTAGTCAGCAGATCTTTCACGAAAGGAGGTTATCCCATGATGAACACGGAAAATACAAGGAGGAAACGGAGGAAAACACGAGAGGAAACACTCAAATCAACACAAATACGGTCACACAAGTGCTAGATCCACGATGCACACCAAGATATATGATCCATAGTCAACAACGGTGATACAAAAGATAGTCTTCTCCCGGAGGAGGTCTTGGGTATCCCTTGGGATCTTGTCCGATGTGGAGGCCTTGAATCCGACGTGGATCTTCTCCGAAGAGGCCGCGGTCTCGTAGGAGAGGAACCACAAAGGTCTATGATGAGCTATCCAAAAGCTACCTCGAAAGGATGGAAGTCAACGAGTATATATTACATGAGATGTCGCCGTCGGGGCAGACGTCCGCTGGTTCCGGAGGGACCGGACGTCCGGTAATCCTCGGATTTCCGCTATTTAGCTTTTGTGGTCGATGTCACGGACGTCCGGTGGCTTCCGGTCGTCCGGTCGTCTGGGAGTCGCCGGTCGTCCGGTGGATACCGGTCGTCCGGTGCCTGGAAGTCGCCGGTCGTCCGGTGTAGACCGGACGTCCGGTGCCTGTAGCATCTTCAGCCTTCCTTCTTCTTGTTTCGAGCACTTGTCGATCTCGCCGTCTTGACCGCTGTGCAGAGCTGTCCCGTGGCCTTCATCCAAGTACATGAGTATGCACAGAGTTCCTGATGAGAGTAGAAGCCATGTCTCATGTGAATCGGAAAGATGTCTAAAGAGGAGCGAAGTCACCTCAGTCTCGAGAGCTCTTGCACGGGCTCGAGTCATTGGTCCTTTGGAAACTTGGTGAGGCGATGAAGGGTCCATGGGGATGACCTTTGGATGCTCCGCATCATTTCCCCTCCCTTTGGAAAGATCCGACCTCGGATCGAAATCTTCATCACCATGGAAAGGAGATAGGTCCTTGATGTTGAAAGTATCGCTCACGGAGTACTTGTCTCGTGGGATGTCGATCTTGTAGGCGTTGTTGTTGTGGTGTGCTAGCACCTTGAAGGGTCCGTCGGCGCGAGGTAGTAGTTTGGACTTGCGCTCGTGTGGGAAACGGTCCTTGCGAAGATGAAGCCAAACAAGATCTCCCGGTTGGAACATCATTGGTGCCTTGTTGATGTTGCGCTTGGTGGTGAGACGATGGACTTGTCACTCGATCATTGCCCTTGTATCTTCGTGCACCTTCTTGAGATAGCTTGCTCGTGCACTTGTGTCCATGTCGATGCGCTCTTGTAGAGGTAGAGGTAGGATGTCCAATGGGGACAACGGGTTGAAGCCGTAGACGACCTCGAAGGGGGACTTGCCGGTAGTCGAATGTCTTGCGCGGTTGTAGGCATACTCGGCGATGGGCAAGCATTGCTCCCATTCCTTGATGTTCTTCTTGATCAACACGCGAAGAAGCGTCGAAAGCGTTCGGTTCATCACCTCCATTTGGCCGTCGGTTTGTGGATGGTACGCCGAAGAGAAGAGTAGCTTGATTCCGAATTTGGCACATAGGGTTTTCCAAAAGTAGCTCAAGAACTTGACGTCCCGGTCCGACACGATCGTTTTGGGCACGCCGAGTAGATGAATTATCTCCCTACAAAAGAGATTTGCAACATGTGAAGCATCGTCGATCTTGTTACAAGGAATGAAATGAGCCATTTTTAGAGAATCTATCTACCACAACAAGCATGGAATCTTTGCCATTTTGAGTCCTAGGCAAACCAAGTATAAAATCCAAGCTTATGTCTTCCCATGGATGGTATGGAATAGGAAGTGGCATGTAAAGACCGTGAGATTGAGCTTTGGACTTAGCTTTGCGGCATGTAGAACATCGGTTGGTGAGGCGTGAGACGTCACGGAGCATCTTGGGCCAAAAGTAGTTCTTTGAGAGCGTAGCAAATGTCTTGTCGCGTCCAAAGTGTCCCATGAGTCCGCCTCCATGAGATTCCTGCAAAAGGAGCAAACGAAGCGAAGACTCGGGATTGCAAAGTTTGTTAGCTCTCATAAGATATCCATCCTTTAGGTAGTAACGTTCCCAAGAAGTGTGAGTCAAGCACTTAGCATAAGCATTTGCAAAGAAAGGATCATGCTCATATAAATCTTTTATGTGCTCAAAGCCAATCACATTCAACTCAAGTTGAGTAACAAGCGTGCATTTGCGGGATAGCGCGTCCGCCACAACATTTCCTTTGCCTTTGATGTACTTGATGACATAGGGAAAAGACTCAATGAACTCACTCCATTTAGCATGACGCTTGTTCAACTTAGTTTGACCTTTGAGATACTTGAGAGTCTCATGGTCCGTATGAAGAATGAATTCATGAGGTTTAAGATAATGTTCTCAAACACGTAAAACTCTCACCAAGGCATAAAGCTCTTTGTCATAAATGGGGTAGTTAAGTTGCGCTCCGGATAGCTTCTCGCTAAAGTACGCAATTGGGCGCTTTTCTTGCATGAGCACGCCACCTATGTCGGTACCACTAGCATCACAATGGATCTCAAAAGGTTTATCAAAGTTTGGTAGGGCTAGAAGTGGTGCGTGGGTAAGCAAGCTTTTAAGCTCATTGAACGCGGTGTCTTGCGAAGGACCCCAAATGAAAGGTGTGTTCTTCTTGCTCAAAGCGTGTAAAGGCATAGCAATAGTGCTAAAGTCCTTCACAAAACGTCGGTAGAAACCGGCTAGACCAAGGAAACTACGCACTTGCATACGATTCGTTGGTTGAGGCCAAGTTTTAATTGCTTCAATTTTAGTTTCATCAACATGAACACCTTGTCAAGAAACGACAAATCCTAGGAAGACGACCTTGTCAACGCCAAAGGTGCATTTCTCCATATTAGCATATAAGCGCTCTTTCCGAAGGGTTTGTAAAACCATACGGATGTGTGTCACGTGGTCCTCTAGCGTCTTGCTAAAAACAAGGATGTCATCAAAGTAAACCACTACAAAGACGCCTATGTAGGGTCGAAGACAAAAATGCATAAGACGCATAAATGAACCGGGTGCTTCCGATAAACCAATTGGCATAACAAGCCACTCATATAAACCAAACTTGGTTTTGAAAGCCGTTTTCCACTCATCACCCTCTTGAATGCGAATTTGGTAGTAACCACTTTTAAGATCAATTTTTGAAAAGATGGTGGCACCACATAATTCATCAAGCATGTCATCTAAGCGTGGGATAGGATAATGGTATCTAACGGTGATAGCATTTATGGGTTGACAATCGGAGCACATGCGAAAACTTCCATATTTCTTAGGCACGAGAATAACCGGAATGGCACAAGGGCTTAAGCTTTCACGTACATGACCTTTGTCGATGAGTTGTTGTACTTGCCGTTGTATCTTCTTTGTTTCCTCGGGGTTGACGCGGTAAGGAGCCTTGTTTAGAAGTGGTGCACCGGGTATGAGGTCGATGCGGTGTTCAATTCCGCGAAGTGGAGGTAGACCCGAAGGTAGTTCATCGGGAAAGACGTCCGAGAATTCCTGCAAAAATTGAGACAACACTAAAGGTAGAGGTGGTGAAGTGTTAGTAGGTTTGGCTTCCCCTTTGCATAAAAGCACAAGGTGAAAGACACTCGATGGGTTCTCATACACTTCTCTCATCTCACTTTTGGTGGCAAATAGCACTAGTTGCTTCTTGTCGCTCATCGTGGAGTCGCTCGTATTTGGCTTGTGGCTCTCACTCTCCTTTTGGTGGCTCACTCTCTCACCATTCTCTCCACGATGGTTGGTAGGTAAGTGCTTGTCGGCGGCTACTTGACTTGGAGACATTGGTCGGAGCACGAATTCCTTGCCCTTCATCTTGAAGATATAGTGATTGGTCCGTCCATTGTGTGTGACTCCACGGTCATATTGCCATGGACGTCCAAGAATAAGGTGGCACACGGACATGGGAATCGCATCACATTCAAGAGTGTCCTCGTAGGCGCCTATCTTGAAAGAGACTTGCATGGTGTGCTCGACTCCAAGAATTCCGGCGTCGTTGAGCCATTGGACCTTGTAGGGGTGAGGATGCTTCGTCTTGACCAATTGAAGCTTGTCGCATAGCTCTTCGCTTGCCAAGTTGTGACAACTTCCTCCATCGATGATAACCTTGACGGAGCGTCCATTGATGCCGGCCTTGGTATGGAAAATGTGACATCGTTGGTCGTCATCTTGTTGGTGTTGGAGTGTCAAGACCTTGGAGATTACAAGATTGGGGCTTGAGTCATTATCGCAAAACACTTGATGGTCTTCTTCTTCATTCACTTGGCGATGCATGGCTACATGCTCAAGTGCTTCTATCTCATCGTCGCTCATAGAATCATAAGAACCGTCATCATTGATGATCATGGTGCGAACGGTCTTGCACTCAAATGACTTGTGGCCTCGCCCTTGGCACTTGAAGCATTTGATGGAACTCGTCTTGGAGTTGTCTTCGGTTGGAGTTGTAGTTGAGGAAGCTCTTGGCTTGAAGTTGTTGGTAGAAGGTGTACGACTCGATGTAGTCGCATTCTTGTAGCTTGACTTTTCGCCGAAAGTTGTAGATGTCTTGGTAGAGGTAGGAGGAGTAGCCGAAGTCGTTGAAGCTTGGTTATAGGAGTCGAAGTTCTTGGAGTTGAACTTGGAGTACTTGTAGTCCTCTTGAACTTGTCGCTCCGCTTTGGTTGCTTGATGTACTAGCTCGAGGGGATTGTTGTATGGTTGAAAGTCCGCAATCTTCTTGATAGGATAGTTGAGTCCATTCAAGAATCTCGCCATTGTTTGCTCTTCATCTTCCGTGATGTTGGCTCTTATCATGGCAATCTCCATCTCCTTGTAGTACTCTTCAACGGACTTGGTACCTTGCTTGAGGAGTTGTAGCTTCTTGAACAAGTCACGGTTGTAGTGTGTAGGCACAAAGCGTGCTCTCATGACTTCCTTCATTTGAGCCCAAGTGGTGATAGGAGTTTCGCCTTTTGCTTCTCTTCTCTCTATGATTTGCTCCCACCATATGATAACATAGTCTTGGAACTCAAGGGATGCCTTTGCGATCTTCTTCTCTTCATCGAAGTTATGAAGGTGAAAGATCTTGTCAACCTTCAATGCCCATGAGAGATAGTCTTCGGGATCAATGCTTCCGGAAAACTTTGGCATGGTGAAATTGAGCTTGCCATAGTGATGCTCTTCATTGTTTCCTTGCCTATTGTGAGGGCGTTCTTGATTGGGATGATTGACAATCTCATGTTGCTCTTGATGAAGTATATTTCCATTATCATGGTGTGCTTGTCGAGCTTGTGGTTCTTGTTGAGGTTGATGCTCTTGTCGCGCTTGAGGAGGAACTTCTTCTTGCATTCTTGCTTGGTGACGCCTCTCTTGCATCTCATCGCGAAGGAAATCCTCTTCTTGATGAGTGTGTCGAGTGCAGGCTGCCACATTGTGATGTGCATCACCTAATGCTCGTTGTGCCTCAAGAGCTTGAGCTTCTCGACGTTGTTGTGCTTGGCGATTAGCCTTGGCATCTTGTTCTTCTTGGTGTTGACGTGCTCTCTCTTGTTTTTGTTGGCGTAGTCGTTGCCGTGCTTGTGCTTGCTCAAGTGTAGCTTGGTTTTGGCGATGTCGACTCTCTTGCTCGTCGATTAGCTCTTGTGAACACTTGTCATCAAGTGGCTGCCGGTTGTCATGTCGAGCATGACGTGCGGCTTGACAAAGAGTGTTGGACGTAGTGGTACTTGAGTCTTGCGTGGAGTCGGAATGTCGACTTGAGCGGCTTCGTCTTTGAGAAGATGTGGAAGAAGAACGTCAGTTGACTATCAAAGTCTGGAGCTCATCAAATTGTGTAGACATGTTGATGTTGATGATGTCGAATTGCTCTTTTGTTCTTTCTTCAAATTGGCGCGCGTCCTCGGCGACTTGTCCAATGTACTCGCGCATAGCTTCACTTTCTTGATGTAGAGCTCGTTGGACACCGAAGAGATGTAGTTTGGTGACGTAGTTGTTCGCTTCTTGAGGATCGTCGAAGATCGGGTTGGAAGATGTACTTGGCCTATCCATCATCACAAGGAAGTATGTGAGTGGAAGAAAGGAGATGGCAATACCAAATGTACCTTAACCGAAGTTGAAAATGGATCAATGATCACTCAATAATGTAACCCAGAAATAGCACTATTGGTACCACTTCGTGTAGATTCTCACACCTACACAAGTAAAGATTTGAGAGGAGCTTGGTTAGGATGTGGCACAAATTCAATGCAATCGTCAAAGTGACTCAAAGATGTTGAAAATGGTTCACAATTTCCTCATGCAACAAGTAGATCACTAGCAAAGTAGCACACGGAACTCACGCACGGATAGATAAATGTGGTTGTGCAACCAAGGAGGAGCGAAAATGTGGAATCCACGGAAAATGCTCGTGTTGCACAACACTAGAGAGACGCTAGCCGATTGCTTAATAGGCGGATACGCACCTGTGCACGATCTATAAGAGGCAAAACGTAACGACTATCTATCACAAGTATGCTATGAGTGTATGATGTGCTGATGCTTGAGCACAAGATGTTATTGCTATGTCATATGATCTCTTTTGATGCAAGGCGTATGATGCTATTGTCCTTTTGCTTATAAGCTTTGGTTGGCTCTTTTTCTTAAAAGCTTGTGAGCTCTTTCTTTGGATACTTATGCATGCTTCTCGGATCAAGGTAGCTATTGTGTATGCGGATCACTCTTGTGGCACACGGAGATATGATGATATGGTATGCAATATCTATGACTATCACTAATGTGCACAAGTGTCGTGGCCCGGCAATACTCAAATGGCTAGTCTCAATGGGAAAGCTACGCAAAGATGGTTCATAGGATGACAATGCAATTGCAAGGTAGAATGAACAAAGTGTCGTCGATGTTACCGTCCTTGCCGAAGTTGAACGGTGGTGTTGTCGAAGTCTTGCTGTTCCAAGGTAGCCTAAACATCCAAGGAAACGGTGAAACAACAACTCAAGTATCCAAGGCAAAGGGAGACAAGATGTTTCAAATCGTAGCGGTTAAGCGATGGTGGTTGCGGAAATGGTGGTTGGATGAAAGGTAGGTGGTAGCGGAAGGTGGAACAAAACTGAACAAATTCAGCTTCGTCAGGGTACGTCGGACGTCCGGTAGGCGTCGGTCGTTCGGTCGATCGGAAGGTGTCGGACGTCCGGTAAGTCCCGGAAATCCGGTAATAGTTTCTGTAGGTGGGGTGCCGGTCGTCCGGTGTTTAGCGGACGTTCGGTGTCTCGAGAGGTGCCGGACGTCCGGTAAACGGTCGGTCGTCCGGTAGGTCTGGGCTAGGTTACGCGGATCCGTGGCCAAATTGGTCAAACTTGGCCGAAGTTGCGGAGGAAAATCGGTGAAAAGGTGGGGAAAAACTAGATCCACTCGTGGCACAGCAAATCCATGGAACAAAGTCAACAAAACCTTGCCAAATCAACAGATCACAAAAAAAATTGGGGCTATTTTTGTGAGAATTTTCGAAATTGGAAGAACACAACAAAAACAAGCTAGAAGACAGGGTGGGGGGCTCCAAATTTGTAATCAACCTGTGCTCTAATACCAAAGATGATGTAGGGTGGAACCCTAGTCTGCAGATCATTCACGAAAGGAGGTTATCCCATGATGAACACGGAGAACACAAGGAGGAAACGAAGGAAAACATGAGGGGAAACACTCAAATCAACACAAATACGGTCACACAAGTGCTAGATCCACGATACACATCAAGATATATGATCCATAGTCAACAACGGTGATACAAAAGATAGTCTTCTCCCGGAGGAGGTCTTGGGTATCCCTTGGGATCTTCTCCGATGTGGAGGCCTTGAATCCGACGTGGATCTTCTCCGAAGAGGCCGCGGTCTCGTAGGAGAGGAACCACAAAGGTCTATGATGAGCTATCCAAAAGCTACCTCGAAAGGATGGAAGTCAATGAGTATATATTACATGAGATGTCGCCGTCGGGGCGGACGTCCGCTGGTTACCGGACGTCCGCTGGTTCCGGAGGGACCGGACGTCCGGTAATCCTTGGATTTCCGCTATTTATCTTTTGTGGTCGATGTCACGGACATCCGGTGGCTTCCGGTCGTCCGGTCGTCTGGGAGTCACCGGTCGTCCGGTGGACGCCGATCGTCCGGTGCCTGGAAGTTGCCAGTCATCCGGTGTAGACCGGATGTCCGGTGCCTGTAGCATCTTCAGCCTTCCTTCTTCTTGTTCCGAGCACTTGTCGATCTCGCCGTCTTGACCGCTGTGCAGAGCTGTCCCGTGGCCTTCATCCAAGTACCTGAGTATGCACAGAGTTCCTGATGAGGGTAGAAGCCATGTCTCATGTGAATCGGAAAGATGTCTAGAGAGGAGCGAAGTCAGCTCAGTCTCAAGAGCTCTTGCACGGGCTCGAGTCATTGGTCCTTTGGGCACTTGGTGAGGTGATGAAGGGTCCATGGGGATGACCTTTGGATGCTCCGCATCAATGAGGGAAGAGGAGACGATGAGGCTAGCATATACCCATCAACGCAAAGACGCGCCCACCGTGGTGGCACTCTTGCCGGGCAGCACACACGTTGCTTTCCTATACGGCGGCGTCGCTTGCGCCAAGGCGTGAAGGAGATGGCCAGTCGAAGGGGTGGTGCGTTGACAAGGAGCATGCACCTCAGGTAAGCACATATATACATCTATTCCTTTTGTATGCAGGTCAAGATACACATGCGCGTGTACGATGGTCCAGGAGCAGCATGTCCTGAGCATGGTTCAGGAGTACTTCACCGCGCCAAGACGTTGAAGACGAGAGCATACCAGCGGTGCTGCCGGCGCGCAGCCCGCTGAACTCCTTTGTAATGGTGGCCACCCTTGTTGATGAGGCCGACGACGTCTACTTCATCAAGCTGGAGCCCCGGAGGCCCGAGGCTCGCGAGGATGCCGCCGTGGATCGCGACATGGAGCTCACTAGGACGACACCCTCGTTTTCTTCATCAAGCTTGTGCAATGGAGGACGAAGGTGTCGAGGCTCACGAGGATGCCGCCGCCGTGTCGCGGTGGATCACGACGCGGAGTTTGCCAAGATGACGCCAGTTTTAACTTCATCAAGCCGGCGCCATGGATGACGAAGGCGTGGAGGCTCACGAGGATGCCGCCACAGTGCCGCGGTGGATGGCCCCACGGAGTTCGCCAAGACGACGCCAATGTCAACATCATCAACCCGATGCCGCAAGGATCATGAGGGGAAGCTCGCAAGGAGGACGCCCGATATCTACTTCGTCATGCTGGAGCTAGAGGACGGTGGCGTGACGCCCGTTGGGGATGCCGCCGACGTCTACTTCGTCAAGCTAGAGCCCGGAGGCGTGGAGCTTGCAAAGATGCTGCCGCGTGCCGTGGAGGATGGCGAGACGGAGCTCGTTAGGATGACGCCCGTCGTCTTCTTCATCAAGCCGGCGCCCATGGAGGACAAAGGCGTGGAGGCTCGCGAGGATGATGCCGCCGTGCCGCGGTGGATAGCGGCACGAAGCTCGCCAATACGACACCAACGACAACATCACCAAGACGATGCCATGGAGGACGGAGGCGTGTGATGACCCACAAGTTTAGGGGATCTATCGTAGTCCTTTTGATAAGTAAGAGTGTCGAACCCAACGAGGAGCAGAAGGAAATGATAGGCAGTTTTCAGTAAGGTATTTTCTGCAAGCACTGAAATTATAGGTAACATATAGTTTTGTGATAAGATAATTGGTAGCAAGTGACAAACGGTAAAAGTAAATAAGTGCAGCAAGGTGGCCCAATCCTTTTTGTAGCAAAGGACAAGCCTGGACAAACTCCTATGCAAGGTAAAGCGCTCCCGAGGACATATGGGAATTATCGTCAAGCTAGTTTTCATCACGATCATCTGATTCGCGTTCGATACTTTCATAATTTGGTATGTGGGTGGACCGGTGCTTGGGTGCTGCCCTTACTTGGACAAGCCTCCCGCTTATGATTAACCTCTAATGCAAGCATCCACAACTACAAAAGAAGTATTAAGGTAAACCTAACCATAGCCTGAAACATATGGATCCAAATCAAGCCCTTACGAAGCAACGCATAAACTAGGGCTTAAGCTTCTGTCAATCTAGCA
The DNA here is from genome assembly GCA_902687465.1 of Secale cereale. Lineage (NCBI taxonomy): Eukaryota > Viridiplantae > Streptophyta > Magnoliopsida > Poales > Poaceae > Secale > Secale cereale. The sequence goes on along the minus strand of LR738713.1, from coordinate 253,038,018 downwards.
ACCCATCATCTACTTATTACTTCCCAATGCCTTCCTCTAGGCCCAAATAATGGTGAAGTGTCATGTAGACGACGTTCACATGACACCACTAGAGGAGAGACAACATACATCTCATCAAAATATCGAACGAAGACCAAATTCACATGACTACTAATAGCAAGACTTCTTCCATGTCCTTAGGAACAAAAGCAACTACTAACAATACATAATATTGTTCATGATCAGAGGGGTATTAATATGCATAATGGATCTAAACATATGATCTTCCTCCAATTAAATCAACTAGCATCAACTACAAGGAGTAATCAACACTACTAGCAACCCACAGGTACCAATCTGAAGTTTGGGTACAAAGATTGGATACAAGAGATGAACTAGGGTTTGAGAGGAGATGGTGCTGGTGAAGATGTTGATGAAGATAGCTCTCCCCAAGATGGGAGAGTTGTTGGTGATGACGACGCTGATGATTTCCCCCTCCCGGAGGGAAGTATCCCCGGCAGAACAGCTCTGCCGGAGCCCTAGATTGGTTTCCGCCTCGGTTCCGCCTCGAGACGGCGGCGTCTGGTCCCGAAAGCCTCCTCCTGATTTTTTCCAGGTCAAAACGCTTCATATAGGAGAAGATGGGCACCTGGGGCCCATCGGCTGGCCCTCGAGGCTGGGGGGCGCGCCCTGGGAAGGAAGGCGCGCCCCCACCCTCGAGGCCAGCCAGTGGCCCGTCTCGTGGGTTTCTTCCGCCAGATATTTTTTATATTTTCCGGAAAAAATGTTCTGTGAAGTTTCGGGGCTTTTGGAGTTGTGCAGAATAGGTTTCCAGAGTTTGCTCCTTTTCTAGCACAGAATTCCAGCTATCGGCATTCCCCCTTCTTGATGTAAACCTTGCAAAATAAGAGGGAAAAGGCATAAGTATTGTGACAAAACATGTATGAACATCCCATAATACAATAAATATCAACTTATAAGCATGATGCAAAATGGACGTATCAGCGTGGAGCTCGCAAAGATGCTGTCGTCGTGCCGCAGTGGATGGCGGTTCGGAATTCGCCAAGACGATGCCCATTGCCAACATCATCAACCCGGTACCGCGTAGCTATCATGGCATGGAACTCGCAAGGAGCACGCCACCAACATCAACATCATCAAGCTGGATCACGGAGGCATGAAGCTCGTGGGGATGCCGTCGTGTGCCGCGGAGGACGACGAGAACATGGTGCTTGTCGGGATGACGTCCATCATCAACATCATCAAGCTGGTGCCGCAGAGTACGAAGGCATGGAGATCACGGGACGTCACCACCAATGTCTACCTCGACAAGATGGAGCCTGTGACCTAGAGCCATGAAGATGACACACGCCCTCGGTGCTGCCCACAACACGGAGCCCGCTATGCGAAGAAGATGGCGCTACACGATAACATGGCTTCATCAACCCTTAGCACGGTCTCGTGAGGTGTGACCTTGTCTTCGCGGACTGTCGTAAACTCAGCGTCTAGTCGAGACGAGGTACCATTACATGGTGCTATTCGCCACACGGAGCCCGGGATGCGAACTGGCCCTACGCAATGATGTGGCTTCGCCAACCCTTGCCAGTACATGGTGCTATTTGCGACACGGAGCCCATGAAGACAAGGCTTGGTGGTGAGGAGGCGACGTGACTTCACCAACACTAACTCCCGATGGCCCCGTGAGGCGGTGTCCTTTGTCTTGATGGAGAGCCGAATACTCGGCGTCTAGCCGAGACGAGGCGCGAACCACACTGGTCATGCTGATGTGAGCGTGCGGCGGTTTTACACCGACGCCGGCCTCCTAACGAACTTACTCCCCCAAGGCATACCCCTTGCATACCCCGATGAGGCCGCTAAGTCGTTGAGAAGTCCGAGCAAAGCAGGACCCATGCAATTCCAACACCAGACTACATTAACGTTGTCAAGACCGACGAGGCGCGACGGCGAGGGCGGACATGGCTAGCACAAAGCCATGTTTTGAGCGGCACATGTACCGACGAGGACACGGGCTTTGCCGCCGCCCACACCACATACACACACCATCGTCATCATGCATGGAGAACGCGAAGCAATGACGACGAAGATGACCACATGGCTTAATCGGAGGTATCCCGTGGAGTAACCCATAGGAGTAATTAACCGGGAGCCTTCCGAGGCCCCAAGAAACAGAGACCGCATTCGCTACAGTCAAGCTGGCCGCACTAGTAGGCCACAGAGCGCATATGTAAAGGGAACTTGTAATTTTGTTTCTCCGATGAGAGATTAATAAAGTGCATGTTTCCCTATGTTTATTTGTGTACTTAGTACACTAGCACGCCTGCAATGTTTTATTTTCCCTGGAGCGTAGAGAGATAATAATATAATAACCAATGTTATTTTTATTATTTCTCGTGTCCAACAAATTGGCACACCCGGTGGGACATGGTTCTCCTCCCATCTTTGCTTCGCTGCGGTCGTCGAAATTGTCTTCGCTAATCTCCGATGTGCACAACATGCTGCAAGGATCTTCGTCGGCAAGCCTCTTTCTTGCAGGTGAACTCTACCACGACAGCCAATCGGAGCCGCGATGATCTAGTATGTATCATTGCCGCCTATGGTCTTCTTCTAGCATGGCGCCAGGGGCTACATGTACCAAGCCCAAGATCCCGCGCAGTTTCAAACTGTGCAGTCAAAGAAGGCGCAAAGGCGGGCGGCCGTCAAGATGAAGGAGTACCACAAGATAATGCTGGAGGTGCACCCAGTTGAAGGAATCATCAAGGGCAGACATCCGTGAAGACGTGAAGGCAGCTCAATGCCTCCGTGCTAATACCGTCAATGGGAGGGCTATTGCGGCATCCTTTCATGCCTCTACCCGGCTCGGCTCCCACTAAGAGCCGCCAACGCCAACACCACGATGCACCGAGTTCAAGCTACCTGAAGGCTTGGAGGCCATCTCCCACAACCCGCGTAGGCTCATGGTTGTAGATGGTCAATACATCAAGATGATGAGAGGAACCCTCGACCCACTCGACATTGACGGCCATGGGACCCTCCACGGCAAACACTTCCACCTCAATAGGCGTCCCGTCCGAGGCTGGGAGCTAGGTCACAACTCCATGTGATGGCCGACAGGGCTCCATCATCCAATCGGCACCATGCACCACTCCGTTCTCTCCACGTGAAGGGTCGTCAATGTAGGCGCCAATTGTGGCTCGCCCGAGCTGACACGGGAGTCCCCCAAGGTGGGTTACCATCCACACCATCACCGACATTGAGTGCCCCCAAGGCGGGGCACCGTCTACACCTTCGTCGGCATGGAGTTCCCACAAGACGGGGCACCATCTACCTCAGTTGACATGAAGCTCGACTAGGAGCGATTCCTTTTTCAAATCCACCGACACAAATTTTGCCAAAGATGAGACGTCATCTACACCGCCATTGTGGAGCTTGAGCAAGGTGTGGACGTCATCTACATCATTGCTTCCTACGAGAAACTGGGCCCAGGCGGGGGCTCGTTGTACACCATCGTGAACAAGGTGCTTAGCCTTGGGTGGGGCTCGGTCTGAACCATCCCAGACATGTGCACGCTCCAGGTGGACCATCATGAACACCATCACTAACTGGGGGCAGGCGCTAGCTACACCAACTTGGAACTCACCAAACGAGGTACCAAAGGAGACGTGACTTAACGATAGCGTCCAGGAGATGGCATCGAAAGAGGGAAGTGCACTAGGGAGGCGAGGACACATTGGTGGTGGCAAACACGCTACGTGCGCCCTGAGGTTGCATTACCTAGAAGACGAGCAAGACAAAGACTCACTCATGGGGCGGAGGAGTGGCCGCGCCCATGGCTGCGGCACGCTCACCCGGCAACATGTGCGCGGCCCGGCGCTGTCCGGCGACAACAATGCATGAGCAAGGTGGATGAATGGCCAAGAAAAGGCACGCACACATCCATCCATCACCTAACACATCATCCAGCCATCTCTCACCACATCCGCCCAGCATACACACAACTGAGGAGCATGCAAGCGACAACGGTAGGACGAGCTGACGATGGCGGCAGACTCTCCGGGTAACGCACGTGCCCTGGCCCAAATCATCGGCCACCGTGTGAGGAGACGCACCCGGGGATGTCCATGGAGAAGTCGAGCAGCTAGAGGAATCTGAGGCGCACGCGGTATTCTACCTGGCTCGGCGGACGCGTCGGTGGCAACATGCGTGCCCGGAGAGGTATAACGGTGTATCTCCTTGTGTTATATCCACTTTCTTGCAGGATGGTCAGCGTTTAGGAGCTGGGGAAGCAGCCCTAACAGAGCGACCCCCAAGAAAACACACCCTCAAAAAAGAAAGAAAAGCCACAAAGAGAAGGGAAGGAGCCAAGAGAGAAGAGACGCGCCCACTGTGGCGGCGAGTACGACAACCTCATTCGGAGGTGCATGTGCACTAGACCGGCGAGAGAACGTCGCGGCGGCGACGGCGGCAACGTCACCCATCCAAGCTCTAAGATGTGTCGGCAACAACGGCAAGAGAGCCGCGTGAAGTCAATCTAGCACTTTGCAGGAGCATTTGAAGCTACGGACATCTTGCGTTGCATGACACATGCATATGAGGCCACGTACATTTTTTTTAATGATTTTTTTCTTTGTTCTCACTTAGCAAACACGGTCGAAGATGGAGACTCGAAGCCCATCGCGGGATCACATCCAGGGTCAAACGGAGATGCGGCCGCGGTGTGGCAGCGTCAAGGGAGCCGTAGAAGAGGCCCTAGAACTTGGTGCATTTGCTCCAAAGGCAGACGTGGACGACGCAACGGCGATAGCGGCTCCATGAGCATACCATGATGTTGACGGACGCCCTCGGGAGAACTCGCCGGTGCTGTCTTCTTCCACGTGTGTTTTCACGACAACGGCGGTGAGGCCGCCGCTGTGTATGGCGAGGCCAACTCCACCTCGGCGACGACTACGGAGGGGCTGCCGGCGTATGGCTCTGTGCCATCTACACCATCACCACAATGTACGAGCTGCCAACATGCAACTCGGATCCATCACATCTTCCTCGAACCCTTGGACGAGGCCCCGAGCCAGACCACATCCACGTGGTGATCAAGTGCAGTTGTACACAAGCAAGTAGGAGAAGGCCGACATCCAAGGCTGCACCATCCTCTATCCGCGACGAGGGAAGAACAAATTCATGGCGTGCATCTTCAAGAAGATGCCTTCATTTGTCTTCTCTGTTTCTCTTTGTCTTCCTCTTATTTTAGTGTATCCACCGGCCGGACAAACCCTTGAGAGCCGCAACACACAAGCCAGGTGGAGACACGCCCGCGGCGGCAATGTTGAGCAACCCAGGAGGCAGTGGCTACATTTGTGGATGGAGGCCGCAGGCACCACGCCGAGGAGGACCATGCGCTCTAGCCGGGACCATTGCGGATGATGTGCCGACGGCCGCGGTGTTGCTGTGCCTTCTTCTATCTGCACCAACACACTACATCGATGACCATCCGGGAGCGGCGATGCAGAGAGCGCCCCAGACGGAGCATCCACACGTGCCCAAGGTGGCCACGGATGGCACACCGATGACCAGGGTGTATGTTCAACCGGTGAAGCAGGAACGACATCCGTCATTAGATGAAAAGGCAAAGCCGTGTACACACGAGGAGGAGGAAGCCAGCATCCAAGGCTCCACCACCATTCTCCTACACCAGGAAGAACGAAATCATGGCGTCCATCTTCTTCAATGGGACACACCCGTATATTTAATGTATGTGTATCTCTCTTTTCATCTCTCATTTGACACACAGTGCGCCCCAATGGATGACACGCACACTCGACACCATGCCGCCAATATAAGTTGCACCAAAGAGAAGTCGTGGAAGAGGCCCTGGCACTTGACGCACTTGTGCCCAAGGCGGCCGTGGATGACGCACCGGTGGATGCACCCCATGGACATACCACGACATCGACAGAGGCCTGTTGGAGAGCTCGTCGGTGGTGTCTACTTCTAGAACGCCAGTGGAAAGACTGCCGGCGAGTAGCTCGGCGCTAACTCCATGCCGCCGATGACATCCAAGGGGATGCCGGTGTGCAGCCTGGCACCATCTACACCACTCGTGATCATGTTGGAGTCGTCATCATCAACCTCCGGCTCAACGAGGAAGGCTACTACACCAACATGTGGTCACCATCTTCATCGACTTCACACCCAGCGCGGACGCCGACTACATCAACATGCTACCATCCGACTACACCGGCAGGGTGTCGCAATCTTCATCAACTCTTCATCTTGCGAGGGCGACGTCTACATCGATGCCGACTGATCACGTGATGTCACCATCTTCTTTAACTTATTGAGACTGCACCGGCACGCCGCCATTCTTCTACACAACCGTCTACACCGAGCGGAGGTCGTCCCCATAACTGCGAGGCCCCAAGGTCTACATCGACGAGGTAGTATTGTCGTCATCTTTAAGCACCACTGTCATGCGGCGACACCAAGGCTACTCCAACTCCTACATCAACACACTTCCCCGACATCATCCAAGCTCCGACGAGGTAAAGCTATACTCCATCGACATGTCTTTTTCCGAGGAAGCAATCCATATCTTGTCAGGCACCGACGAGGCAAAGGCAAGTCATCCAGCCCGACAATGACAAGGCGGACACCACCAGGCCGAGCACCAACGAGGTGAAGGCCGCCCACTTCATCATCCGACAATTAACAAGACGGAGGAATATGGCTAAGCGTAGCCGAAGCGAGGGGCGTATCGCTCTCCTATTCACTTCATCACCACATCCCCACCATCCACACCAAGCCAACGGGACAGTCGAAGCCTTCAATGAGAGTCTCGATGAGCCACTCAAGAATACGATGACGAGGCACTCGACAGACTGCCATGTCTTTTCTAGGCCGTGTGGGCATACGCGTTACGGAGCTCGACGCCCTTGAAGAGGGGTGACTTCATGCCCTACAGAACCTAGAGCTTTACCGCCAGAATATGGTGAGAGCTTACGACAAGGTCGTCAAGCAACGCGTCCTCCGAAAAGGCGAGTTGGTTCTTGTGCTCACGCGACCCATCGTCGTGACGCACAAGATGAATGGCAAGTTCGAGCAAAAGTGGGAAGGGCCATACATCATTGAGCAAGTCTACGACGGGGGAGCATACCAGCTCGTCGATTCCCAGGGAGTCCGACCTATGCCCCCAATCAACGGAAGGTTCCTAAATTTTTTTTCTTAATTTTTTGCCTCTTTTGGTTTTTCATTGGGGAAACTTTTTATGTGGGCTTTCGGATCCATGATGCATTCTCCTTAGCATTTCGTGGATATATCTAGTTTTCCCCAATTTTTACAAACTAAGTCCAACAAAAAAATGGCTTCCCCCTATCGCACTATGCTGTTGATTGAAGTTTCGGCTACCTTAGGACTTGTTGGAGGGCGGCACAATGTGTCGATTTGCAGGTGGAGCGTCTCCTACACCCACAATGCACAACACGTACCAGGTGTATGCTTCCGGAGGCAACAGAGATGATTACTTGGGCACTTCTTAGTATTGAGAACCCACGCTCTTCATGTTGCTCGGCATGCTCGTGTTCACAGAGGCTCGCACTCCAGGGAAGACTACAGGAAAAGATCATGGAGGGCTGCCTGACCCTACATAAGTTGGTTTGGTGCATAGTCACATGGCAACCCTGGGGAGCGCCACCAGAAGCCCCAGATAAAGTGCTAGAGGGATTTTCCTAGTCCACAGAGGTGAACAGTTCCCTCCCAAGTTAACAAAGGTGGGTCCCTAAGAATCCTGGAAGAAGAGTCCCCAAGAAGTTCGAGCCGAATGTCAAAACAAGTCCGTGAAGTCCGCGGCCAATCAATCATCCGCGTGAGCAATAAGATGAAATTCCAAAAGTCCAAAAAGCAAATTCAAGAAAGAAAATCCCAATAGTCCAAGAAGCAATCAAGCGTTCCCAAGCAGTAAGGGACCCACTAGAAGGAAGGCGGGAGGTAGCTGTTCATCACCCCTCAATATGCATGATTTTTTTTGCAAAGCTGTTGTCCCAAAACCATTTACCCTTAACTTATCACACCCAAGTCTCTGGGCTCATGGGGCATGTGCAAGGGGCATGTTGAGCTGTGGGGGGCCTCAGTATGATGATGGGCTGGAGTATGAATTTTTGTTGCCTCTCGGAAGCATCCCGAAACACGGCGTCTTCATACACGTAAGTTATTTAAGTTGTTGAGTTGCAATCATCTAGGTCTTTTCGACAATTCCTAATGACAAGTACTTTGGTAGCCTTCTCGGATATCGCGCCCAATAGCTGGTGTGTAACGGGAAAGCAAACATTTAAAAAAACGCACAAACTTTTTCTTTCCGCCTGCTTTCGTTTGGTATTTCTAGTTGTGCTCTGATAACCCACAAGTGTAGGGGATCGCAACAGTTTTCGAGGGTAAAGTATTCAACCCAAATTTATTGATTCAACACAAGGGGAGCCAAAGAATACTCTTAAGTATTAGCAGCTGAGTTGTCAATTCAACCACACCTGGAAACTTAGTATCTGCATCAAGGTAGTTTAGTAGCAAAGTAATATGGAGATAGCGGTAATAGCAATAAAAGTAACAGTAGTGTTTTTGTAGTTTTTGTAATAATAGCAGCGGAAAAGTAAATAAGCAACAATCAATATGTGAAAAGCTCAAAGGCATTGGATCGGTGATGTGGAATTATGTCAGATGCAATTCATCATGTAAAAGTTATAACCTAGGGTGACACAGAACTAGCTCCAGTTCATCGATGTAATGTAGGCATGTATTTCGAATATAGTCATACGTGCTTATGGAAAAGAACATGCATGACATCTTTTGTCCTACCCTCCCGTGGCAGCGGGGTCCTATTGGAAGCTAAGGGATATTAAGGCCTCCTTTTAATAGATTACCAGATCAAAGCATTAACACATAGTGAATACATGAACTCCTCAAACTACAGTCCTCACCGGGAGTGGTCCCGGTTATTGTCGCTTCGGGGTTGCCGGATCATAACACGTAGTAGGTGACTATAGACTTGCAAGATAGGATCAAGTACACACATATATTCATGAAAAACATAATAGGTTCAGATCTGAAATCATGGCACTCGGGCCCTAGTGACAAGCATTAAGCATAGAAAAGTCATAGCAACATCAATCTCAGAACATAGTGGCTACTAGGGATCAAACTCTAACAAAACTAACTCGATTACATGGTATTCTCATCCAACCCATCACCGTCCAGCAAGCCTATGTCACACCCTGATTTTCATGCCACAACACTTAAGCTAATAGTCATGCTAAAAATGTGGTTTGACAAAAACTTTTGAGTGTTTTGCACTTTGCTTGATTTGATTTTTGTCTGCTGTTGCTAGTGCTCTAAAAATCAAGTAAATCCTCCAACTCTTATACTTCATCCCCTTGATCCAAAACCTTTTCCCAATGATCATGCCATGTGTATAGACGAGTATAGTATTTTCTTATAAAAATATTTTGGCCAAATAGTATTTTCTGAAATTAGTTTTCCAAAAAACCCTGAATTGAGGTTTGTACTGCAAGTACCTTATTTAAGGTGTGAAAAATCTTTCAAAAAGTATATTTGAATCTTATTAGGTATAGGACTCCCACAAACCACAAAATTATAATTTTAAAAGTTATTTTTATATTTATTTAAATGCTTTTTCTTTAGGCCAGAAATGGTCTTTAATAGGTAAAAATTATTTAAATGTTTCAAAAATATTTGCCAAAATTCAGGGAAACTCTTAGGACATATATTATCCATATATAAGAATTTCAACACATGGTCATGTTCAAAATATTGGACAAATCCTTCCAAAACCCTTTCTGGATATTTCAAGCTTTTGAAATATTTACAAAGGAAATATTCCCTAAAAATTCCAGGGAAATTCTATCATGTCAGATATGACATATTTGATGATCTTACAAAGCCTCATGCCTTGAAGATCAAGATAACATCATCTAATCCCCTCAAAACCATTTCTGTCCATTTTGAAGTTTGAGCAACTTTACATTGCCAAACTTTCCAAATGCTCTCAAACTTGGTGCACATGCTCAAATGATGTAAATATGCATCTATGCCAAATGGCACAAGTTTTGGAGAAGGATAACTTGATCTAAGTGCCCCAAAACCCTTTCTGACCAGATCCAAATTTGAACAACTCTACATTGCCAACTTTTTACTTGGGGCCTCAAATTTTGTGGACATGCTCACAACCCCAAATGATGACACTACACCAAGTGGTGCATCAAGGAGAGATGATTTGCTTGACCTAATCTTGGAAAATCCATTTATGTTGATTTCTAGGGTTGACCAAAGTTACATTGGCAAGTTTATTCAAATGAGCTCAGACTTGGTGGAATACGCTATTTCTATACACCATTTGATCCTGTTAAGTCTCATGTCAAGTGGAGTTAATCTGCTTGCCCAAATTTGCATCAAACACCTTCTGTCACTTTTCAAAAATCACCATTTTGACTACTTCCACTTTTCTCCTTGAGCTCAACTTTTTACCACAACATCTCCTAGTCACCTTCTACCTCCAGTAACTCTCCCATGACCAGGGCTCAATGATTGAGGGGTGAAAACCCTCATTTTACCTCTCTGGACTACACTGATCCCTCTCCCTCTCACCCCTCTCCTCTCACAAGAGCTCATCTAGAGTATCCAATGTCTCTTCCCTATATTTTACTACTCCCTCTACCTCTTAGACACTAGTGGCCACGCGCGGGATGCCAGCAGCATGCCATGGCATGAAATGGTCGTGGTCTGGAGCGCGCTACAGTGCTCTGGCGCACTGTAGCCACCCCCCATCCCGATGCCCCGACTGCCCCAGTTGTCCATCGCACGCCAGCAGGACCACCTCGACGTCCGGGACACGCCTAACTGGTCGGCCCCTCCACCTTCTCCCTCCTTCTGCTGCCCTCGCACGCGCATCGGCCGACCGCGAGCTCCAGTGAGCGGGCTCACAGCGCGGGGCTTCTGGCACGCCCCGCTCCCCCTTATCCTTTCCCCTCGACCTAGTCCAACCCCACAAGCGCCCCAGACACACCGCGGCGACCTCCCGTGACCCGTGGCGACGGCAACAAGCTCGCCGGCGCATGAGCCCTTGGTGGACCGTCGCCCGCCCATTTAAAGACCACCCCCCGAGCCACTCGCTGCTCCTTTGGCCCTATCTCTCTCCCGTACTCTCCACCAGACCAACTCCCCCTCTCCTCGTGCCCTCCAGCCACCTCTATGGCCGGAGCAGTGCCACCGGCCGCCGCTTAAATTCTTGGGCCTCGACCTCTCTCTCTTCACCACGAGCACTCCCGCACCCTCTCATCACCACCGCCAACTCACCCCGTGCTCCATCCCCTCCTCCTCGTGCTTTCCTCGCCGTGCCGAACACCGCCATCGCTGCTGTCCGCCGTGGACGATGCGATGCTCGCGTCCGACCACCCCAGCGGTCATGGCGCACCTCTCTGGATGCGGCGTGACCCCCTGAACCCGCCGATGTGCTGGGCATAGCCGGAGGTAGCCGGGACCGCCGGGGGGAAACGCCGGCGCCGCTCGGCCTCGCCTTCCCTACCTCTGCTTTGTTCGAGCAGGAGGTAGGCGACGGCCTGCGTGCTGGGCCCCGCGCGTCAGTGAACCGGCGGGAGGGCCCCGCCCGTTTAAGTGGAAACGGCGTTAGGCGAGCCCGTTTCTCCCGCACGAAGGCGTACTAGCGGGAAGCCGCTTTTGACGTCGCCCAAGCGTCGTGTGGCTGAGCCACTGGGCCGGCCCAGTGGCTATCCTGCGCCCTGTGCATGCTTTAGGTAAACCCTAAACCTTTTCCCTTTTTCTTTTACCAGACAACTTCAAAAATCTCCCAAATATTCAAATAGAGTCCAAACTTGATGATTCAAATTTCTTCTGGCTCCATAAATCATGCTCTATCACATGGTGCCATTTGCACATTTCTCCATAGACCTTTTCTTCACAAATATTATCAAAATGTCATTTTCTATTTTTGTGATAAACTTTAGAAAATCACAGAGAGCTCAAATTTGATCCAAATGCAATAGTTCAAATTCCTAGATGCTTGTAATATCAAAACTTAGTTTTGGAACATTTTTCCTGATACTTTCTGTACCCCACAAAATAAGGAGCCATTTCTTCATATTGGTCAACTTTGCAAAATCTTAGGAAATTCATTTGAACTCCAAATCCAGTGAAACCAACTCCTAGATGCTTCTAAAATCATGATTTGTTAAATGGGTGCCCTTACTCATTTTTAAAAATATATTTATGTACACTTCTTTCAAATCCATAAACCCCTTGATTCCATCATATTGAAATGTTCCAAACTATCCATTGATCCAATACCTATGAAACCACCTTGGTCATTTCTCATATGACCAGAGGTATCCTAGGAAAGTCCAACTCCTATTTTTAGAGCACTTTTATTTTTGCCTTGTTGTGTTGCTTATTATGATTGTTTCCGTCGTTAGTTGACGAAATAAACGGAGTACTTGGAGATGGACCAGAAGATTTGAAGACTCGGAAGGACAAGGCAAGCAACCCTTTGACCATGTTCGAGAAACCTTTTTATGCATGTCTCATAGTACCTTATTATCAATGCATCTGAGTCATGTAGAGGTGGTGACCACTTTGGTTGGTACCTTTGTTACTTTACCATTGAAACTTGCATCAAGCATGATCCTACCTTCTTATGAGGGATATGCCGATGGGAGTAGATAGATGTATGCTATAGTAGTTGGCTACGCAAAATGGGTCAGGGTTGTGCATTGAAAGAAACAAGTGTGGTTTGACATACTTGCAAATAACCCAGTGGGTGCCACTAATGCCCCTGGGAGATGATGAGGAACTAGGGCACTACTTGGTAGAGAAGTAGTGTACCGAGGCTTGATGAAAGTGTTGTTTACAGAGATGGATTAGATTTATGTGTGATTACCGTCCCAACCAAACATGCGCAACCACTCTACACTTATATGGGAAAGGGAATTATTGACTACCTAGGTCGATACTAGCATGGTGCCCGCATTACTAGTGACGGGGGTGACATGAGGTCACTCTCGGGACGGGGTCGAGCTTGGATAGGCGGCCGTGACTGTTTTTACAGGGCACCGAACACACCGTTGGTACCCCGTGTCAGTGGTATGTGATGAATATGGGAGCGAGTCTCCACAATTTTTATGATGTGAAATGTTGGGCACGGGGGTTACTGCCAATCGAGTGGACTCTGTGTTAGTGTCGTCTAGGGAAAGATAGTGATCGGGTGCTTACCCCGGGTACTTGAGGTACCGCGGGTCGTGGATGACATAGAAGTTCCCCGGATCTTGTGGGTAAAGTGTGCAACCTCTGCAGAGTGTAAAACTATTCGAATAGCCGTGTCCACGGTCAAGGACAGTTGGGTGGTGCTGCTTAGACTATGTCCCTAAGTTTCTGGAAAACAACACGGTTTGGTAAATCTGTTGATGTGATTGTGAGAAAGTCACGATGAGCGTGAGCAAGAGTTGTTCTTAATTCTTTTCTGATGTTGATTTCTGTAACCTCCTGATACTTGTTGCAGACGCATGCATGCCTTTGTTATATGTTGATCATACTTGCATATGAAAAACTAGCTTTCCGCAAAACTGCCATTTTAGCAGTAGAGCCTTGCATAATTATTCTATCATCACACTTGGGTTGCTTGCGAGTACATTCAAAGTACTCATTGGCTTGCCACTGGTTATTTTATTGGCCAGGCATGAAAGAATAGGATATGATGAAGATTTCTTGGTGACGAACATGCGAGCTAGGACGCTCCCCAGTCAGAATGCCTGTAGGGTTAAGGCAGATGGCATGGGTCCAAATTGCTATTGAAGATTTCCGCTACAATGATATACTCAAGACTCGGCCATAATGGTCACAATTTGTGTAATACGGTATGTATGGATGTAAGACTCGTGTTATTCAGCTTCTGTGTGTTCAGTGAGCATTGATCTCTGGGATCACTGTACACGTGCATTCGGTGATCGCGACTTATGAGTCGGGGTCCCCACAGAGCTGGTATCAGAGCCATCCTGACTGTAGGAAGCCTTAGTTAGCATGGTCGTTAGTAGGGTAAAACTATTTTCAAAACTATTACTAGTTTCAAAACTATCTATACTTCTCTTCCCTTCTCAGTTTTTCGAAAACTAGGCTATACTTGATCTCTTCCCCTTCAAAACTTTGGTCGCTAGAACCCTTATGCCCCAGACCACTGGATTTCCTTGCAATCCTCGTGGATAATCTAGAAGGAGTACACCTTGCCAAACACTCGCCCATCTCTTCTAAACACAAGATTGGTGACACCATAACAAGACGATGCCAACAGAAGATACATCCTCGAGGAATGAGGAAATGAAGACCCAGAAGATGGTGACACCCTTGACACTGCCCCAAGATGGTGCAACCTTAGCCTACGATGATCAGGGCATAGGATATGCAAGATCATGATAGGCACCGCTAATAGAGTAATCCTATCACTACCGTTGTTGTATCGACAACCACCGGTGGATGAGAACCTCGCCATTTGGTCCGCCTCACTATAGTGAGCAGGAAAACGGTTCTCTTCGTTCCCCGCTCTTGGTGTCGATGTTGTCATCAACGTAACCGACATGTTGAACCTATACTATGCCTTGTAAATATCATTGCATAAAGGATTGCCTACCTGGTACCCTCGACGCCCCAGAAGGCACAAGGGATCGTTATGATTAAGAGGACAAGAAGGGACCAAGTCAACGCCAGCTACGAGGAGACACCTTCACCACATCACCTCATCAGGCGAGAAGTTGTTGAAGATTCTTCAGGCTTAACCCGGATCGTTCGTCAAACAACTACAAGGGACATAGCAACACCTGAGGAAAACTCAGAAGACTGCACGAGGCACAAGTCACGACTGCTGAGTCCGAGAACCCCTAGGGTAGGATGAGTCGTGTACCCACTATGTGCAGTCGAGTTCGTGTGATGGTTCGAATAGAACCATGATTGTGTGTTGCTTGTTTTTATTGTTTTTGTTTTGATATAAGTCGCAATGTTGCCCTAGGCAACAAGTACACGACTATATCATCTTCCTTACCTTGTTTCCTTTCTTTCGCTCTTTTTGCACGTGTTTGTTTGCACTTGCACTATAGAACCCCCTTTAGGCATTCCCCTCCTCTATGCTACTTTTCCCTCTCTTCTCTCTCCTCAACTGAAGATCAGCAAGACAAGAGTACCAAGGATTCCAATTCAACTAGAAATGAAGACTTCTGCTACAACCTCCACGACCAGGTGCAACCCCGTGAAGTTATGTTTAACCCTCCAGACTAAAAACCCATTCCTAGAGCCTTTGAGACTTCACGAGATACTCCAGAACGAACCCTTAACCATATGCATAACCCATAGAATTACAAGAAAAACAGTTAAGCCTCTATAACCTTGCGCGACACTGGGTTCGTAATGGAACTAGTGGACACAGTGAACGAGCACATTGTCATCCTAATATAGCACAAGAACTGACGATGCCATAGATCACTACTGGAATCAGGGTCTTTGCCATCTGCCAGCTCTTTGCCATCTGCCAGCTGATGGCAAAGAAGGTCTTTGCCGTCTGCTTACAAAAAACAGACGGCAAAGAACTGACAGATGGCAAAGAACCTGGTTGCCATCAGCCAACTCTTTGCCGTCTGCCAGCAGATGGCAAAGAATCTTTGCCGTCTGCTGGCAGACGACAAAGAGGTGGGTGGGTCCAGTGGACGCCAGTGCTGTAACGGCCCACCAGCCTCACCTCTTTGCCGTCTGCCAGCGGATGGCAAAGAGGCCGAAAGCAGACGGCAAAGAAAAATCTAACGCCCGCCCCCGCCCACTGGCACACACCCTCCCCCTCTCTCCGCTAGGCACCAGCCCTGATCTCTCTCCCCCTCTCTCTCCCGCACCGCACCTCACCCGCGCCCGCACCGCCGCCGCCGAGCACCGCCGCCGCCCGGACGCTGCCGCCGCCCCACCACCCCGCTGCCGCCGCACCACCCCGCCGCCCCGGAGCCCTGCGGTCCCATCGCCACCGCCGCCCGGCGCCCCCGTCGCTCAGCTCTCTCTCTGTCTCCCGGTCCTCTCTCCCTTTCCTCTCACTCCTCTCGATCGCTGTCGCCGACCCACGTTGCCCTCACCGTGGCCGACCTTGCGCTACCCTTGCCTTCGTCGACCTCGCGCGGGAGAAGACCCCGCACCCCCGCTCCTCCTCGTCCGCGCCCTCGACACGGCCGCCTCCGGCCCGCCCTGCTTCGCCTCCTTCGACCGTCCATTGCCGCATCTCTGACCACTCCGGCCACCTCCGTCTAGCAGGTATCATGCATATATCTTAGTCTTGTTAGTGCTGTCCAATTTAGGATACATATTCAAAGTCTAAAAAATCTGTAGAATCTGCCATCAATCTTGACTCCATTTCGTTGGAAACTTGGGCTACATGATGACAAGACTACTTTCAAAACTTGCTTTCAAAACTACTGTCAAAACTTGCTTTCAAAACCACTGTCAAAACTACTATCAAAACTTGGAGTAGTGTAAACTCGGGAGAGGCTAGGAGAGATCTTGCTGAACAAATATACCTGACTTCACGAATGTCTGTACTTAGCATGACTGTGATCTTCACAATTAATGTAAGTGATGCTCTTCGGCTAAAAAAAAGTACAACTATGTGGAGATATTTATTCCATCAGTACATGTTCCTTTCCTGAACAACACACCCTTTTTAGACGAGCTTAGGTTATTTGAATCTTCACATATGTCCTTACTAATCAACAACAATGATACAATGTAGATTTGTCGGTCATATGCTTTTTGGATGTTTTGGAAGATAATGCAGGGTTGCCACATCTGCTTCCAAATAAAAACATGTCAGAAATGCTTATGCTGTCAGAAACATGCTACTGAACCCATTTTTTCACTGTAGGATTTGCGCCGGGGTAATGGGATGTATATGTTTTTCTTTTGGGACTCTGGCACTGCTTGTATAACATATGATTACTGTTTTGTTGGTCGGGAACACACTTTGGAAATAATAACATTATAGGAAGAAGAAGCTGAACTGGAGTATGTGTCTTCTCTTCCTGAAAGTTTCCTTAAATGATTCAGTGCCCATGAAATTAATCTAGACTGAAATTCCATGTTTTTATTAGGTGAAACAGTACAGAAGACAAACAAGGCATCTTGTGCATATATATAATTAGTTTCACTACTCTGTTCTTTAAAGATGTTTTTTCCCGTGGCTATTTAATATAGATGCTTCATCAGTTGCACAAGCATATATGATTCTCTGAGCAAATCATCTTCACTGATCTGTTTTAGAGAGATGTCTGATTAGCTGCACAATCATACATGGTTCTGTTAGTAATTTGTTTGCCTTGATCATCTTGCTATAGATATAGGTCACCGGAGCGGCGGGGAGGTGTAAAAGGAAAAGAACAAAAAATAAGAAGAAAAAAGAAGAAACAGAAGAAGAGGAGAAGGGGAAGAAAAAAGAAGAAGAAGAAGAAGAAGAAGAAAAAAAAAGGAGAAGAGGAGGAGAAGAAGAAGAAGAAAGAGGAGAGGAGGAGAAGAAGAAGAGGAAGAAGAAGAAGAAGAAGAAGAAAGAAAAGGAAGAGGAAGATGAAGAAGAAGAAGAAGAAGAAGAAGAAGAAGAAGAAGAAGAAGAAGAAGAAGAAGAAGAAGAAGAAGAAGAAGAAGAAGAGGAACCCTGACATCACACCCTGACCCTGACCCCGACACCCTGATCGACACCCTGATCGACCCCGACATATGACACCCTGACACCCCGATCGACACCTACACCCTGACACCACACCCCGACCCTGCCCCACACCGACCCCGACGGGGTCATATATTTGTGAATTATGAGTTAGGTCGTATATTTTTTGATTTTGTTATGCAAAACATCATATATATTTGTGTTAATCAGGTGGATTTAAAATGTGCAGTTGTTTCGTCGCTGCGAGGGTGCGGTGTTTGACGACCTCCCCGTGCGTTCGACGAGCTCCGCCCCTGCTTTCCTTGGTGAGCACAAATGACATCTCCTCCCCCCCTACATTTGCTCTGTTCTGGTCTTCGTGCCAATGAAACTGGCTAGCTATAGGTGTCAGTCATCAGTATGCGTAACCACTATGCGTCTCCCGTTCGAAAGGGTTACATCTATAAATATGCATGCATTTGCATATTTATAATCGTGATTCTTTCGAATTGTCCAACGTTATCCATGGACAGTCCGAGTATGTGTAGATTGGGTTCGTTTTCCTATATGCTCTGCTCCGGATCCGATGCAGAATTTCGTCAGTGCCTCCCTGTTGTTCTCCGGGTACACATCCTCTCTGCTTATTGCCGAGACGTGTATCAGGAGAACAGCGGGGAGGTGCTGCCGAAATTTTGCGTCGGATCCGGAGCAGAACATGGGAAAACGAACTCAATCTACACATACTGGGGTGGGATTAGGACCTATCTTTACCTATTAGCATGTAGGTTGCATGGACGTAATAGAACTGACAAACTCCATTAACTGATGGATATGGTTTGCTTAATTATGTATATATTTATTGTCTGTCCAGTAGGAAGTCAATATGAGTGATCGTGCGTGGATGTACACCGGTTACACTAGTCAGAAAGTTTGGACCGACGAATGGTTAACAAAAACCAAAGAGTTTGTTAGAGCCGCATTTGCTAATGGCCAGAGATTAAGCTGGTGCCCCTGTGTCCGGTGCGACAACTTTAATAAGAGGGACGAGCTTGAAATGAGTAAACACCTGCAGAAGTTTGGTTTTACGCCTGGTTACACGGTCTGGACATTTCATGGTGAGTCTGCCCAACGTGCCAGACCTGAGGTGGTTCGTCGTCGCACCGACGAGCATGGTAACGGGATGGAAGACATGGTGCAAGACTTTGACGATGCTCGGGACTCGGACGAGGAGATGGAGGAATCTGCAAAGGCCTTCACTGAAATGTTGGAGTCCTCAAAACGTCCTCTCCACGAGCACACTGAGCTTTGTCAGCTGGATGCCATCTCACAAATCATGGCTTTGAAGGCTCAGTTCAACTTGGGTAGAGAATGCTACGACGCGATGATGACAGTATTCAGACGATTTCTACCCAAAGGCCATGTGCTACCTGCAAACCTGTACCAGTCAGACAAAATCCTTCGTGCTCTTAAGATGCCCTATGAGAAGATACATGCCTGTGAGAAAGGATGTGTCTTATTTAGGCACCAGTATGAGGACTTGAACTATTGTCCCATTTGCGTGTCATCCAGGTATGTTGTGGTAGACAATGGTATGGGTGAGAAGACGCAGACCAAAATAGCCGTTAATGTTCTTCGGTATTTGCCAATTGTACCAAGACTTCAACGTCTTTTCATGGTCAAAGAGACGGCCAGACAGATGACATGGCACAAAATGGGCAAAAGAACCGAACGTGATGCAGATGGGAATTTGATGATGGTGCACACATCGGATGGTGAAGCGTGGAAGCGCTTCGATGCATTACATAAGGAAAAAACGGCAGATCCAAGGCATCCTCGAGTCGCCGTCAGCACGGATGGGTTCAGTGTGTATGGTCAGACGGCAACCCAATACAGTTGTTGGCCCGTGTTTGTCATTCCACTCAATCTCCCCCCCGGACAGATTATGCAAAGAAAGAACATTTTCCTGACGTTGATAATTCCAGGGCCCAACTATCCGGGGAAGAATATGAATGTGTACATGCAGCCGCTTAAGGACGAATTGCAAGAAGCTTGGGTTAATGGGTTCAAGACATATGACGCCTTTAGCAAACAGAACTTCATAATGCATGCCTGGTACATGTACTCGACGCATGACTTGCCGGCGTATGCGCTATTCGTTGGCTGGTGTGTGCATGGAAGGTTCCCGTGCCCCACATGCAAGCGAGCTCTTGAGTTTCGTTGGCTGACGGCAGGGCACAAGTATAGTTGCTTCGACTTGCATAGACAGTTTCTGGATCCTCACCATAAGTTCAGGAAAGACAAGAAGAACTTCATGAAAGGTAGACTTGTCAAACACTCTGCACCACCTGCATTGACAGGCCAACAAACCCTAGATCAGTTAAACGCTCTCGAGCCAGATCCAAAGCGTCCAGGGTATTTCAAGGGGTATAATAAGAAACACGCCTGGACTCACAAGACATGCTTATGGGATCTGCCTTACTTTAAAGACCTCCTTTGCCCACACAACATCGACGTGATGCACACCGAAAAGAACATTGCCGAAGCCATTTTTGGCACATTGTTCGGCATAGAGGGGAAGTCAAAGTATAATCCTAAGGCTAGAGTCGATCAAGAGGAGCTATGTGATAGACCGTTACAAAACATGCAAGATCCGAAAGGAAAGCGGAACTTCACGAAGCCAAAGGCATGGTTCAATCTTGGAAGGCCAGCTATGAGGGAAATTATTCTGTGGGTGAAAATGCAGTTAATGTTCCCCGATGGGTATGCAGCAAATCTAAAGAGGGGAGCGAGTCTTGAAAAATTGAAAATATTTGGTCTAAAAAGTCATGATTGGCACATATGGATTGAGCGGATAATGCCGGTGATGTTGCGTGGCTTCATCCCTGAGGATGAATGGCTAGTACTGGGAGAGCTGAGCTATTTCTTCCGTGTTCTTTGTGAGAAAGAACTATCGCCTGGTCTCCTCGAAGAAATGGAACAGTTGGCACCGGAGTTGATCTGCAAGTTAGAGAAAATCTTTCCGCCGAGCATGTTTAATCCAATGCAGCACTTGATTTTGCATCTCCCGACCGAGGCAAGATTGGGAGGGCCCGTGCAAAATCGTTGGTGCTACTCAACTGAGAGAATGCAGAAGACGCTTCGAGCAAAATGTAAAAACAAACGTAGAATTGAAGCATCGATGGCCGAGGCATTCATCACTGAGGAGGCGGCAAACTTCGTGACAGCACACTACGAAGCCAAAAATCGTCATTTGCATAATCCGAAGCCTCGGTACAATGCTGACGACCCTAAAAAGGGTCGATCCAACCTCAGCCTATTCAAAGGGGATCTCACACCAGCCAGTGGTTCGAAACCAGTACCGTTGGGTGTCGAAGAATGGCGGACCATTTCGCTATATCTCTTCAACAACCTAACAGAAGTGCGGCCGTACATCGAGTAAGATCTCCGTACATTGTTTCGCAATTTCTAATTCCTTTGAACTGCTCTTATTCCGGGATATTTGATGCAGTCGATACGTCGCCATATTCTCGTATGGAGCGGTGATACAAAAGGATTCCGTCGAAGAGTATGAGCTTCTCGCAAAGCAAGGAGGCGCCTATCCCGGTTTCATCTCTTGGTTCAAACAAACGGTAATTTCCGTTAGACCATTTCATTTCTTTGGCTAATTTGCGACTAATGCAACAATCCTTTCGTATTAAACTTGTAGGCTAATTCAGAGATTATGGATGCCGAATTGAGACAAGTAGCTAATGGTTTTGACTTTAAGGTCCGTTCATTTGACAAATACGACATCAACGGGTATCGCTTTCGTACCTATGGCAAAGAGCTATCTATGGCCGACCGAAATTCTACACATTGTTGTGTCTCTGCTATCGGCGAAGGAGGTATCGATTATTATGGAAGAGTTGAAGCAATTTATGAACTTCAATTCTATGGTGAAAACCCACCAAACGTCGTAGTCTTCAGATGTTATTGGTTCCAGCCGAAGGATACTAGAAGGACTCATGAACATATAGGGCTAGTCGAAATCAAACAAAGCACCCATTTGGATGTTCCCGATGTCTATATTACGGCTCAACAGGCAACCCAAGTTTTCTATCTACCGTGGGCCTGTCAAAGTGATTCAAATCTCAGTGGTTGGGATGTTGTTTATGAAGTGCCGCCACGTGTTAGACCACCTCCCCCCAATGAAGAGGATTATGACCAAGACACATATGACGAAGGAGAATTCTTCCAAGAAACACGTCTTTCCAAAAAACGTTTCAAGAACCGCTCAACTGTACCCCTGAACATTGAAGTAGACAGCGATAGTGAATCCGACTTCACCCCTGAGCCGGAACAAGAAGAGCCGGAACAAGAAGAAGTTACTGCTGCAGATGACCTTTCAATGCTTGAACAATTACGTAAAGGAGGCCTTCCACATGTTGATGCATTTATTAATGATGATGATGAGCTCATCACTGATAGTGATGATGATGATGCATTTAATGATCCCGGAGCATATATAGACGATTCAGAGTAATATTAGTAATGTCAGGTATTCAATTTTTTATTATGTTCATGATGATGATACTCTTAAATTATATACATAGTATTCATGTCAGTTATTCAATTTTTTTATGTTATACTAATTTCGTTTACTTTTTGTCATTGCAGGTGTTGACAGGATGGTGGGCAAGGGTCCAGAGCGCTCCGAGCCTCGTGCGAGCGCTCCTGGGAGGGGTGCTTCCATTATTCCAGCCCTGCCCCTCCGGAGAGCGCTGCTAGACAGTATGCAGTCAGCACCGGCGGGCCCTTCTTCTTCGGCCGGCAGAGGTCGAGGGAGGACGAAGAAGGCTGCTAGAGGTGGACGTGGCAGCGGGAGAGGTAGGAAGGCTGCTACGCCTTCCTCGCTGCCACCCCCAGCTGATTCACCCGACCACAGGACCGCTCCGTCTGACGTGGACCCGTCTCGGACTCCGGTCCATGAGCCTCCGGTCGTCGATTCTTCGGCCCACCAGACTCGGGTCGCGGATCCTTCGCCCCACCAGACTGGGGTTGCCGATCCTTCGCGCCACCAGACTCGGGTCGCGGATCCTTCGCCCCACCAGACTGGGGTCGCCGATCCTTCGCGCCACCAGACTCGGGGCACCTCTCCTTCGCCACACGTGAGTCCGGTCCCAGAGTCTTCGTCCCGGAAGACTCCGGTCCCGGAGTCTTCTTCGCACGAGACTCCGGATTCTAGTGGCCCTATTGATGATAGCGAGGACACCTTCTCTGATGATAGCTACACCGAGGGTGAGATGGTTGACAAGGGCAAGAAGGTCTACCAGCGTGGTGGTACAAAGCTCCCGCCCGTGCCGACGACCCCCGACCAGAGGTGGTTGATACAGCCTAATGGGTTGAAGTAAGTGAATTTACTCTTTTTTAACCTTTTGCCTTCATGTTTCTTCAAATTAATATCTAATGCATTGGCCTTGACATACTGCAGGGGCTGGGTACACCCCCGTGGTGTCCGCAGGCCCAACCAAGTCCTTGGTGTGCTTTGCCGGCAGCACTTCCCTGGGTGGGTCACGTTGCCCGGTGAGGGTCAGGTTCCACAGCTAGCACTTAGCTGGGAGCTGTACGAGGCTGCCCCGGCCCCGCCGGGGGAGATGGTCGCCGGTGTCGAGTGCGAGACGGTGGCCGACATTGTGTTCCGTCGGTTCTGGGTAATTTCTCCTTTACAGAATTAAAGATCAACACTACGTAGTGATTTTACTAATCAGTGTTGTCTTGTTTGACTGCAGACCTTCTACAGGATTTCAGATGGAGAGCAGGAGGCTGCGGCTTCAGTTGTCGAAGTCGAGTGCAAGCGCCTACTTAAGAACTTACGGCACGAGGCTCGGGTGCAGGCCGTTCGAGACTACTACGCCTCGAAGGGTATTAGGAGGGCGAAGAAGAAGTGTCGCGGCAAGTTTCTGACTAAGGAGAAGTACATGCTGGTAATTACCTATTCTTAAGGCCTTGAACTTAGTTCTCTTGATTTGATTCGTAGGCGTAGCGCTGAAATTTCTCTTGACTACCTTAGGTGCCCCCGAGATGGTGTGCGGATATGATGGACTGTTGGGAGGCGTTGGTGGATGAGTGGTGCTCTCCCAAATGGCTAGTCGAACACCAAAGGGCCAAGGATAAGCGTGCCCAAATGGTTGGTGTGCCACACCATCAAGGGAGCTACGACCTGTTTGAGTTCGGGGGTCACTGGGTATGTGGTTTGCTTCATGATTCATGCAATTTCATTCTACATGATAGCATTTTTCCTTGGATAGCTCAATAATGCTTACTTAGTTAAAAAATGGCATCACTACCTTGGATAGCTCAATAATGACCTAAACTTAGTTTAGCTCGTTCATTTATGACATAATTAGCTCTAAAATGACATAATATGCTTTAGTTAGCTAAAAAATTGCATAACTACCTTTGATAGCTCAATAATGACCTAAAATAATTTTAGCTCGTTCATTTATGACATAATTAGCTCTAAAATGACATAATATGCTTTAGTTAGCTAAAAAAAGGCATAACTACCTTGGATAGCTCAATAATGACATAATTAGCATAGTTTGGTCAAAATTGGCATAATAATCTTGGTTACCTCCAAAATGACCTAAACTTAGCTTTTTTTTCCTCAAAAATGACATAATAACCTTACTTAGCTCCAAAATGACCTTATTTACATAGCAATTTCATTCTTCATGCTAGCTTGAGCCCTTGACTAATATTTTGTTCCTCTCTCTCAGTCGCACCACAACAAGAAGCCCGTGCCAGGTCTGTTCGACCTCTTTGGCATGGCCCATAGTGCCCCGTAAAAGAAGGCCAAGGCATTCTCGGAGTCTGACCTAGATCATCCAGAGACCTTCACCAACATCTCCTCCCACAACAAGCTCGTGAGGTACAGAGACGAGGGGAAGGCAAGGAAAGGGGAGGACTTTAACCCGAGCCAGGATCCTTTTGATACAGAGCTGGTTATGATATCTGGTGGCGGGAGGTCCCATGGCTCGACAGCCATTGGTGATGGACTGATACGTTGTCCTAAGACTCTCACGCAGATCAAGAAGCGCCAGAGTAGCTCTGATCCTGAGATAATGCCTCGTGCACGGCCATCGGAGCTCGCCATGGCGGTTAGTTATACGGACTCGGATACCTTTCCTATCCATTACATTGTGTGTGCGT
Source organism: Secale cereale (assembly GCA_902687465.1). Taxonomy (NCBI): domain Eukaryota; kingdom Viridiplantae; phylum Streptophyta; class Magnoliopsida; order Poales; family Poaceae; genus Secale; species Secale cereale. Next base: position 253,013,108 of record LR738713.1, on the reverse strand, counting down.
CCGTCGATGATTACAATGCTAACGAGGAGTGGTGTGTTGCAGGCTGCTCTTGAGAAAGAGAGAGCAAACACGCAGACGCTTTTGGAGGCGGCAAGAAGGCAGGCGGAGGAGAGGGAGAGGGAGCTGGAGGAGAGGACGGCTAGGCAGTTGGAGGAGGAGAGGAACCGGAACGATGCTCAAAACCGGGCCCTATATGACATCTTGGTGGTATGTTTCTCCTGCATATTAGCCAAATCATGCACATAATGTTTGTTCCATTACTAACTAATATGACTAACTCGTGAGAACCAAATGTGTAGAGCATGTGTGAGAAAAGCGGTCAGACCCCTCCGCCGATGCCCCAGATTGCTCCGGCGACCACGGTGAGTTTGATTTGAATGGTCGTTAGTTACTAGTATTCACATTTATGTTGCATCATGCTAACGAGACATTGCAAATGATCTTTGGTGTAGAATGCTTCCCGACAAGCATCAACCGATCCTTCTCGGTCTGCCCTTGGTGGAACCCCGACCGGCCCTTCACCTCAGTCTGGCACTGGCGCAGCCTAGACCGGTCCTTCACCTCCGTGATAACGGTATTTTTCTTCTTATTTAGCCTAGTTAGTCCATTTATGACATAATTTAGCCTATTTAGTCCACAAATGACATAATAAGATGAAGAAAATCAAGGAATAGGAAGAAAAGAAGGAATAGGAAGAGAAGAAGAAGATGAAGAATAAGAAAAGAAGAAGAAGAAGATCTTCTTCTTCTTCTTCTTTTCCTCCTCTTATTTAGCCTTTTTAGTCCATTTATGACATAATTTAGCCTATTTAGTCCACAAATGACATAATAAGATGAAGAAAATCAAGGAATAGGAAGAAAAGAAGGAATAGGAAGAGAAGAAGAAGATGAAGAATAAGAAAAGAAGAAGAAGAAGATCTTCTTCTTCTTCTTCTTTTCCTCCTCTTATTTAGCCTTTTTAGTCCATTTATGACATAATTTAGCCTATTTAGTCCACAAATGACATAATAAGATGAAGAAAATCAAGGAATAGGAAGAAAAGAAGGAATAGGAAGAGAAGAAGAAGAAGAAGAAGAAGAAGAAGAAGAAGAATAAGAAAAGAAGAAGAAGAAGAAGAACATTTCTTCTAGCTTTTCTTATTCTTCTTCTTTTCTTATTCTTCTTCTTCTTCTTCTTCTTCTTCTTCTTCTTCTTCTTCTTTTCCTCCTCTTATTTAGCCTATTTAGTCCATTTATAACATAATTTAGCCTATTTAGTCCACAAATGACACAATAAGCTTAGTTATGTCAAAAATGGCCTAATTAGCCAGGTTAGCTCCAAAATGACCAAGTTTACCTATGTTAGCTCCAATATGATCCATTTAACCTACGTTAGCTCCAAAAAGACCAAGTTTACCTAAGTTAGCTACAATATGATCCATTTTACCCGCGTTAGCTCCAAAATGACCTATTTACCTAAGCTAGCTCTAAATTGACCTACACACTTAGCATTTTTACCTAGCTTAGCAAAAAATGACATTTTTACCTAGGTTAGCTAAAAAATGACCTAGTTTACCTAGGTTAGCTTCAATATGATCCATTTAACTTAGCTTAGCTCTAAAATGACCAAGTTTACCTAGGTTAGCTCCAATATGATACATTGAACTTATCTTATCTCCAAAATGACCTATTTACCTAGCTTAGCTCTAAATTGGCTTTTTTAACTACATTTGTTGGAAAAGAAGAAGATAAAGAAGAGGGGGAGGAGAGAAAGAAAGAGAAGATAAAATCTTCTTCTTATTTTCCTCTTCTTTATCTTCTTCTTTTCCTCTTCTAGCTATTCTTCTTCTTCTAACTTTCATCTTTCCCAATTTGCAGATTTGCTTGAGATGAGGAAGCTTGCATTGATGGACTCATATATTCTCCTTGTGCTTCCTTTTTGTTTATGAAAACATGTTTGGGAACTTCTTATTGTTGGATATGTTGTTGGAAACTTCTTATGTCATATGGATATATGTTGGACTTGAGGAAATATATTGTTGGAAACTTCTTATGCCATATGGATATATGTTGGACTTGAGGAAATATATTGTTGGAAACTTCTTATGTCATATGGATATATGTTGGACTTGAGTAAATATATTGTTGGATATGCTTGTTGAGTATATATGTATTATCTGTGTATATCTATGAATTTCTGTCAAATTGAATGAATTCAATTAAAAACAGGGGTTATATAGGCTCTTTGCCGTCTGCCAGCAGTCGGCAAAGAATGCCACGTGGCAGCTCCCTGTTCAACCTGGGAACACTGGTTGCCTATTTGGGCATTTTGCCGACTGCCGGCAGACGGCAAAGAGGCTCAGCTCTTTGCCGACTGCCGGCAGTCGGCAAAGAGGCTAAGGTCTTTGTCGACTGCCGGCAGTCGGCAAAGAGGCTAAGGTCTTTGCCGACGGCCAGCAGACGGCAAAAAAGGCCACGTGGCAGCTTCCCAGTGACTCCTATTTGGCCTCTTTGCCGTCTGCCGGCTGACGGCAAACCACGCCGTTAACCCCTAACGGCTCCCAACTCACCTCACTGCCGTCTACGCTCTTTGCCGTCTGCTGGCCGCAAACGGCTGACGGCAAAGAGCTTTGCCGACTGCTTCTATGAAGCAGACGGCAAAGAAGGCCTTTACCGGCGTTAATTCAGCCGGACTGTTTGCCGACTGCTAGCAGTCGGCAAAGAGCTTTGCCGACTGCCATTCATGCCTTTGCCGACTGCCATGGCAGTCGGCAAAGAAGCTGATTCCTGTAGTGGATAGACCAATTTGAGGATATAGGACAGACAATATGGTGAATTTATATCAGTGGCGTCGAGGAATTATTTGAGGCCTTGATGGATTGTGAGGTTTTCATGTTGGAGGGATCATGATTAATAGAGTAGCGTGACTATCACCACCCTGGAGTAACTTGGACTTGCTGGGCAATTGTGATTGCAAGATAAAATACTTGGAAGTATAAGGTTTTGACTTCATCGGAGGATATTGATTGGAGATAGTTGACATTTTGAGATGACTTGGGGGAAATGTAGGAATTCTCGGCGGACATGAGATTTGGATTTATGTAGGTGATTTTGGTTGGGTATAGATGCTAAGTATGTCTACATGGTTCGGAGTAAATTGGGTTTAGACTGATGATCCCGATCGTGATTCCATGTTTCTCGATGGACAATAAACTAGGAGATTGGATTATTTGTCGGAGTTGATTTAGGGATCTATATAATCATGACCTTGGAGTTTACTTGACCATGATGGTGGGAATTTGGTGGACTTACTATAATAATGCATAGCCCTTCCAAGTATTTGGGTATTATAGGGAATTGAGATCTTGTGGAACACCGTAGACATCGGATTTGTAGAATTGTTGGATTATGTGGTGATTGATGGAAATTACCGGGCTATTGGAGTTGATCTATAGGAAGGAAACAAGACCTTGGAGTGGTATATGACGTGTTTACTTAGAATAGAGATGCATTATCTCAAACCTTGCAAGGATGGGATGAGCACTTGGATTGTCGTGTTTAATTCAAGCTTAGCAGCTTGTATGCCTTACCCATGGATTCTTAGGGGTAGCCATACATATGGTTTTTCGCAGACCGTAGACATGTATAATTTTGTTAGACCTCCTTTTGGGAGTCATGAGGTTATGTATGGCATAAGTGGTGATTGAAGTTGGTCTATACGAGAGGATGCATTTAGTGGTATAAGGTTATTCGTTTGGAGTACTAGATGGAGCTATTGGCATCTCGGAAAACCGTGCTTAAGGATAAGATAATAAACGTTCACTCACACACTAGAATCATTGAAACCCTTAAGCCCCACCAAGCCACAACATGGTCATATCCTGACCACGAGCCTTGGCTCTAAATCAAGAAGACCCTTGCCAATACTCAACGGAGACCACCACCAATACCCCAACCTACCTTGCGTACCCCGTAGACTTCGTGGAGTACTTGGACAAGCTGGGTAACATCATTATTTGATGACCTACTTGTCTGCCCAAAGACAAAGAAGAGACGGTCAGCTGGATGGAAGGCATTTGAAGACTGGCATGTCAAGAAGGAAGAACTACACCGACCACCATCCTCAAGATGTAAACTTCCGCGTCAAAGACCGGGCGTATCTGCAAACCACTCCTCTCAAAGGAACCAAGCATTTCCATGTCAAAGGGACACTCACACCAAGATTTATCGACCTTCTTCAAGACCACAACAAGACGAATAATAGACGGCTAACAGCTAGATTTACCACCTAAGATACCCACCGTACACCAAATATTCCACGGGTCACCCCTCTGGAAGTACTTCTTACTTCCTAACTAGCCCGGTCCCTGCAAGGACATCGATCACCGAGCCTTTGACAACTAACCCAACCTAACCTATGCAAGAGACCCCTCAGCAACCTACATCAAAAGGGCAACGCGCGAGAAGCCAGACCACCAAGTACTTCGAGGTTCCATGGAGCACCACTCGGAAGCAGAACCAACAGGAAGAAGTGAAGACTACCCCATATCCAAGTCTCCGTATTCCTTCCACGCCTAGTCTGGGAATCTCGGGGACGAGATTCTTGTAAGGGGGATAGGTCTGTCACACCCTGATTTTCATGCCACAACACTTAAGCTAATAGTCATGCTAAAAATGTGGTTTGACAAAAACTTTTGAGTGTTTTGGACTTTGCTTGATTTGATTTTTGTCTGCTGTTGCTAGTGCTCTAAAAATCAAGTAAATCCTCCAACTCTTATACTACATCCCCTTGATCCAAAAACTTTTCCCAATGATCATGCCATGTGTATAGACCAGTATAGTATTTTCTTATAAAAATATTTTGGCCAAATAGTATTTTCTAAAATTAGTTTTCCAAAAACTCCTGAATTGAGGTTTGTACTGCAAGTACCTTATTTAGGGTGTCAAAAATATTTCAAAAAGTATATTTGAATCCTATTAGGTATAGGACACCCACAAACCACAAAATTTTAATTTTAAAAGTTATTTTTATATTTATTTAAATGCTTTTTCTTTAGGCCAGAAATGGTCTTTAATAGGTAAAAATTATTTAACTGTTTCAAAAATATTTGCCAAAATTCAGGGAAACCCTTAGGACATATATTGTCCATATATAAGAATTTCAACACATGGTAAAGTTCAAAATATTGGACAAATCCTTCCAAAACCCTTTCTGGATATTTCAAGCTTTTGAAATATTTACAAAGGAAATATTCCCTAAAAAATCCAGGGAAATTCTATCATGTCAGATGTGACATATTTGATGATCTTACAAAGCCTCATGCCTTGAAGATCAAGAAAACATCATCTAATCCCCTCAAAACCATTTCTGTCCATTTTGAAGTTTGAGCAACTTTACATTGCCAAACTTATCCAAATGCTCTCAAACTTGGTGCACATGCTCAAATGATGTAAATATGCATCTATGCCAAATGGCACAAGTTTTGGAGAAGGATAACTTGATCTAAGTGCCCCAGAACCCTTTCTGACCAGATCCAAATTTGAACAACTCTACATTGCCAACTTTTTACTTGGGGCCTCAAATTTTGTGGACATGCTCACAAACCGAAATGATGACACTACAAGATTGGGAGAGATGATTTGCTTGACCTAATCTTGGAAAATCCATTTATGTTGATTTGCTTGACCTAATCTTGGAAAATCCACTAAAGAAAGTAATCTCCTAAGGTAGTTTCCATGGAAGTGCCTCCTGCGGCCGAATCTAAAAGATTTCTAGAAGCAAATTTCAAGCCAGCATAAAAGTTCTGAATAATCATCCATAGATTCAAACCATGTGTAGGGCAATTACGTATCATCAATTTCATTCTCTCCCAAGCTTGTGCAACATGCTCATGATCTAGTTGCTTAAAATTCATAATATCGTTTCTAAGAGAGATGATCTTAGCAGGAGGGAAATACTTAGAGATAAAAGCATCTTTGCACTTATTCCACGAATCAATACTATTTCTAGGCAAAGAGGAAAACCAAGTTTTAGCATGATCTCTAAGTGAAAACAGAAATAACTTGAATTTAACAATATCGTTATCCGTATCCCTTTTCTTTTGCATATCACACAAATCAACAAAGTTGTTTAGATGGGTAGCGGCATCTTCACTAGGAAGGCCGGAGAATTGATCTTTCATGACAAGATTCAACAAAGCAACATTGATCTCACAAGATTCAGCATCGGTAATAGGAGCAATCGGAGTGCTAATAAAATCATTGTTGTTGGTATTGGAGAAGTCACACAATTTGGTATTGTTCTGAGCCATAGTGACAAGCAAGCAATCCAACACACACAAGCAAACAAGAAGCAAGCGAACGATAAACACACGGCGGAAGAAGGGAAAATAAAACGGCAAGGGTGAAGTGGGGGAGAGGAAAACGAGAGGCAAATAAATGTAATACGAAGGATAAGGGTTTGTGATAGGTACTTGGTATATGACTTTTGTGTAAGCCTCCCCGACAATGGCGCCAGAAATTCTTCTTGCTACTTCTCGAGCTTGCGTTGTATTCCCTCGAAGAGGAAAGGGAGATGCAGCACAGTAGCGTAAGTATTTCCCTCAGTTTTTGAGAACCAAGGTATCAACCCAGTAGGAGACCACACACAAGTCCCTCGCACTTACACAAACAAATAAGAACTTCGCAGCCAACGTGATAAGGGGTTGTCAATCCCTTTACGGTCACTTACGAAAGTGAGATCTGATAGAGATGATAGTTTATATTTTTGGCATTTTTGATTTATAAGAACAGAAAATAAAAGTGATAAAAGTAAAGTAGATGTAGATTGATATGTTGAGAATAGACCAGGGAGCCATAGTGTTCTCTAGCGGCTTCTCTCGTGGTAGCGATATTTTACGGCGGGTAAGCAAATTACTGTCGAGCAATTGATAGAAAAGCGAATAATTATGAGACTATCTAGGCATGATCCTTGTATATAGGCATCACGTCCGAGACAAGAAGACCGAAACGATTATGCATCTACTACTATTACTCCACACATCGACCGCTATCCAGCATGCATCTAGTGTATTGAGTTCATAAGAACAGTGTAACGCCTTAAGCAAGATGACATGATGTAGAGGGATAAACTCAAGCAATATGATATAAACCCCATCTTTTTATCCTCGATGGCAACAATACAATACGTGCCTTGCTGCCCCTACTATCACTGGGAAAGGACACCGCAAGATTGAACCCAAAGCCAAGCACTTCTCCCATTTCAAGAAATATAGATCTAGTAGGCCAAACCAAACCAATAATTCGAAGAGACTTGCTAGGATATTATGAGCACACATAAAAAGTTCAGAGAAGAACCAAATATTTTTCATAGATAATCTTGATCATAAACTCACAATTCATCGAATTTCGACAAACACACTGCAAAAAGAGATTACATCGCATAGATCTCCTCGAAGACCAAGGAGAACTTTGTATTGAGATCCAGAGAGAGAGATGAAGCCATCTAGATACTAGCTATGGACCCGAAGGTCTGTGGTAAACTACTCACAACTCATGGTGAGGGCGATGATGATGATGATGATGAACTCCATGATGGACCCCTCCGGTGGAGCTCCCGAACAGGCTCGAAGATGGGATCTCATGGGAACAGAAGGTTACGGCGGTGGAATTAGGCCTTATATAGGAGGAAGGAGGGCACCGGGGGGTGCTCGAGGGGCCCACGAGGCAGGGGGCGCGCCCCCCACCCTCGTCGACACCCCGAGGCTCCCCGGACGTGGTTCTCAACTCCCATGTGCGTGATTTTCTCCAAAAATATCTCGCGCGAAGGTTTCATTCCGTTTGGACACCCTTTGATATTCTTTTTCTACAAAACCCTAAAATAAGCAAAAAAACGGCAATCTAGACTGGGCCTTTGGGTTAGTAGGTTAGTCCCAAAAATGATATAAAAGTGTATGATAAAGCCCATTAAACATCCAAGACTTCATAAATAATAGCATGGAACAATCAAAAATTATAGATACGTTAGAGACGTATCACCTGCCGCAGTTGTTTTTGCTGGCTTGGCTTTTATCCATTTAGTGAATTTATCTACCATCACCAGCAATTATTTCTTTTTATGGCTTCCCCCTTTAAGAGGTCCGACCATATCGAGCCCCCAGACCGCAAAAGCAGTGGGAGGCATGTGACTTTGATTTGCAAAGAGCTGGCAGCCAACGCAGTGTTGGACTAAGGTCTGGGCATCTGCTCGGGCAGTGGGCCAGAGAAAGCCAGCTCGAAAAGCTTTGCCTACGAGCGTCCGTGCTGCGGCATGGTGGCCGCCCATTCCAGCATGTATTTCAGTGAGAATTTTCCTTCCCTCCTCTTCGGAGATGCACCTTTGTAGAACACCAGTAATGCTTTTCTTATATAGTTCACCTTCGTGAACTTTGTAGGCTTTAGAACGCCGGACTATGTGGCGGGCCTCATTTTGGTCATCGGGGAGTTCCTGCCTTTTAAGGTAGGCTAGGAAGGGCTTTGTCCAGGAGGCTATGACAGCCATGATCTCGTGAGTCGAAGAAGTTATCTCCATGTCTGGGTCTCTGATGACGTCTGGGTTAAGTTTGGCCGGGTGTGTGTTTGGATCCGAATTCGTATCGCCGCCCGCGTCCTGCCATGTTACTGATGGCTTAAATAGCCTTTCCATGAAGGTGTTAGGCGGGATGGGATCGCATTTAGCGCCCATACGAGTGAGTACGTCAGTGGCCTGGTTATTATCCCAGGCTACATGATGGAATTCCAACCCCCTCAAATCTAGCCGATATTTTCAATATAGCATTGCGATAAGCTGCCATTTTTGAATCCTTCGCATCAAAATCTCCGTTTATTTGGGAGATAGCAAGGTTTGAGTCTCCGCGTACCTCGAGGCTTTGTATGCCCATGGATACAGCTAGGCGGAACCATGCAATAGGGCCTCATATTCGGCCGCATTGTTCGAGTTCGTGTACATAATTTGTAGAACGTACCGGACTGTATCCCCAGTTGGAGATATCAATATTACGCCGGCCCCCAATCCGGCTAGCATTTTAGAACCGTCAAAGTACATTGTCTAGTGGGAATATGAGCCGTACTCTTTAGGGAGTTCAGCTTCGGTCCATTCTGTGACAAAGTCAGCCAACACCTGGGATTTAATAGTCCGTCGTGGATTATAAGATATTTCGAACGGTAAGAGCTCGATGGCCCATTTGGCTATGCGTCCAGTGGCATTTTTATTGTTAATAATATCGTTGAGCGGTACCTTGGATGCCACTGTGATCGAACACTCTTGAAAGTAGTGTCGACGTTTCTGAGATGACATGAAGACCGCATAGGCAATTTTCCGATAGTGGGGGTACCGTGATTTACACAGTGTTCGAACCTCGGATACATAGTATACGGGTTTTTGAACGAGGAATTTATATCCCTCTTCGGCTCGTTCGACGACGAGTACAGCACTCACTACCTGGTGAGTAGCTGATATATACAGCAGCATTGGTTCGCCAACATCGGGAGCGACTAGGATTGGGTTGCCCGCTAGTAGTGTTTTTATTTCTTCCAATCCAGTTGTGGTCGTGTCCGTCCATTCGAATAGTCAGTGCACCGTAGCAATCTATAAAGTGGCATTGCTTTTTCTCTTAACCTGGAGATGAAGCGGCTTAAGGCCGCTACGCAGCCTGCTAGTTTTTGCACTTGCTTGAGGTCGGTTGGCGTTTTGAGCTCTGAGAAGGCTCGGATTTTAGCTGGGTTAGCTTCGATTCATCTATCGGATACGATGAACCCTAGTAGCTTTCCGGCAGGAACGCCGAAAACACATTTTTCTGGATTGAGCCTTATGTCATATTCTCGAAGGTTGTCAAATGTAAGGTAGAGATCTTCCACCAAAGTTTTACGTGTTTGGTCTTAACGACTACGTCGTCAACATATGCCTCCACTATCTTACCAATTTTTTTTCTAAGCATGTTTGAATCATGCGTTGATATGTGGCGCCAGCGTTTTTTAGTCCAAAGGGCATAGTGTTGAAACAGAAAGGACCGTACGGGGTGATAAATGTCGTTGCGGCCTGGTCGGATTCCTTCATCTTTATCTGATGGTATCCGGAGTAAGCATCAAGGAAGTACAACGAGTCATGTCCGACCGTTGCATCGATAATTTGATCAATGCGGGGCAAAGGAAAGAGATCCTTGGGGTGGGCCTTATTTAGGTCTGTAAAGTCGACGTAGAGGCGCCAGGATTTATCCTTCTTCGGCACCATCATGAGGTTGGCTAGCCAATCCGAATGTTTAATTTCTCTGATGGCTAGCCAATCCGAATGTTTAATTTCTCTGATGAATCCAGCTTCCAATAGCTTGGCTAGCTCTACTCCCATTGCTTGTCTTTTGGTTTCAGATAACCATCGCAGTGACTACATGCTCACAACCCCAAATGATGACACTACACCAAGTGGTGCATCAAGGAGAGATGATTTGCTTGACCTAATCTTGGAAAATCCATTTATGTTGATTTCTAGGGTTCACCAACGTTACATTGGCAAGTTTATTTAAATGAGCTCAGACTTGGTGGAATACCCTATTTCTATACACCATTTGATCCTGTTAAGTCTCATGTCAAGTGGAGTTAACCTGCTTGCCCAAATTTGCATCAAACACCTTCTGTCACTTTTCAAAAATCACCATTTTGACTACTTCCACTTTTCTCCTTGAGCTCAATTTTTTACCACAGCATCTCCTAGTCACCTTCTACCTCCAGTAACTCTCCCATGACCAGGGCTCAATGATTGAGGGGTGAAAACCCTCATTTTACCTCTCTGGACTACACCCATCCCTCTCCCTCTCACCCCTCTCCTCTCACAAGAGCTCATCCAGAGTATCCAATGTCTCTTCCCTATATTTTACTACTCCCTCTACCTCCTAGACACTAGTGGCCACGCGCGGGACGCCAGCAGCATGCCATGGCATGCAATGGTCGCGCTCTGGAGCGCGCTATAGAGCTATGGCGCACTATAGCCACCCCCATCCCGATGCCCCGACCGCCCCGGCTGTCCCCCGCACGCCAGCAGGACCACCTCGACGTCCGGGACATGCCTAACTGGTCGGCCCCTCCTCCTTCTCCCTCCTCCTGCTGCCCTCGCACACGCACCGGCCGATCGCGAGCTCCAGTGAGCGGGCTCACACGCGCGGGGCTTCTGGCGCGCCCCGCTCACCCTTATCCTTTCCCCTCGACCTAGACCAACCCCACAAGCGCCCCAGACACACCGCGGCGAGCTCCCGTGAATCGTGGCGACGGCAACAAGCTCGCTGACGCACGAGCCCTCAGTGGACCGTTGCCCCGCCTATTTAAAGGCCAGCCCCCGAGCCCCTCGCTGCTCCTTTGGCCCTATCTCTCTCCCGTACTCTCCACCAGACCAACTCCCCCTCTCCCCGTGCCCTCCAGCCACCTCTATGGCCGGAGTAGTGCCGCCGGCCGCCGCTTAAATTCTTGGGCCTCGACCTCTCTCTCTTCCCCACGAGCACTCCCCCACCCTCTCATCACCACCGCCAACTCACCCCGTGCTCCATCCCCTCCTCCTCGTGCTTTCCTCGCCGTGCCGAACACCGCCATCGCCGCCGTCCGCCGCGGCCGATGCGCTGCTCGCGTCCGACCACCCCAGCGGTCATGGCGCACCTCTCTGGATGCGGCGTGACCCCCTGAACCCGCCGGTGTGCTAGGCATAGCCGGAGGTAGCCGGGACCGCCGGGGGGAAACGCCGACGCCGCTCGGCCTCGCCTCCCCTGCCTCTGCTCTGTTCGAGCGGGAGGTAGGCGACGGCCTGAGTGCTGGGCCCCGCGTGTCAGTGAACTAGCGGGAGGGCCCCGTTCGTTTAAGTGGAAACGACGTCAGGCGAGCCCGTTTCTCCCGCACGAAGGCGTACTAGCGGGAAGCCGCTTTTGACGTCGCCCAAGCGCCTCGTGGCTGAGCCATTGGGCCGGCCCAATGGCTATCCTGCGCCCTGTGCATGCTTTAGGTAAACCCTAAACCTTTTCCCTTTTTCTTTTACCAGACAACTTCAAAAATCTCCCAAATATTCAAATAGAGTCCAAACTTGATGATTCAAATTTCTTCTGGCTCCATAAATCATGCTCTATCACATGGTGCCATTTGCACATTTCTTCATAGACCTTTTCTTCACAAATATTATCAAAATGTCATTTTTCTATTTCTGTGATAAACTTTAGAAAATCACAGAGAGCTCAAATTTGATCCAAATGCAATGGTTCAAATTCCTAGATGCTTGTAATAGCAAAACTTAGTTTTGGAACATTTTCCCTAATAATTTTTGTACCCCAGAAAATAAGGAGCCATTTCTTCATATTTGTCAACTTTGCAAAATCCTAGGAAATTCATTTGAACTCCAAATCCAGTGAAACCAACTCCTAGATGCTTCTAAAATCATGATTTGTTAAATGGGTGCCCTTACTCATTTTTAAAAATATATTTCTGTACACTTCTTTCAAATCCATAAACCCCTTGATTCCATCATATTGAAATGTTCCAAACTATCCATTGATCCAATACCTATGAAACCACCTTGGTCATTTCTCATATGACCAGAGGTATCCTAGGAAAGTCCAACTCCTATTTTTAGAGCACTTTTATTTTTGCCTTGTTGTGTTGCTTATTATGATTGTTTCCGTCGTTAGTTGACGAAATAAACGGAGTACTTGGAGATGGACCAGAAGGTATGAAGACTCGGAAGGACAAGGCAAGCAGCCCTTTGACCATGTTCGAGAAACCTTTTTATGCATGTCTCATAGTACCTTATTATCAATGCATCGGAGTCATGTAGAGGTGGTGACCACTTTGGTTGGTACCTTTGTTACTTTACCATTGAAACTTGCATCAAGCATGACCCTGCCTTCTTATGAGGGTTATGCCGGTGGGAGTAGATAGATGTATGCTATAGTAGTTAGCTACGCAAAATGGGTCAGGGTTGTGCATTGAAAGAAACAAGTGTGGTTTGACATACTTGCAAATAACCCAGTGGGTGCCACTAATGCCCCTGGGAGATGATGAGGAACTAGGGCACTACTTGGTAGAGAAGTAGTGTACCGAGGCTTGATGAAAGTGTTGTTTACAGAGATGGATTAGATTTACGTGTGATTACCGTCCCAACCAAACATGCGCAACCACTCTACCCTTATATGGGAAAGGGCATTATTGATTACCTAGGTCGATACTAGCATGGTGCCCGCATTACTAGTGACGGGGGTGACATGAGGTCACTCTCGGGACGGGGTCGTGCTTGGATAGGCGGCCATGACTGTTTTTACAGGGCACCGACCACACCGTTGGTACCCCGTGTCAGTGGTATGTGATGAATATGGGAGCGAGCCTCCACAACTTTTATGATGTGAAATGTTGGGCATGGGGGTTACTGCCAATCGAGTGGACTCTGTGTTAATGTCGTCTAGGGAAAGATAGTGATTGGGTGCTTACCACGGATACTTGAGGTACTGCGGGTCGTGGATGACACGGAAGTTCCCCGGATCTTGTGGGTAAAGTGTCCAACCTCTGCAGAGTGTAAAACTATTCGAATAGCCGTGTCCATGGTCAAGAACAGTTGGGTGGTGCTACTTAGACTATGTCCATAAGTTTCTAGAAAACAACACGGTTTGGTAAATCTGTTGATGTGATTGTGAGAAAGTAACGATGAGTGTGAGCAAGAGTTGTTCTTAACTCTTTTCTGATGTTGATGTCTGTAACCTCCTGATACTTGTTGCAGACGCATGCATGCCTTTGTTATATGTTGATCGTACTTGCATATGAAAAACTAGCTTTCCACAAAACTGCCATTTTAGCAGTAGAACCTTGCATAATTATTCTGTCATCACACTTGGGTTGCTTGCGAGTACATTCAAAGTACTCATTGGCTTGCCACTGGTTATTTTATTGGCCATGCATGAAAGAACAGGATATGATGAAGATTTCTTGGTGACGAACATGCGAGCTAGGACGCTCCCCAGTCAGAATGCATGTAGGGTTAAGGCAGATGGCATGGGTCCAAATTGCTATTGAAGATTTCCGCTGCAATGATATACTCAAGACTTGACCATAATGGTCACAATTTGTGTAATACGGTATGTATGGATGTAAGACTCTTGTTATTCAGCTTCTGTGTGTTCAGTGAGCATTGATCTCTGGGATCACTGTACACGTGCATTCAGTGATCACGACTTATGAGTCGGGGTCCCCACAGCCTACCATGAAATTACTCACGCACGGCGGTGAGCATCATGCAATTGGTGATAGAGGAAGGTTGATGATGACGATGGCGATGAGCGCCATTCTCCGGAGCCCTAAACGGACTCCAGATCAGCCCTCCCGAGAGAGATTAGGGCTTGGCGGCGGCTCCATATCGTAAAACGCGATAATTCTTCCTCCCTGATTTTTCTCTCCCCGAAAGTGAATATATGAAGTCCGGGGGTACATCGGTGGAGCATCAGGGAGCCACGAGGCAGGGGGCGCGCCCAGGGGGAGGGGGCGCCCCCACCCACGTGGACAGGGTGTGGGCCCCCTGATCTGGATCTTTTCGCAGATATTTTTTTATATTTTCCAAAATAATACTCCGTGGATTTTCAGGTCATTCCGAGAACTTTTTATTTCTGCACAAAACAAAACCATGGCAATTCTGCTGAAAACAGCGTCAGTCCGGGTTAGTTCCATTCAAATCATGCAAGTTAGAGTCCAAAACAAGGGCAAAAGTGTTTGGAAAATTAGATACGTTGGAGACGTATCAACTCCCCCAACCTTAAACCTTTGCTTGTCCTCAAGCAATTCAGTTGATAAACTGAAAGTAATAAAGAAAAACTTTGACAAACTCTATTTGCTCTTGTTGTTGCAAATATGCAAGCCAGCATTCAGGTTTTCAGCAAAAATCATGAACTAACCACATTCACAATAACTTTTAGGTCTCATGTCTACTCACATCAATGGCATAATCAACTAGCGAGCAATACTAATAAACCTCAGATGACAAAACGTTCTCAAAACAATCGTGATATGATATAACAAGATGGTATCTCGCTAGCCCATTCTGAGACCGCAAAACATAAATGTAGAGCACCTTTAAGGATCAAGGACTGACTAGACATTGTAATTCATGGTAAAAGAGATCCAGTCATGATCATACTCAATGCAAATTAATGGTAATACATGCAAATGACAGAGGTGCTCTCCCACTGGTGCTCCTTTATGAGAGTATGATGACTCAGTATAAAAGTAAATAGATAGGCCCTTCGCAGAGGGAAGCAAGGATTTGTAGAGGTGCCAGAGCTCAATTTTTAAATAGAGATGAATAACATTTTGAGCGGTATACTTTCATTGTCAACATAACAACCAAGAATCTCAATATCTTCCATGCTACGCACATTATAGGCGGTTCCCAAACAGAATGGTAAAGTTTATACTCCCCAACCACCAACAAGCACACTCCACGGCTAGCCCGAAACAACAGGTACCGTCCAAACCAGCAACAACCCTGGGGGAGTTTTTTTTAATTATTATGATTTTGAGCATGGGACTGGGCATCCCGGTTAACAACCATTTTCTCATGACTGATGAGCGGAGTCCACTCATCCTGAGAATAACCCACCTAGCATGGAAGATATAGACGGCCCTAGTTGATACATGAGCTGTTCGAGCATACAAAACATAATTTTATTTGAAGGTTTAGAGTTTAGCACATACAAGTTTACTTGGAACGATAGGTAAATACCGCATATAGGAAGGTATGGTGGACTCATGAGTAATAAATTTTGGGGTTTATGGAAGTGGATGCACAAGTAGTATTCCCGCTTAGTACAGGTGAAGGCTAGAAAGAGACTGGGAAGCGACCAGCTAGAGAGCGACAATAGTTATGAACCTGCATTAAAATTAATCATCAATGAATGCACGCATGAGTAGGATATAAATCACCATGAACATAAATATCGTGGAGGCTATGTTGATTTGTTTCAACTACATGTGTCAACATGTGCCAAGTCAGACCACTTGAATCGTTCAAAGGAGGATACCACCCTATCATACCACATCACAACCATTTTAATATCATGTTGGCACACAAGATAGACCATTATAAACTCTCAGCTAATTAACCATGGCATAAGCAGCTATGATCTCTAATTGTCATTGCAAGCATGTTTCATTCATAACAAGCTGAATCAGGAACGATGAACTATCATATTTACAAGAACAAGAGAGGTCGAGTTCATACCAGCTTTTCTCATCTCAATTAGTTCATCATATATCATCCTTATTGCCTTTCACTCGCACGACCGAACGGTGTGGATAATAATAATAGTGCACGTGCATTGGACTAAGCTGGAATCTGCGAGCATTTAATACAAGAGAGAAGACAAGGTAATATGGATCAAGGTTAAATCAATCAATGAAGCATATGAGAGCCACTAAGCATTTTAATCATGGTCTTCTACTCTTGACCCCCAAAGAAAAGAAACTATTTACACGGGAAAGCTCCCAACAAGCAAAAGAAGAACGAGAAATATTTTTGGGTTTTCTTTTAATTACTACTACTACAAGCAATGAAAGTAAACTAGCTAAAAGCTACAACTAATTTTTTTTGTTTTTCTTAAGGTTTTTCTAGCACACAAGAAAAAGAATTGAAACTAAGCATGGATGGTACAATGAAAGAGTGTGAGCACCGATAGCTAGAATAAGTGTGTGAACATGAATGTAAAGTCGGTGAGAAACACGTACTCCCCCAAGCTTAGGCTTTTGGCCTAAGTAGGTCTATGGCCAGTATTGGCTTGATGGATATCCAAAGTCATAGTTGGGGTTGTACTGGGATGCAGCAGCTACTGCGTGCTGAGTTGCAGCTCGAAGGCGGACTGCTTCCATCATATTATGGTACTCATTTGCCTCCTCCCTGGTTATAGTATATCTCCCTTTTGCCTGAAAGTCAAACAAAGTAGGGTCAAGAAGAGCAATAGGGATGGCATGACGCCTGTTAAAGATTAGTCGATATTTGAGGGATTGTTCATCCCTCTCTATAAACCAGTGACTAGTCATAGCGTTGTCATCCAAATGAGCAAGCTGTAAGGTTCATCATTTTCATGTACATGCACACCAAGACGGCGGGCTATGTGAGTGGCATAAATCCCACCAAATAAATCTCCATGCAAACCATTATGATGTAGCCTACGTGCAACAATGGCTCCCAAGTTATATTGTCTATGACTTAATACAGCACTCTTGAGAACGCTAAGATCAGGGACACACATGTGGCAAGCCTCATCTTTACCGTTTATGCATCTACCAATAAAGAGAGCAAAGTAATGAATAGCAGGAAAATGAATGCTTCCTATGGTAGCATGTGTGATTTCTCTAGATTCCCCCACAGTGATACTAGCAAGGAAATCTCTAAATTCAGCTTTGCGAGGATCACCCATACTGCCCCAATGCGGGAGCTTACAAGCATCATTAAAATCCTCTAAGTCCATGGTGTAAGGTTTATCATAAAGGTCAAACAGGACAGTGTGAGAATTACCTGAAGATGAAAATTTAATCCTTCTCACAAAGGTATCAGTTAAGCCACGGTATTGAGGGCACTTATCTTGTATGAAGCCCTCGAGGTCAGCGTTGTGCACATATGCGTCAAATTCCTCCTTGATGCCAACCTGAACCATAAATTCGTCTGACGGCCATTCACAAGGCCTCACTTCCGCTTCCCTCGGTACTTCATTGTCCGGCTCACAAATTGCAAGCCTCGGTTCTTGCTTCTTTGAAGAACCACCTTGGAAGATTTTCCTATGCATTTTTCTGAAATTTTCTGAAATTTTTAGTAACTCAAAATAAAAGTTAACCAAACTCAACAAGATTGATAGCAACAACTCCTACAAGTGCCTAGAGACTATATCATGCATTAGAACTACTAGGGACCAAAGAAATTTGACATGCAAGCTCAAGAACAAGGTCACCATAACAGCAAAAAATTGCAATAAATAAAGCATTAGAACAAAAACTAATTGGACCAACGGAGAAGTCACATACCAAGGAACAATCTCCCCCAAATAGTTTTGTGAATGGAGATTTGAGCAAGGAGATCGAAAATGGCAGCAAGATGAGCTAGAACTCGTGCTTGAGCTGGTTGGTGATTTTTTGGGAGGAAGAAGAAGAGTATGGGTACATGAAAAATTGGAGGGGGGCCACGTGGGGCCCATGAGCAAGGGGGCGCGCCCTAGACCCTCGTGGCCAGGTGCTAGCTCCCCTCGTGGTGTTTTCTGTGCCATATATTCTCAAATATTCCAGAAAAAATCATATTTAATTTTCAGGGCATTTGGAGAACTTTTATTTTCGGGGTATTTTTTATTGCATAGATAAGTCTGGAAACAGATAGAAAATACTATTTTTGCTTTATTTATTCCAATTAACAGAAAGTAAAAGAAGGGTACAGAAGGTTGTGCTATCTAGATTCACCCATCTCGTGCTCATCAAAAGGAATCCATTAACAAGGTTGATTAGGTCTTGTTAATAAACTCTTTTAGAATAACATGAAACCGGAGAATTTTCAAATAACACTTGGTTACCTCAATGGGGATATATATGTCCCCAACAATAAGAATATCATATGTCTTCTTGACAGTAGGAAGAGGAAATTCAAAACCTCCTATAGTAATAGTTGAAATTTTTCCAATAGAATTGATACTGTGGACCTGAGGTTGTTTCCTCGGAAAGTGTACCGTATGCTCATTACCATTGACATGAAAAGTGACATTGCCTTTGTTGCAATTAATAACAGCTCATGCAGTATTCAAAAAGGGTCTACCAAGGATAATAGACATACTATCGTCCTCGGGAATATAAAGTATAACAAAGTCCGTTAAAATAGTAACATTTGCAACCACAACAGGCACATCCTCGCAAATACCGACATGTATAGCAGTTGATTTATCGGCCATTTGCAGAGATATTTTAGTAGGTGTCAACTTACTCAAGTCAAGTCTACGATATAAAGAGAGAGGCATAACACTAACACCGGCTCCAAGATCACATAAAGCGGTTTTAACATAGTTTCTTTTAATGGAGCAAGGTATAGTAGGTACTCCTGGATCTCCTAGTTTCTTAGGTATTCCACCTTTAAAAGTGTAACTGGCAAGCATGGTGGAAATTTCTACCTCAGGTATCTTTCTTTTATTAGTAATAATATCCTTCATATATTTAGCATAAGGATTTGTTTTAAGCATGTAACATCCCAAATTTCCAATTTGGAATGTTATACATTAGATCATCATGCATATCATATTTTCTTGCTTTTGGTGGATCCAAGTAAATCCTACGCAACTCAAGGACCCTCGGAGAGAGTTGGGGATTTCGTTATTTTCATATTTGAGGTTTCTCAAATTTTGAAAATAGGATCATTTGATTTTATTTATTTTATCTTCAAGTATTTCTATTATGAAAATATGAGATAGGGAGTAAAATGACTCTCCCAAAAATAAAGTAATACTGAGGATTTAATAAAAAAATCAAATAAGTTTTCTTTGGAGTTTGATTTGAATTAGGAAAAATTGCATGTTTTCAAAAATGCATTTAGTGCCAAAAAATGTTCATCTTGTTCTAAATATTTGATTTAGACGGTGAAAATTTGTTTTGTTAATTTTAGATTTTTATTTTATTTTCTAGGTTTTTTCGTAGCTTCGGCGTAAAAAAAAAGGAGACCCGAGCCCGACTCGGCCGAAGGCCCAGCCGAGCCGGGCCCGCGCCGCGCCGCCCGTGCCCGAGGCGGACTCCGCTGCCGCCGCCGGTTGCTTGCCCCCTCCCCCAAGCAACAAGCCCCCCTCTATATATATCGCCGCCCCGCTCCCTTCTCGCCTCGCCTCGCCTTGCCGCACACCGCCGCCGCAGCACACCGCC
>LR738713.1:252976654-252989694 GCA_902687465.1 Secale cereale | reverse complement strand
GGCCCCCCGAGCCTCGTCTGATGGCCCCCTTTGGCATATATTTAAAGCGTCTCCCGAAACCCTCGAGACGGGAACTCTTTTTCGTGATCTCATCTCTGTTCCGCCGCCGCCGCTTCCAAGATTGGGAGCACTAGGAGAACTCTTCCCGGCACCCTGCCGGAGGGGAGGATCACCACCGGGAGCTTCTCCACCACCATGGACGCCTCCCGGATGAGTTGTGAGTAGTCTCCCTTGGACCATGGGTCCATGACCAGTAGCTATGTGATGTTCTCCTCCCGTTCTTGTGCTTCACTAATTAGTCCTCGTGAGCTGCCCTACATGATCGAGGCACATTTGTAATCCTTATGCTGTTGCTATGATGAGTTTGCTGGGATCCGATGGATTATGAGATTATGTTCAGATTGTGTTTGAGTAATATATTTGATTCACCTCTTTTATATTTATGTTCATAAGTAATTCTTGCATGTTCTCCGTTGTTATTTATTGCTTTGGCCAAGTAGTAGGTAGTGACTCCAAGAGGGAACGTTATGCTTGATTGTGGGTTCATGCCCCTCGATGACTAGTTTGAGTGACAGAAACATGAGTCTAGGAGATGTGCTGTTGCCACAAGGGGGAAAACAATGGTGCTTGTGCCCGCGGGTGCAAGGATTGTTTACTTTACGCAAAGTTTTTTTAATGCAGTTGTCTGTTGCTTTGAGTTTACACTATGGGTGGGACTCGCAACTTAATACCAGCGAGATGTTCTGGATAGATATCTCAAGGTGGATGATTAGTAGTAGATGCAGATGGATTTCGGTCTACTTACCTCGGCGTACCGCCCATGCTTTGAACCTCTACCTTTCTTGTAACTTAGTCAGCATTGGTTTGCGCACATGGTCCTGTCGATTGCCCAGCTGTAATTCGTTTACCTCACATAGTTGTTTTATCGTCTTTTGGGAGAGACACATCACTAGTGAACATCATCAGACTCCGGTCCATATTACCATCATTGATCACATCCGCTATTTACTTTCCGCTTTTTACTTACTATTGCAATTATACCTATCACTATTAATCACTTGTGTTTGATCCTTTGTAAACTACAAGGCCGGAGGGATTGACAACCTCTCTGTACTCGTTGGGAGCAAAGTTATTTGTATCTGTGTGCAGGTCCACGTTGATTGCTAATATCTGGCGCCGTTAGCAGTTGACATCTTCTTGTTGAAACTGGGAGTCTCAGGGAAATCAATCCTTGGTATTGCCAAGGGAAAACTTTTGCTACACTGCATCTCAAACCTTCCACTTGGGGTAACCAACGAGGGGGGCGAGAAGCCACCAAGCAAAGCAATTTCTGGCGCCGTTGCCGGGGACTCCACTCTTCGGGATAGGGGAGTTGCACGCTATCTTTTATCTCTGCTTTTAGTCTTGTTAGTTTACCTTTCAGTTTTGCTTTAGTATCTTTTATCGAAAATCACAAAAATAGTTATCTTGCTTGCTTGCTACTATGGGTGCCACCGAGAACACCAAGTTGTGTGACTTCACTAGTCACAACAACGATGACTTTATTTGCACACCTATCACTACACCTGCCACTTCAGCACCTTCATATGAAATTAAACCTGCTTTACTGAACTTACTCATGAAAGATCAATTCTTCGGTGCTGGAGATGATGCTGCTTTACACTTGAACAATTTTGTTGAACTTTGTGATATGCAAAAGTACCAAGAAATAGATGGTAATATTGTTAAGCTTAAGCTTTTTCCTTTCTCCTTGAGAGGAGGAGCTAAAATTTGGTTTCAGTCTTTGCCTAGAAACAGCATAGATTCATGGGACAAGTGCAAAGATGCTTTTATTGGAAAATACTATCCACCTGCTAAAATTATCCAACTAAGAAGTAACATAATGAATTTTAAACAATTCGATAATGAACACGTTGCCCAAGCTTGGGAACGTATGAAATCTCTTATCAAGAACTGCCCTACTCATGGTTTGACTACTTGGATGGTTATCCAAACTTTTTATGCAGGCTTGAACTTTACCTCGCGGAACTTGTTAGATTCGGCCGCGGGAGGAACCTTTATGTCAACTACACTTGGTGCTGCCACAAAGCTTCTCGATGAGATAATGACCAACTATTCCCAATGGCACACCGAACGCGCTCCAACAGGTAGGAAGGTAAACTCTGTCGAGGAGATTTCCTCCCTAAATGAAAAAGTTGACTTGATCATGTCTCTACTTTCGAAGCAATCTTCTATTGATCCTCGTGATGTTCCTTTAAATTCTTTGATTGCTCAAGAACAAGTAGATGTGAACTTTATCTCTAGAAACAATTTCAACAACAATGCTTATAGGAGTAATTTTCGTAGCAATCCTAGACCGTTCCCCTCTAATTCTTATGGGAACAACAATGCTTATCCTAGCACCAGGAACTCCACTACTGAACTAGAGATTATGCTTAAAGATTTCATCACTACCCAAAAAGCTTTTAATAATAGTGTATAAGAAAAACTAAACAAACTAGGTGATCTCTCTTCAAAGGTAGACAATTTAGCCAATGAGGTAGAATTGCTTAAAATTAGAACTTCTCCTCTTGAGGAGAGGAAGGTCACTCCTATTAATGCTATTCAAGTGCAAATTAATGAAAATATTAGGATGATGGCTAAACTTAAAGAGAGATGGGCTAGAGAAAGGGAGGAAGAAGATAGAATTAAGAGCCTTCCTACCCACCACACTGTTGCTACTATCCAAGTTGTTGAGGATATCCAAACTCTTAGCACCCAATGCACTCCTGGTCCCGATGGACCTATTAATGGTGATGCTATGACTATAGAAACTACCAAAAAAGTGAACCTAAAGGACACCACTACCACCTTACTTGATGGTAGTGACCTTGATTTTGACAATTGCACTCTTACCGAAGTTATTGATTTCCTTCACAAGATGTCTAGAGATCCTCGCACTAGCACGATTAACCTTGCCTTCACAGAGCATATCACTAATGCTCTTATCAAAGCTAGGGAGGAGAAACTTAGAGTAGAAGCCTCCATACCTAGAAAGCAAGAAGATGGTTGGGATCCTATGATAAAAATTAAGTTGAATAACTTCTCTTGCTATGCTTTATGTGATGTTGGTGCTAGTACCTCTGTTATGCCCAAAAAAATATATGATATGCTTAAATTGAAACCTTTTGATTCTTGTTATTTTGGTGTTCGTCTCGTTGATTCTTCCATAAAGAAACCTTTGGGGAGGATCGACGATGTTCTTATCATTGTCAATGACAATTATGTTCCCGTTGATTTTACTATTATGGATATTGAATGTGAACCTTCGTGTCCAATTATTTTGGGACGTCCTTTTCTACGCACCGTTGGTGCTATCATTGACATGAAAGAGCGTAATATAAAATTCCAGTTTCCTCTCAAGAAAGGGATGGAACACTTCCCTCGAAAGAAGATTAAGTTACCTTTTGAGTCCGTTATACGGGCTAGCTATTCTTTTACTCTTGATAAGACTTGGTCTCTATGCATTATGCCTAGCTTAAAGGCATAAAAGAAAGCGCTTTTGGGAGGCAGCCCAATGAATAAATTTTATTTTGTTTTTGTTGTGTCTTGATGTTGTTACTACTGTAGCATCATCATTATATCTTTGCTTTTCAATTTTGTGCCAAGTGTAGCCTCTGATTGCAAGAAAGTTCAAAAGTTGTGACGTGCTGTCCAGGAAACAGATTCTGTCCTTGGATAGAAAAATTCGTATAAAATCACCAGATCATCTTTTTGGTCTGAATTTTTTCGACAGAGTGCTCTATATAATTGTCTTTCGTGCTTCTGTTTTGAGCTTTTTGATTAGAGTTGCAGAAGTGCCCCGGAAAATTCATTTACTACCTGCTGTTCTGTTTTTCACAGATTCTGTCTTGTTTTGCCTTTCCTTCATTTTGCAAACCTAGAGCTTGCTTTTTCTTTGCAAAAACCTTTTGGCAATCTTGAGAAACAGTAGAACTTCAAGAATATCTTTATTTCCAGCAAGGAAAAATTATTTTATTATGGGTACTAACCTCGCTAATCAGATTATGATGAGTTATGTATGAAGGGAGTTTTCAAGTGTGCGAGGGAAGATGATAAAAAGATTCAGGAGTGTCAAACGCTCAAGCTTGGGGATGCCCCCGTGCACCCCCAAGAAATATTCAAGGAGACTCAAGCGTCTAAGCTTGGGGATGCCCCCGTGCATCCCCTTCTCCATCAACATTATCAGTTCGTCTTTCGTTCCACTATATTTTAATCACTTCATGTGTTATGTGCTATACTTGGAGCGTCTTGCTTTTAGTTTCCTTTTAATTTTCTTTAGCTTTTCATAACAAGTCGGAACTCAGCTTTCTTTATGTGGGAGAGAAACACGCTCCACTTATACCTAGAACATAACATAGAATTTTCATATATATCTCTGCTGTGTGTGTTCTTTGTCTTTCAATAGCTACTATCATGCTTAGCTCTTAACTTGCATGCTTATCTTTTTAAAGAGTTTTTGTTTAGTTGGTTGCTTGAACTCTCTTTAGTTATCATGCTTATCTTATTAAGAGAGTTTGCTTCCGTTCCATTGGTTGATATGTCTATGATAAAGATGCTACGTGCATAATGGCGCTTAGTAGTTCAGGTTTTCTTATGGTTAGTCCCAAATAGCTGGGGGGTTCCCAATGTGTTATTGGAGTACCAACATGATTTGTTTGCCTATGATGTGGTATGGTTTAGTAATATCTTCCTTCAAAGAATTTATTTTGATTGACTTGGCGTATGCTCACGCATATTTAAGACTGTAAAGAAAGTCTGTCAAGCCTTGATGATCTTTTGTTTCTGAGTAGCGATATAACTTCCATGCCTGATTCAATGTTGCTTTGTCGCTCTGCATGATTATGACCGTCATTACTCTCTTAGTTGGTCGCTCCCAGTCTTTTGCTAACCTCCACATGTACTAAGCGGA
This sequence comes from Secale cereale, assembly GCA_902687465.1. Lineage (NCBI taxonomy): Eukaryota > Viridiplantae > Streptophyta > Magnoliopsida > Poales > Poaceae > Secale > Secale cereale. Next base: position 252,984,743 of record LR738713.1, on the reverse strand, counting down.
ATGACTGCTTGTGCATCCACATTCTTTTATACCAGTTATGCCATATGAGTCCACCATACCTTCCTACATGGTATTTACCTGCCATTCCTAACGGAGACTTGCATGTACCATCTCGAAATTATTTAAAGAAAAAAAGCATTCCTATTTTGTGCCTCTGTTGTAAGTTCATGAGGAAGTAGTAGTTAATTCATGATCTTTTTAAGTTGGACAAGCTTCACCCCAGGATTGCATGTATAATGTGCAAACCCATAATACGAGAAGGAACTGGCATTGAGTGCGCCCGGCTCAAAAAGATAATATAACAAACAAACCCTCCTTCACGCTTTGTTCATGAGAAATCAGAAAACTTTGGCAGTGATAAACAAAGGAGATTAAGAGGATGTGATCGTCCTCATTCGGGAGCCGTTCCTCGAAACTTGTCCATCTCAAGAAGTGATTGAGTTGTCTGCTAGCATTCGTTGACGAAACATGCATGAAAAAAAAATTGTTACCTCTGTTTTTAAAACCAAGAGCTCTGGTACATGTTTTGTCTTTGTTTCCGACTACGGCTTTTCAACCTTGCCAACAAAAGCCACGGTTTGAGAGTCTCCACCTTCTTTTAAAGCACCAACTACTGAGAGCATGATTGTCATTCTGAGTGTAATGTGCATTGTCCCAAAGTAGCATTGTCTTTTGCATGATTGTGATATCATTTATTCTGAAATCATTGTATCTAGTCATCACTTAAACCTTGGAGGTGCCCCTGCATTTATGTTTTGCTTCACTAAAGGGGGCAAGCGAGATATCACTTTATCATATTTGCACATCATGTTCATTACAAATCTATTTGATGTTTCAGTATCATATTGTAAAACTTTCAGTTCTTTGTGATTTTCTCATGAGGCAACTTAATTACTATAGATTCATTGTCTCAGTAAGCTTTTGTCATATGGCTATGAAAAAGTCCTATATGTTTAATAGCATGTCACCACAGAAATTATTCTTGTTATCATTTACCTACTCGAGGACGAGCAGGAATTAAGCTTGGGGATGTTGATACGTCCAAAACGTATCTATAATATCTTCTTGCTCCATGCCTCTTTTGGGTGATATTGCTATGTTATTTATACACTTCCATACACTTTTGATCATATTTGGACTAACCTATTAACTCAGTGCACCCCAGTGCCAGTTTCTGTTTTCGGCTGTTTTTTGTATTTCAGGTTTTCACATTACGAGAACTGCCAGAAAAAATCCAGAAAAAATATATAAAAAATCAGCGTTCCAGAAGCTACCAGGCACCCGAAGCACAGCCGAAGGGGGGCCACCAGGGCCCCAGGCGCCCTGGTGGCGCCCCCCCTGGGCCGCGCTGGGGGGGCGCCTGGGCCCCCGAGCCTCATCTGATGCCCCCCTTTGGCATATATTTAAAGCGTCTCCCGAAACCCTCGAGACGGGAACTCTTTTTCACGATCTCATCTCTGTTCCGCCGCCGCCGCCGCTTCCAAGATCGGGTGCACCAGGAGAACTCTTCCCGGCACCCTGTCGGAGGGGAGGATCACCACCGGGAGCTTCTCCACCACCATGGACGCCTCCCGGATGAGTTGTGAGTAGTCTCCCTTGGACCATGGGTCCTTGACTAGTAGCTATGTGATGTTCTCCTCCCGTTCTTGTGCTTCACTAATTAGTCCTCGTGAGCTGCCCTACATGATCGAGGCACATATGTAATCCTTATGCTGTTGCTATGATGAGTTTGCTGGGATCCGATGGATTATGAGATTATGTTCAGATTGTGTTTGAGTAATATATTTGATTCACCTCTTTTATATTTATGTTCGTAAGTAATTCTTGCATGTTCTCCGTTGTTATTTATTGCTTTGTCCAAGTAGTAGGTAGTGACTCCAAGAGGGAACGTTATGCTTGATTGTGGGTTCATGCCCCTCGATGACTAGCTTGAGTGACAGAAACATGAGTCTAGGGGATGTGTTGTTGCCACAAAGGGGAAAACAACGGTGCTTGTGCCCGCGGGTGCAAGGATTGTTTACTTTACGCAAAGTTCTTTTAATGCAGTTGTCTGTTGCTTTGAGTTTACACTATGGGTGGGACTCGCAACTTAATACCAGCGAGATGTTTTGGATAGATATCTCAAGGTGGATGATTAGTAGTAGATGCAGATGGATTTCGGTCTACTTACCTCGGCGTACCGCCCATGCTTTGAACCTCTACCTTTCTTGTAACTTAGTCAGCATTGGTTTGCGCACATGGTCCTGTCAATTGCCCAGCTGTAATTCGTTTACCTCACATAGCTATTTTATCGTCTTTTGGGAGAGAGACATCACTAGTGAACATCATGAGACTCCGGTCCATATTACCATCATTGATCACATCCGCTATTTACTTTCCGCTTTTTACTTACTATTGCAATTATACCTATCACTATTATCACTTGCGTTTGATCCTTTGTAAAGTACAAGGCCGGAGGGATTGACAACCTCTCTGTACTCGTTGGGAGCAAAGTTATTTGTATCTGTGTGCAGGTCCACGTTGATTGCTAATATCTGGCGCCGTTAGCAGTTGACACCTTCTTGTTGAAACTGGGAGTCTCAGGGAAATCGATCCTTGGTATTGCCAAGGGAAAACTTCTGCTACACTGCATCTCAAACCTTCCACTTGGGGTAACCAACGAGGGGGGCGAGAAGCCACCAAGCAGAGGGGAAGAAGAGGAAGAAGAACCCAAGGAGATATGCCCTGAAGACTACATCATCCTTGACGACACGGAGTCAGACCCCGATGATAGCGATGATGAGGACTATGAAGATGAAGCTGGAGCTAACATCATGGAATCCTCTGCCGATCAAAATTTCTAGAAGACCTTCCTATGACTAGTAGTTTTTCCCATTTAGTAGACTTAGATCACTTTTGTAACGTTAGATCCGTGTAAGCCCTTGTTTTGAATTGATATTGGTGTGATATGTGTGTGTTTGTCTCATGTGCATTTGGGTAGTGATTTTCCCTTACACCTCTTCTCTATTCTAATCTCTTCCCTCTACACCCATCAGATGCCTCCAAGACGTGAGCCCGGATTTGAGTTCTCCCCTGAGCTCACTCAGTTGATCCAGCAGCAGAACACTTTGATGCAACTTCTTGTCCAGAACACTTAGAACAACCAGAACAACAACAACCCTCCACCACCACCACCTGTGGATAACCTGACCCGTTTCTTAAGGTAACAGCCACCGGTGTTTGCCAGTAGCATTGAACCAATAGTCGCTGATGACTGGCTGCGCAAGATTGGAAGGGATTTGACCACTTCTAACTGCTCGGATGCTGAGAAGGTGCGTTTTGCCGCACATCAGTTGTCTGGACCAGCCGCGGCGTGGTGGGAGAATTACACAGCCACTTTTCCCATAGCCAATGTTACTTGGGATCAGTTTCAACAAGCTTTTCGTACCGCCCATGTCTCAACTGGAGCTATGAGCATGAAGAAGCGGGAGTTTCGCAACTTGCGCCAAGGCAATTGTATTGTTGCTCAGTACGTAGATGAGTTTAGTACTCTATCCCGTTATGCCCCAGATGATGTGGCCACAGATGCTGCTAAGCAAGAAAGATTTATGGAAGGGCTGAATGATGAGATGAGCGTACAGTTGATGGTAGCAAGCTTCAACAACTACCAGGAACTGGTTGACTGAGCTCTAATGATTGAAGGGAAGCATCAACAGATTGAAAATCGCAAGAGGAAGTATGGACAAGGAAAGTACAATTCTGGAGCTCATCAGAAGCCACATTTTACCCCTAAAACGGTAGGACACTTTCAACATACCCATGGAGGAGGTAGCTCGCACAATCATAATGGCTCCAAGAATGTTAATGGGAATGGAGGAAGCAACGGACAGAACCGCACCAACCCAACAACACCAGCCAAGCGAGACCTGAGTCAAGTCACTTGCTTTAAGTGCCAGAAGACGGGACATTACGCTAATGAATGCCCAGAAGCCCAGAATGGAAATGGCAATGTAAGCTCTAGAAAGAAGCCGAACCCTTTTAATAGGGGGCAAGTGAACCACGTTAGCGTGGAGGAGGTTGAAGCTCAGCCAGATGCAGTAATAGGTAAGTTTTTAGTTAAGTCCTTTACTACACTCGTTCTTTTTGATACTGGTGCAACGCATTCATACATTTCAAGGGGATTTGTGGATAAGTATAAGATGCCAACCCAAGCCCTTAGGTCACCCATGTTAGTAACCTTACCTGGAGCAGAGTATATGGCTAAATTATGGTGTGATCAGTTGCCATTAAGGATTGGTAACTACACATTCCCTTCGGACCTAATAGTATTGGAATCTCAAGGATGGGATGTGATATTAGGCATGGATTGGTTATCCAAGTACGGGGGGAACATTGAATGCGCCAGTAAGTCCATTTTGCTTACTACGCCAGAAGGAAGAAGGATCAAGTATGTATCCCGGCATGTGCCGAAAAGGAACAGAGTAAATTCCTTATCAGGAGTTGTTCAGGAGGAAGTACCAGTGGTGAAAGATTTCCCTAACGTATTTCCAGAGGAACTGCCATGCATGCCACCAGATAGAGATATTGCGTTTTTGATTGAGCTTTTGCCAGGCACATGGCCAATTTCTAAGAGACCATACAGGATGCCCGCCAAGGATTTGGAGGAGATTAAGAAACAGATTAAGGAGTTACTGGATAAAGGTTACATTCGCCCAAGTTCTTCTCCTTGGGGGTCGCCAGTACTTCTAGTGGAGAAGAAGGACGAATCGTTAAGAATGGTTGTTGATTATCGAGGATTGAATGAAGTAACAATCAAGAACAAGTATCCATTGCCGATGATCAATGATCTGTTCGATAGATTGCAAGGAGCTAAGGTATTTTCCAAGATCGATGTGCGATCAGGGTACCATCAATTGAAGATTCGAGAGCAGGATATACCTAAGACGGCCTTTACCACCAGGTATGGGTTGTACGAGTATACCGTTATGTCTTTTGCTCTGACTAACGCACCAGCATACTTTATGAACCTGATGAACAAGGTGTTTATGGAGTTTTTGGATAAGTTCGTCGTGGTGTTCCTAGATGATATATTGATCTTCTCAAAGGATGAAGAGGAACATGCAGAGCATTTGCGTTTGGTATTGGAGAAGCTCCGAGAACATCAGTTGTATGCCAAGTTTAGCAAATGCGAGTTTTGGTTGAAGGAAGTTGGATTCCTCGGACACGTTATATCCGGAGAAGGAATAGCAGTAGATCCCACCAAGGTGGACACTATGACAAATTGGGAAGCACTGACAACAGTTGGAGAGATCCGGAGTTTTCTTGGACTTGCAGGATACTACTGGAGATTTATTGAGAATTTCTCGAGGATTGCGAAACCTATGACGGAGTTGTTAAAGAAGGATACCAAGTTCAATTGGACGGAAGAATGTGAGGCCAGCTTTTAGGAATTAAAGAAACGTTTGGTCTCATCACCCGTGTTGATTCTGCCAGGTCAACATAAGGACTATGAGGTGTACTACGACGCTTCATGTCGAGGACTTGGAGCAGTTCTTATGCAGGAAGGAAGAGTTGTTTCGTATGCTTCACGACAACTGCAACCTCATGAGTTGAACTATGCCACTCATGATTTGGAGTTAGCAGCCGTAGTTCATGCATTGAAGACTTGGAGACATTTCCTCATCGGAAACCATTGTGAAGTATATACGGATCACAAGAGTTTGAAGTATATATTCACTCAGAAGGAGCTGAATCTCAGGCAAAGGAGATGGCTGGAACTCATTAAGGACTATGACATGCGATTGCATTATCATCCCGGAAAGGCTAACGTGGTAGCTGATGCCCTAAGCCGTAAGAGCCATGTCAATACCCTAATGACGGAGGATTTACCAAAAGAGTTAGCCGAGGACTTACGAGAACTATGTTTGGAGATAGTTCCGAGAGGCTATGTAGCAACACTGGAGATTTAGTCTACCCTGATGGATAAAATTAGAGAAGCTCAGAAAACTGACGAGGAGGTTGCCTCTATAAAAGAGAGGATGAGCAAAGGAAAGGTTAAAGGATTTCGTGAGGATGAGCACGACACCCTATGGTTTGAAGACCGCATATATGTGCCTAACGACCCAGGGATCAGGAAATTGATTCTGCAAGAGGCCCATGATTCACCATACTTGATTCACCCAGGAAATACCAAGATGTACTTGGACTTGAAGGATATCTTCTGGTGGACCGGTATGAAGAAGGACATTGCAAAGTATGTAGCCATTTGTGATGTATGTCAGAGAGTGAAGGCAGAACATCAGAAGCCGGCAGGATTGTTACAACCATTGCCAATACCCGAATGGAAGTGGGATAAGCTAGGCATGGATTTTATTACGGGATTACCCATAAGTCGTTCGGGCTATGACTCGATTTGGGTTGTAGTCGATCACTTGACGAAGGTAGCTCATTTCATCCCAGTAAAGAGTACTTATACCAGTGCGAAGTTAGCAAAGATATACATGACCAGAATCATATGCCTGCACGGAGTTCCGAGGAGCATCGTATCAGACAGAGGAACCCAGTTTACCTCAAAGTTCTGGAATCAGTTACACGAAACATTGGGTACCAGGCTAGAGTTTAGCACAACTTTTCACCCACAGACAGATGGACAGACTGAGAGAGTCAATCAGATTTTGGAGGATATGCTGAGAGCTTGTGCGCTAGATTATGGATCTAGTTGGGACGACAATTTGCCTTATGCAGAGTTCTCTTACAACAATAGTTATCAATCCAGTTTGAAGATGGCCCCTTTCGAAGCATTATACGGAAGGAGGTGTAGGACCCCGTTGTCTTGGGATGAAGTTGGAGACCGCCAGTTGTTTGGGCCAGATTTGATCAAGGAATCGGAACAGAAGGTAAAGTTGATTCGCGATAGGCTCAAGATAGCCCAGTCCAGGCAGAAGAGCTACACGGACTCAAAACGCAAAGAGATCGTTTACGAAGTCGGAGACCGAGTTTATCTTCGAGTATCTCCACTTCGAGGAGTTAAGCGCTTTGGAGTTAAGGGAAAGCTAGCGCCATGTTTTGTAGGACCATACAAGATTATGGACCATATGGGAGAAGTAGCCTACAAGTTGGAATTGCCCGAAGGACAGGAGTTCACGATGTATTCCATGTTTCCCAGTTGAAGAAATGCCACGCCGAGATGGTTGAGATACCACTGAGGGATATTGTGCCATTGGAACATATTCAGCTGGACAGTGACTTGACCTATGAATAAAGACCAGTCAAGATTCTTGAGTATGCTAGCCGAGTCACCCGCAGCAAGGTTATCAAATTTTGCAAAGTTCAGTGGAGTCACCACACCGAGGATGAAGCTACCTGGGAACGAGAGGAAGACCTGCGGAAGGACCACCCACACCTATTTTTCTAGCCAATCCGAATCTCGAGGGCGAGATTCATCTTAAGGGGGGGTAGGTTTGTAACATCCCAAATTTCCAATTTGGAATGTTATACATTAGATCATCATGCATATCATATTTTCTTGCTTTTGGTGGATCCAAGTAAATTGTACGCAACTCAAGGACCCTCGGAGAGAGTTGGGCATTTCGTTATTTTCATATTTGAGGTTTATCAAATTTTGAAAATAGGACCATTTGATTTGATTTATTTTATCTTCAAGTATTTCTATTATGAAAATATGAGATAGGGAGTAAAATGACTCTCCCAAAAATAAATAAATACTGAGGATTTAATAAAAAAATCAAATAAGTTTTCTTTGGAGTTTTATTTGAATTAGGAAAAATTGCATGTTTTTAAAAATGCATTTAGTGCCAAAAAATGTTCATCTTGTTCTAAATATTCGATTTAGACGGTGAAAATTTGTTTTGGCAATTTTAGATTTTTATTTTATTTTCTAGGTTTTTTCGTAGCTCCGGCGTAAAAAAAATAGGAGACCCGAGCCCGACTGGGCCGAAGGCCCAGCCGAGCCAGGCCCGCCCGCTGCCGCCGCCTTCCCCGCGCCGCGCCGCTCGTGCCCGAGGCGGACTCCGCCGCCGCCGCAGGTTGCTTTCCCCCTCCCCCAAGCAACAACCCGCCCGTGCCCGAGGCGGACTTCGCCGCCGCCGCC
>LR738713.1:252963818-252976458 GCA_902687465.1 Secale cereale | reverse complement strand
GCCTCGCCTTGCCACACAGCGCCGCCGCCGCAGCCGCACCGCCGCCGCCGCACACCGACGCCACCGCAAGCCTGCCCCGCCGCCGCAGCACCACCCCGCCGCCGCCGTCGCTTGCTGCAGCAGCAGCCGCCGCCGCAGCCCCGCTGCCCGCCGCCGCCGCCCTCCCGCCGGACCCGATGAGGTAGCCGCGCCGCCGCCGGTTTTCGGTAGTAAACCGCCCGGTTTTTTTAGAACCCTAGTTCGTTTTTTTAGTCAGATCAGATTTTTTTTCTTTTCTCGTTTTAGATGTGTAGCGAGCGTTCACCCGTTCGTTCGTTTTAACGAACGAGTTCGTCGTTTAGTCTCAGCTGACGAACATCCATTCGTTAAGCTGTTTTAGTTTCCTTTTCGTAGTTATTTTTCTGATCGCGATTTCTGATCCGATCTTCGTTCTAGTTTATCTTTTTGCTCGTTTATCGGAATCAGGCGATTCAAGCGCCTGGAGTTTTGTCTCGAAACTCTCTTTCCGTTTAACCTAGTCACCCAAGCGTTGACCTCTGTTAAATTTGGACTTAGGTCCAGATTGGTACGGTAGTTGTTTCTCTTTCGCCGTTTGACTTTCGTTGTTTCGTTTGGTTTGTTTCTTTTGCAAACCGGAGTTCTTAAGTTGAACTTTTTGGTTAGATCTCTTATTTGAGTTTTACCCGTTAAGTACTTATTGTGTGCTTGTTTGTTTGCGATAGAGTACCCGGAGTGTGTCGCTTGCTACTTTGAATCTCTAGGTTTTCCGGATCATCAGCAAAGCAAGTAACACTTTGATCATACTTTCCAATACCCAGTTTTCATTGCATTAGTTTTATCCTCAAACACATTGCATGAGTAGGATCCAATAACATGTCGGACTGGGAAGTAGATTGAGGTAGTACCTATTACCTGCATATTTTTTTAAACCTTTGGGAGTTACTTCTACGTTTGCTATTAGGTTATGCTATGCTCGTAGACGTGGATTGGGTGAGTGTATCCATGACAGATGTGAGATTATTTAATTAATGGTTCAACTTAAGGTGGCAACTTAAATACACATCTGGGTGGATTGAGGCACCTGGGTATTCCAGCGATTGCCTGTTTTTCTTTATGGACCGCCACCCAGGCTCAAAGGGATCATGAGATTATTCATACTAGAAACTTCCGTGTGCAGCCACAAGCTATTATGGGCTCTAGCATAGTTGACTAAGTTGTGCGAACTCTTACAGTGGTGGACTAGCAGATGTAGGGGATGTAGGTTGGTACGGTCCACCCGTTTGTAAGGTGCTAGTGCTTCTGAAAGACTATGTCTCGGTCATCCGTTTCTCAAACAACATGTAGTGCAAGAATCCCAACGGAGGAGATCGAGTCTTGTGGGGAAAAGTGTGCAAACCTCTGCAGAGTGTACAAACTGATCATGATTAGCCGTATCCCCGGTTATGGACGTCTTGAGTATCTAGTACTTGGATTATCGTGTGAATCTCATCATGTTACTTTAATTAATATTGTTGGGTTAATGTTTACTTTAATTGGGATTGAGTTGGGTGAACCTTCTCAATGATGTTTCAACTACCATGATAGTTAATTAAAATCTATTCCTTTGCAGTAGGGAAAAATTGGCTTTACGCAAAAACTGTAACCGTAGAGCTTTCCACCAGCCATATTGCATATAGTATAGCTTTACTTTTGTTACTCTCTATGTGTTACTTTGCCAGCATATTCCATGTGCTGACCCGTTTTCGGGCTGCAACGTTCATGTTGCATACTTTTCAGACGACGAGTAAGGTGCCTTTTAGGTCGTGGTTCTATACTCAGTGATGCCGTTGGAGTTGATCGACTCACTTATCTTCCAAGCCTTCCGCTGTTATCGTTGTTAGATGGCCTTAAGCCATTTTTATTTAATAAGTTCATCGTTGGAACTATCGATGTAATGCCACTCTGTTATAAATCCTTCAAGTACTGTGCGTGTCAGCATTACTGGTCCAGGGATGACATTGATGCACAGAGATCGGACTGTTTGAGGTCTAGTCGCTACAAAGCACATCAGTCAAATGCATACGCAAAAAGATAGGTCTAATCGTTTCAGCAAAGCACTCGAAATCCTCATCATCCTTTTCCTTGGATGGTTTCGGAGGAAAAGGCATGGGTTTCTGAACCCATGGTTCTCTTTCCCTACTGTGCTTCCTAGAAACAAAGTCTCTCTTATCATAACATTGATTCTTTGATTGTGGGTTATCAAAATCAACAGCAGGTTCAATCTCTATATCATTATCATTGCTAGGTTGAGCATCATCATGAACATCATCATTAACATTATTACTAGGTTCATGTGCATTACCAGATTGGGTCTCAGCATCAGAAAAACAGATATATCATTGGGGTTCTCAGGTGTGTCAGCTATAGGTTCACTAGAAGCATGCAACGTTCTATCATTTTTCTTTTTCTTCTTCTTAGAAGAACTAGGTGCATCTAAATTTGCTCTCTGAGAATCTTGCTCAATTCTCTTAGGGTGTCCCTGAGGATACAAAGGTTCCTGAGTCATTTTACCACCTCTAGTGGCAACTCTAACAGCATAGTCGTTATTCTTACCATTTAATTCATTGAGCAAATCATTCTGAGCCTTAAGTACTTGTTCTACTTGAGTGGTAACCATGGAAGCATGTATACTAATAAGTTTCAATTCTCATTTAACTCTAGAAATATAATCACTCAAGCTTTCAATCATATAAGCATTACGTTGCAATTGTCTACCAACATAAGCATTGAAGTTTTCTTGCTTCACAATAAAATTGTCAAACTCATCTAAGCATTGGCTAGCAGACTTATAATGAGGAATATCACCTTCATCAAATCTATAAAGATAATTTACCTTTACTACTCGTGTCAGGTTATCAACACCATGTATTTCTTTAATAGGCAGTAAATTCTTAACAACTTCAGCTTTAATACCTTTTTCTTTCATAGATTTCTTTGCCTCTTGCATATCTTCAGGACTGAGAAATAGAACACCCCTTTTCTTTGGAGTTGGCTTAGGGGCTGGTTCAGGATGTGTCCAATTATTTTCATTGGCCACCATATTATTCAATAGTAATTCAGCTTGATCAACTGTTCTTTCCCTAAAACACAACCAGCACAACTATCCAAGTGGTCTCTGGAAGCATCGGTTAGTCCATTATAAAAGACATCAAGTATATCGTTCCTCTAAAGAGGATGATCAGGCAAAGCATTAAGTAATTGGAGAAGCCTCCCCCAAGCTTGTGGGAGACTCTCTTCTTCACTTTGCACAAAGTTATAAATTTCCCGTAAGGCAGCTTGTTTCTTATGAGCGGGAAAATATTTAGCAGAGAAGTAATACATCATGTCCTGGAGACTACACACACAACCAGGATCAAGAGAATTAAACCAAGTCTTAGCATCACCCTTTAATGAGAAAGTAAATAACTTAAGGATATAGTAATAACAAATCTTCTCATCGTTGGTAAACAGGGTGGCTGGACCATTCAACTTAGTAAGATGTGCCACGATAGTTTCAGACTCATAGCCATGGAAAGGATCAGATTCAACCAAAGTAATTAACTCAGGATCAACAGAGACATCATAATCCTTATCAGTAACAAAGATATGTGAAGTAGCAAAAGCAGGGTCATGTTTCATTCTAGCATTCAAGGACTTTTCTTTCAGCTTAGCTAATAATTTCTTAAGATCATATCTGTCGTTGCAAGCAAGAAAGTCTCTATCAGTTTCTTCATCCATAACATAATCCTCAGGAACAACAAGAAATTCGTATCTAGGGGGAGAAGATTCATCATCACTTTCATAAATATTATCAGTTTCAATATTTGCATTCTCCCTAACCCTAGCAATTTGTTCATCTAGAAATTCACCTAGTGGCACAGTATTATCAAGCATAGAAGTAGTTTCATCATACATAGCAGAAGTGGCATCATCAAGAACATACGACATATCAGATTCAATAGCATGAGTAGGTGTCGCAAATTTACCCATAACAGATGGTGAGTCAAGTGCAGAGCTAGATGGCAGTTCCTTACCTCCCCTCGTAGTTGAGGGTAAGATCTTGGTTTTTGAGTCCTTCAAGTTCTTCATAGTTGAAAGTGCAGTATATCGACTAGAGGGGGGTGAATAGGCGATTTTTATGGAATGCTTCAAAACATGGAAGTTTCGAAGACAAACAATAGTATCGATCCTATTTATATGCAGCGGAAGGTAGACTACACTAGACAAGCCATAGTCAAGTATTCAATGAAGTGAAAGCATGAAGACTAATAGCAGCTAGGCAGTAAGGATCAGGATGGAAGATTCAATGAAGCTAATCAGAACAAGTAGTCACACAGTGAAGTCAAACAGATAGGCAAGCTAGCAAAGACTTCACAATGAAGAACAGTAAGTAGTGAGAAGGAAAGGATAGAACCAGTAGCTTGGGGAAGACAGTGATTTGTTAGACCAGTTCCAGTTGCTGTGACATCTGTACGTCTGGTTAGGGAGGCTGAGATTTAACTCAGAAGACCGCGTCTTCACCTTGTTCCCCTTGAGCTAAGAACACTTAGTCCTCGCACAATCACTCTGGTAAGTCTTCAAGGTAGACTTCCAAACCTTCACAGACTTCGTTCGCCGGCTATCCTCAATGACTCTTGGATGCTCAGAATGCGACGCCTAACCGACTGGAGGAAACACAGTCCTCAAGTGTAACAAGTCTTCAGGTCACACAGACAGAAAGACTTCAGTGCTGCCTAACACTCTTTGGCTCTGGTTGTTTGGGCTTTGTCCTTGCAAGGATCTCTCTCTCAAATGCTTCGGAGGTGGGTTGCTCTCAAACAACAAAAGTCGTGCAATAACTCTGTGCAACCACCAATTTATGGTGTAGGGGGTGGGCTATTTATAGCCACTGGGCAATCCGACCTGATTTGTCCGAAGTGACCCTGGGTCACTAAGGAACTGACACGTGTTCCAACGGTCAGATTTCAAACACACACGACAACTTTACTTGGGCCACAAGTAAAGCTGACTCATCCAGCTCTCGACAAGATTTCCTCTCATTGTCTTCGCTCGAAGACATAGGATTTGGTTGAGCATCACTTCAGTCACTCTGACTTAGTTCACTTGGACCCCACTTAACAGTACGGTGGTTCCTATGACTCAACAAAGAAGAAAGGGAAACAACGAAACATCTAAGTTTTCGCGCTCCATAGTCTTCACACAGTGTCTTCTCTTGTCATTGTCTTCAATATGATTATCTTCATGTACCACTACTGTCATCAATGCCTTCATACATTTTTAGGGGTCATCTCCGGTAGGTAAACCGAATCAATGAGTGACTACTACCTGTGTTATCCTCCTATTCTCACAAACACATTAGTCCCTCAACCAGGTTTGTCGTCAATGCTCCAAAACCAACTAGGGGTGGCACTAGATGGACTTACAATCTCCCCCTTTTTGGTGATTGATGACAAACTGGTTGAAGTTTTCAACGGGGATAAAAGTATGTGAAATTGTAAAGGATAAAGGTATTGTCTTCGTAAGTAGCAAAAGGCTTCCCCTGAAGATGTGCATATACTTGATTATCCTTTGAATGCAAATGCACATGGCAGGTTGTACTTGTGGAGATCCTTTTCAACTTATGAAGACAATTCATCATGCACAATTGATATGTCGAAAATAATGATATGCATAATGAGAAATGGACGTCTGCAAAAATGACTAAGTGCGGAATATAACGTAGCACATGCGGAATTTATCATCGCATTACAGAGTACCAGAAAACGTAGCAGACGGCCATCAAGTTTATGTGTTACAACTCAAAGAACCAAATGTAGCAAAAATGAGAGTTGTAAACACTAGGCAAAATATAAAGCACCCGCCCATATGGACCCGCTTGAAGACTATCAACTCATATGCTTCTCCCCCTTTTGTCAGTAAGGACCAAAAAGGTTTGAAGACATAGAGCCTCTACTCGTTCCCAGTTTGAGCAGGAGAGGATGCAGGGCCGGTGTTGGTGTTTGGCGGTGCAGAAGTAGTTGGTGCAGTGTCGACACGCGCTGAAGGAGGAGGTGGTGAGGTAGCATCATCTTGATCATCTATCACCCTGGCGTCAACCGTTGCAGCGGAGGAGGAGTAGTCAGAGTCTTCAAGAGATGGAGTTCGACGTAGAACAACATTCCTTGGAGGAGTGTGGTCAAACTTGAATCTTTCTGTGAAGCCATCGTCTTGAAGATCCGCTTCTGCACTCAGCAAAGTTAAACTCTTCCATGACCTCCGACATGTTTCATGAGCAACAAAGCCATTCTTGGTGGCAAGGTTGCGAATGCGATTGGCGTCCTCCAAGAGGCTTCGCATCTGACGCTTTAGATAGTAGTGATGCTTATCATGTTTCTAACGTAAGGCAACGAGAAGCTCTCGGCCGTTGAGAACACGAGAACGCTTCCGAGGCCTTTGGGCAATGGTGCTTTCAGTAGCTTCAGTCTCTGCACGGCGAGGTAGGCGAGTACGGCCAGCCAGAGGGTACACGCGAGAGACTGCTGGAACTCCTTCAATTGGCTGAGTGAAGCTCTGGTGATCAGTGTTGTGAAGACTAACAGGCTCTTTAGCAGGCTCTTGGTATATGGCTTCAGCTGGCATATCAACCTCTGGCAAGAATATATGATGGTTGCGAGCGGAAGGCTGATAGGTGATTGCAGAATGAAGCTTGATGAGTCGCATAATCCAGGGAGCGTAGAACTTGAGACCAAATAGATCAGAGCCTGACACAGCCAACTGCCTGATAAAGAAATCTTGAGCATTAAAGCTGATGCCATTGAAAATATAGAAGACCAATGTCTTCATTGTGCCTTCAAGCTTGGCTGATGAAGAATGTCCTTTGACAGGCCATAGAGTTCGCCTGATGATATGATAGATGGTGCGTGGTAGATACTCTAGGTCTTCAACAAAGAACTCCTTTGGATATTCAACATCGAGTGGCAGAGGCTTCATGATGCTAAGCATCTGGCTCATGTTGGGCTTGCGCTTCTGAAAGATACTCTCCAAAGCTTCGTTGTGCAATTGACAGCCAGGTTCATACAGTTCTCCTGGAGTGGGCAGGCCAGTAAGCTCAATGAGATCAAAGGCTTTGGCTTCATGATGGACATTGCCTGTCATCCACTCAAGGACCCATGTCTTCGGATCCCTACTGTAGCCTCGAATGTGGAGGGTTGCATAGAATTGCAGAAGCAGCTCTTCATTCCAGTGCTCTTTGTCAGTTACAAAATTGAGCAAGCCAGCATCACAGAAGCAATCAAGAGCTTCCTCAAGACAGGGCAGTCCAGCAATGGCTTCAGTATCAAGACGCATATGAGGGAAAATGCACCCTTGATCATAAAGTACTCGTGAATAATAACTGCACTACTGATGGCTCCAGAACCTATCTGATGATATCCTTGGCTTGGAATAGGGGTTCTTGGCGCTGTCAAAGTATGTGTTGTGCGCAGTGAAGCCATTTGCATTGAAGGACCCTTGAGAGGTGGCAATACCTGGGAACCTTGGCAGTCTTGGCTTAGGCTTCTGAACCTGAGGCATGTGCTCAACATGGTGGTCAAATTGAGGACTAGCAGCATGCGGTCCAACAGCAGGCGGAGGAATCAGAATGGGCCATCTGACAGAGACGAGTTGATTATCTTGGTCGTATGCTTGCTCAATTGTATGGGGCCATGGAGGCGGAACAGGAGCAGTGGCAGTGGCTTCAGGCTGCAGAGTGGCTTCAGGTGTAGCATTTGCTTCTGGTGCAATTACATCAGGCAACACATTGACTTCAGGTGCCACATTGGCTTCAGCCATGACAACGTCATTGGCTTCAGTGGTGGTGGTGGCAGCCTCTCAATTTGTAACCTCCACTTCAGGAGCTAGAGGGTCGTACACGTTCTCCTCAAGAATAGGGGGTGTGGCAGCACGTGCTTCTTCATCTTGGGGTTGTTCTTCTTCATCGGTTGATGCAGCCGGAATATCTTCAGCCGCTTTGGCTTCAGACTCTGGGAGGTTCACAGTAGGAGTAGCTTCAGGAACTGATTGTTGCTCTTCTCCTTCTGGAACACTTGGGGTGACGACTTGAGGCCTTGGTCCTTTGCGAAGCCTGCGGAATGCTGGCGACGCCTGAGGGGATGGAGTTGGATGGGCCTCAAAGTCTTCATCTTCAAGCACCGAACTGGTGACTTGAGTTGGGGGAGTTGCTGGTGTACCTTGTGGGTGATCAGCCCACGAGTCATCATGTGCAATTGGCGTCAATGGACCACCAATGCTGATGCGTTAGCTGTTCATGAGAACAGGAGAAGATTCCACATTGTACTCGATCTGAGGAAGGACTTCATCGTCTTCAACATTGTCATGAGGACCAATGTCTTCAGCTGCAGTGGGGTCAACAACTAGAATGTCTTCAGCCTCTGTGGGAGCAGGCTCATGAATTGTCATGCGACGTTCCTGGTGCGCAGATGCGGGACGAGCAACTAAAATGGGCTCGACAAAAAGGGGCTCTGTGGGAGCAGCCCGGGCCTTCTTGATCTTGCGCTTCTTAGTGGGGGGGAGCATCATCAGTGTTGTTCTTGCGCTTGCGAGCTTCAGCTTCAGCCACCTTTGTCTTCTTAAGCTCTGAAGCAACTGGGGTGACCTTAGGCTTCGTGCCAGTCATGCTGGCAGGGAAGACAATGCTAGGCATTTCCTGCCTTGATTCTTCAGCATGGGTCACAGTTCGCTTCTTCTTTTTCTTGGCAGCCATCCTAGGGTCAATGCCGGGACGCCCAAGGGCCTTGCGCTTTTCAGCTTCATTGTAAGCTTGGACGCATTTGGCCGCCAAGGCCTTGATTCGCCCACGAGAACCTTGGGCTTCTTCACGCCTCTTGCGAAAGGCTTCCTTAAGCTCCTGCATCATGACCTTGAAGTTTGGGATTTCTTGGACGCTGAGCTTGTCCATATGCTTCTTGAACTGAGCCTTTTCATAGTCATTCTTTTGCTTCAGCTCAACAATTCTCTGAGCAAGAGCTAGCTCAGAAGCAATGGCGCCGTTGAAGGAGGCGCTGAGGCCAACGGGAAGTTGTAGATCATCAAAGCTGAGGTTGGGGGTGTCAAACCATTCATCAATGAAGTTGTTCAAAACCTCCACGTCAAAGAGCGGCAAATCATTGAAGATTTCTGCGTCTTGCTTGCTCTTGATCAATTGCTCCAAAGCGCATCAGCTAGATCTTCATCACTTGAGAGATCAATGGCTTCTTTGGCGTTCTTCAGAATAGCATCAGGAGTGAGAGATGGACTGGGGTTGTGCATGAGCTTCTTCCTTAGCTGTCTGCTCTTGGATATGAGAGAGTGCTCCTCAGATTGCACACTTGGTGCTAGTGGAGCAGTGGCCAACGGCTTCACTCTCGAAGCAATTGGTGGAGTGGTCTTCGAAGCCTTTGATTTCTTCTTCTTCTTGGGCTTCGGAGTTGCAGGCGCTTCTTCAGAATCAGCGTCATCTGCAGGTTGATCCACATCCGCCCCTTGAACCCTTATGTGACTGATGAGACCCTCTAAGTTGTAGAAGGGCCCAACCAGGTTAGGTTCAGCTTCGTGTGTGCCATCGACACGGGGCACAGAGGGGCCAGGATTGAAGTCCAATCCCCAGCTCTGCTTGTTTTCTTTGGCCGAGTTCTTGGCATATTGAAGATTGTGCTTGAACAGATTGTCGTCGCAACACCAGAGCAGTGAAGAAGGATCGGCATCTGTTGGTTGTGGCCCACGGACCATGCAAGGAAAGAAGCCTTGAGCAATGGCTTCAGCTTGAGTCCTGGGTGGAAGATTCTTGTACGTAATGTCTCCCCATGGACGCTTGATGGCATTCTTTTCAGCATACTTTTGAGTCACGTATTTGTACTTAAACCACTGTTCAGCCCAATATCTTCGAATCCATTGGATTCGAGTCTTCCTCTGATTGTAGTCCTCCTCTGGATCAGTCTTGTACATTTCACTGAGATCAGGAGGCAAATCCTTGGAGGTGTTTCCACGGCGCTGTCTGCCACCCTTCCTAACTGACTTGTCGGTTGCCATTGGGTTCAATCTGAAAGGCTTCAAACTGAATGGCTTCAACACTGGCAAATGCTTCGGTCTGCTGGTCAGACAGGAACTGGCTTCGGGAGAGTGAATATGACGCTGCAACAATTTTGCAAATGAATGCAGACTATGAGAACCAAGGGATTCTCCCACGGACATGTACCTATGACAGCATTACAGATGCGAGGGAAAGGGAAGAGGTCATATGCATTCTCAGAAGTTTTTTGAAGATAAATCAGTTTAGAAGACTTTGACCTCATAGCGCGAAGACATTCACTTATATGATGAGAGTTGGTTCCAGATTTGTATGAATCCATGAATAGGTACAAGTGAGGAATCTAACTACGTGTGAAGCATAAGTGAATATTCTAGGCAAAGTATGAGATGCAGACAGGATAGATCGATATATGTGTAGGCAGAAACTTCTTGTGGTAAAAGTGATGAATCTTTTGGATCAAGAAGATGGTAAAAAGAGAGTTTTAATTTACCACACGATGAACTGCTAGACGGAGAAGAAGTGGATGCCGAGCAGTTCGATCTTCCATGCCCTAACTTGGCGACGGAGGACACCTACGGTGGCGGCGGAGAAGACGATGTCCGAGGCTGGCGTGAAGACGGCGTCGACGAGGTCGCGGCAGCGAAGCGCTTCGTCCCCGGCGTCGTCGAGAGCTAGCAGAGGCGCTAGGGTTGGTCGAGGTGGAGAGGTGGTAGAAGAATTTTTGACCGTGATGGGATGTGCATTTATAAGCATGGGAGACGGCACAGCGCAATTACGCAGGTGCCCCTGGCGGTTCACGTCTGAGGGACACGTGGCGGACATGTAACACATTGGGAGTTGTCCCATGATCCCACGTACGCCATGACTGTCGGGGTGGTCGTTCCGGCTTCTCCGGGTATCTGGCATAAAGGATTGAGCATTAAAATCAGATTTAAAGTTTGTCTCTGTATCTTCTGCTGACAAGGACGCAGAGAAGATATTCGACGGTTCCAACAGAATGCATATGATTTGGACAGATAGAGTTTGAGATGAGAAAGCATAGAGAGGTTAGGGTCCGATCACATTCACTTAGTTCAAAAGATTCAAATAAGAAGACATAGCTATAAGTGAATGCTGTAGAGGACAGAACACAAGTCTATATATAGATAAACCAAATGCGAAGACTATGCAAATGTAACGCCACGAGAAATACTTCAAACAAAGATTTGGTGGTGGCATTACCCACCGTATAGGAAGTATTAGACCCAGACACGGCGCACAATTATCGTGGCGCTCCGAAGTCAAATTCCACGTTAATGTATTCACACCTAGAATGTAAGTCTTCATTGATTGAAGATATACTTTACTTCGTGTGTTGCACATCTAAGTCATCAATATGCATAAGTGTTAGGATGTGTGCCTGATTACATGACATTTGAGGATTCTAAGATATTTAGCTCACACCACAACTTGCAAAACCTTTTCTCATCCAAGGACTTTGTGAAGATATCTGCCAGTTGCTCTTCAGTGGTGACGTGTATGATATCAATATCTTCCTTCATGACATGATCTCTGAGAAAGTGATGACGAATTTTAATGTGCTTTGTCTTCGAGTGCTGAACTGGGTTGTTGGCAATCTTGATGGCGCTTTCATTGTCGCAGTAGAGTGGCACATGCTTCAGATGGGCACCATAGTCTTTGAGCGTCTGCTTCATCCAGAGAAGATGAGCGCAGCAATATCCAGCAGCAATGTATTCCGATTCAGCAGTGGAGAGTGATACACAGTTCTGCTTCTTTGAAGACCAACAGACAAGTGATCGTCCTAGAAAGTTACATGTGCCTGATGTAGACTTGCAATCAACTTTGTCACCAGCATAATCAGCATCTGAGAATCCAACTAGATCAAACTCTGAGCCCTTTGGATACCATAATCCTAGTGTTGGGGTGTAAGCCAAATATCGAAGTATTCGCTTCACAGCTAAGTGATGAGACTCCTTTGGTGTCGCTTGATATTGAGCACACATGCAAACACTAAGCATAATATCTGGCCTAGATGCACATAAATAAAGTAAAGAACCAATCATGGAGCAGTATACCTTTTGATCGAAATCTTTACCATTGGCGTCGGGACCCAAATGGTGTTTAGCTGGCATAGGCATCGAGTAGCCTTTGCAATCTTGCATTCCAAACTTCTTCACACAATCTTTGAGGTATTTCTCTTGAGATATGAAGATGCCGTTGCTTTGCTGACGAATTTGAAGACCAAGGAAGAACTTCAGCTCACCCATCATGGACATCTGATATTGCTCTTGCATCATGTGACCAAACTCATCACTGTATCTTTTGTCAGTGCAGCCGAAGATAATGTCGTCCACATAGATTTGGCAGACAAATAGTTCATCATCACATGTCTTCGTGAAGAGTGTGGGATCCAGGGATCCAGGTTTGAAGCCTTTGCTCTTCAGGAAGTCTTTGAGTGTGTCATACCAAGCACGAGGGGCTTCTTTGAGGCCATACAGTGCCTTGTTGAGCTTGTATACCATATCAGGACGTTTTGGATCTTCAAAGCCAGGTGGTTGTGCAACATACACTTCTTCT
>LR738713.1:252903580-252963808 GCA_902687465.1 Secale cereale | reverse complement strand
GTTGCTTTGCTGACGAATTTGAAGACCAAGGAAGAACTTCAGCTCACCCATCATGGACATCTGATATTGCTCTTGCATCATGTGACCAAACTCATCACTGTATCTTTTGTCAGTGCAGCCGAAGATAATGTCGTCCACATAGATTTGGCAGACAAATAGTTCATCATCATATGTCTTCGTGAAGAGTGTGGGATCCAGGGATCCAGGTTTGAAGCCTTTGCTCTTCAGGAAGTCTTTGAGTGTGTCATACCAAGCACGAGGGGCTTCTTTGAGGCCATACAGTGCCTTGTTGAGCTTGTATACCATATCAGGACGTTTTGGATCTTCAAAGCCAGGTGGTTGTGCAACATACACTTCTTCTTCAATCCTTCCATTGAGAAAGGCACTCTTCACATCCATTCGATACAGAAGTATGATGTGATGATTTGCATAGGCTAGCAGTATGCGAATAGCTTCAAGCCTAGCCACAGGAGCAAATGTTTCATCGAAGTCAATCCCTTCAACTTAAGTGTATCCTTGAGAAACAAGACGAGCTTTGTTTCTGACAACTTGACCATGCTCATCTTGCTTGTTGCGATATATCCATTTTGTGCCTATTATGTTGTGCTTGCGAGGGTCAGGACGCTTGACAAGTTCACATACATTGTTCAGCTCAAACTGTTGAAGCTCTTCTTGCACTGCTTGAATCCATTCGGGTTCCATAAAGGCTTCAACAACTTTCTTGGGTTCAGATATTGAGACAAATGCAAAGTGCCCACATAAATTTGCTAGCTGTGTTGCTCTTGAACGAGTAAGTGGACCAGGTGCATTTATGTTGTCAATTATCTTCTCAACTTGCACTTCATTTGCAACACGAGGATGAGCTGGACGAAGATTTTGCTCTTGCTGTACATTGTCATCATCAGGAGGATTGTCTTCAGGCTGAGTATTGTCGTCAGGTTGATTTGGAGCAGAAATGATGAGTTCCTCGTCGGGCTGTGCTTCAGAGGGCATGATTTCACCGGTTCCCATTAGCTTGATAGATTCATGAGGTGAAGCTTCATCCAGCACATTTGGCAGGAACTCTCTTTGTGAACCATTCGTTTCATCAAACCGCACATCCACAGTTTCAACTACTTCATAGAGAAAGATGTTGAAGACTCTGTAGGAGTGTGAGTCCTTTGCATAGCCGAGCATGAAACCTTCATGTGCTTTTAGTGCAAATTTTGACTTGTGATGTGGATCCTTGATCCAGCACCTAGCTCCAAATACTCTGAAGTAACTGACGTTTGGCTTCTTTCCAGTAAGGAGTTCATAGGACGTTTTCTTCAGAAGCTTGTGAAGATAAACTCGGTTGATGATATGGCATGCAGTATCAATAGCCTCGGGCCAGAACTTTCTTGGAGTCTTGTATTCATCGAGCATCATTCGAGCCATCTCAATTAGGGTTCTGTTCTTGCGCTCTACGATGCCATTCTGCTGAGGTGTGTACGGAGCTGAGAACTCATGGGTGATTCCCATTGTATCCAGATAAAGATCAAGGCTGGTGTTCTTGAACTCAGTGCCATTGTCACTTCTGATATGCTTGATCTTGACGCCATAGTTGTTCATGGCATGGTTGGAGAAGCGTCTGAAGACATCTTGTACTTCAGTCTTGTAGAGAATTATGTGCACCCATGTGTATCTTGAATAATCATCAACAATGACGAAGCCATAGAGACAAGTTGTGGTAGAGAACGTGGAGTAGTGAGTAGGGCCAAATAAGTCCATGTGAAGCAGCTCGAAGGGTTTGGATGTCGTCATGATTGTCTTCGAGGGATGCTTGGCCCTAGTCATCTTCCCAGCTTCACAGGCACCACATAGATGATCTTTCTTGAAATTGACGTCCTCGATGCCTACGACGTGCTTCTTCTTTGCGAGAGTGTGCAAGTTCCTCATGCCGGCATGTCCTAGCCTCCGATGCCAGAGCCAGCACTCTGAAGCTTTTGCTAGAAGACATACGGCCATCTGCGGTCCAGCTGAGAAATCTACCATATACAGATCACCTTTTCTGTATCCTTCAAAGACTAGACACTTGTCAGATTCCATTCGTACAAGGCAACGATATTTTCCAAATATCACAATCATGTTTAAGTCACAAAGCATTGAGACAGACATTAAGTTGAAACCAAGGGATTCAACAAGCATGACTTTATCCATGTGTTGATCCCTTGAGATTGCAACTCTACCTAGACCCAATACTTTATTTTTACCAGTATCAGCAAATGTGATGTGACTCTTGTTGGATGGACGTAAGGTTGACTCCATAAGAAGACTTCGATCTCCAGTCATATGATTTGTGCATCCGCTGTCCATAATCCATTCTGAAGACTTTGGTGTCACTCCCTACAATTCAGTTAGGGGGATAGGCTTCACCAATAGTCAATGTGAAGCATAAACATTTGACGTACAAGTGGATTATGAAAGCTTAGATCCAAGTTATGACTGATAAGAAGATTAGCAAGCGATTCATGAACAAAATGGATAGTAAGACCATTTGGGCATTTGATCTTGTGCCCTACAAGTGTTTTAGGTCCCCAGCAATAGCATCAGACGCCTTTGATTTTCAGCTGGAGACCTTTTCGTGCAAGAGAAAGTTAGTTCTTCTTAACCACCCACATCTTCAGGGGTGGCTTAGAAGCAATG
Organism: Secale cereale; assembly: GCA_902687465.1. Classification (NCBI taxonomy): domain Eukaryota; kingdom Viridiplantae; phylum Streptophyta; class Magnoliopsida; order Poales; family Poaceae; genus Secale; species Secale cereale. The sequence goes on along the minus strand of LR738713.1, from coordinate 252,961,144 downwards.
AGTCTAAGAGCAGCATCTGAGAATTTTGGCTTTGGAGCCCTAGCAAATAGTCTTGCAGGAGGACAATAATACTCATAAGAATAAGCAAAAAAATTCTTTGTTTTGTGAATATAGCGGTTTGAGGAAACACGCTCATATTCATGAGTATGAGTATAGTTTCCCTGTAGAACATTGGCGTTAGGGTGACTCAGGTGAGTCCTTTGTCTGTATGAAGCCTTAGGACCATATGAAGTCTTTGGTCTGGGGTTTGTCTTCTTCCCAGGTGGTGTCATGATGACATTTGCTGGAAGCTTCTCAAGACAACCTTTGGGAACCCAGATCTTCTTCATATGTGGCCCGTTCCTGCAGTTAGTACCAATATACCTAGCAAACACTTCACCATTCTGATTCTTAAACAGTTTATAGTTTGCGTCAAAGGATTCATCAATGATAATAGGATTAGCACAAGTGAAGTCAGATAAGGTGGATGGATCCACTGAAGGTTCCTTTGCAGCAACCCATGTGGTTTTGGGGTATTGCTCAGGCTTCCAGTATGAACCATCAACATTCATTTTCCTCTCGAACCCTACACCCTCTTTCATAGGGTTTCGGTTCAGTATCTGCTTTTTGAGGACATCACATAGAGTCTGATGCCCTTTGAGGCTTTTGTACATTCCTGTTTCAAGCAAAGTCTTCAACCTAGCATTTTCATCAGCAATAGTAGTGGTATCCTCAGCTGAGGGGTTAGCTACCACATCAGTAGTTGAAGATATTGCAGCACTGACAGCAGTAGAACATTCAGCAACAGATGTAGCGTTATCACGCTCAATGCATTTAAGACATGGTGGAATAAATTCTTCCTGAGAAGCACTGATTTGTTGAGCAAGTAATGAACCGCGCTCCTTCTGAAGATCTTCATAACATACCCTTAGCTTTTCATGATTAGATAAGAGAGTGTTATGATGACTTTAAAGCGTGTTTAACTTAGTCTAAAGTATCTGAAGACTTTCAGCCAAGGTTTTCGACTGATCCATTTCTTCACCCAACATATCATTGCTCTTATTAAGCATTTTTGGGCTTTCTCCAAAGCAATTTGTTGTTTAGTGGTAAGGGAAGCAAGTTTGACATAGCTGGGTCCAAATTCATCACCAGATTCATCATCACTAGACTCAGATAGGTAGCATTCGGTTACCTTGGCACCTTTTGCCATAAGACATGGTGCTGAGGATGATGGTTCTGGATCGAAAGTCATCGTCTTGAGAGATTCTTTGAAATCCTCAAACCCGGGATCATCACGAGTTCGATGACCCTCATAGACTTCAGAGAGACAGTCCCAGATAAGCTTCGCATGATCGACATGCATGACGTTCCTGAACTGATTTTGAGACAGACAGGAGCAGATGACGTCCTTCGCTGTGAGGTTGAGAAGAGTGAACTTGTGAATGTCATCAGCTTCTGCCATCTTGCACAGATCGGTAAGACAAATCTCAGTGACGGTCCACAGCTCACTGTTTATCGCCATGAGACGTTTCTTCATCATGGCCTTCCACTTGGGATACTCGTGACCATCAAAAATGGGGCAAGACACTGTCTTCATTCCTGCGGTCGACATAACTAAAACTCCAGGTGGTTAAACCGAATCACATAGAACAAGGGAGTACCTTGCTCTGATACCAATTTAAAGTGCAGTATAATAGAGGCGAGGGGCCCGATCTTTCGATGAGATGATAACTATCGATTTGGTGGAGTCGACTTTGACGATTCGACTAAAAACGTGCACGACGTTGCGCCTTAGCAATCGCTAAACCAATCTCCCGGGGTTACTGACAATGCCAGAAGCACGATCAGCCTGACCACAAAGGTCTATTCCTGCATGCAATCGAAGAACAAGCAAGAATATGATAAAGCAATCTGAATATTGCAAATATAGGTGAATTATTGATAAAGGTGGGATCCGTAAGCGGTCTTGGTCTGGTCGTTGGACACAAACGAAGTACACGAAGTTGCAATGGCTAACTTTTGACTAAACAAATCCCCAAAGAAAAAGCTACTAGATGGATCTACTTATATAGGAGCAAGGGGTGGCGTCCAAGGAGGTGGAAGGACGTCCCAAGGCAGCCTAAAACTAACCCTAGGTCGTACAAGGCTCATGGGCCCAAGTGGAGGTGATGTAACACCTTTGGACTTGTAGTTTGACTCGGATTCTGCTGCAGCGTCAGATTGTTTCGTCGGTATCTCAACGCTCCGGACGAATTTGAAGGTGAATCCAATTGGGTTGGAAAGTGTACGAAATCTAGTTTCCAACAAAAAAAGAATCACCCAATTCGGATCCGTATGAAGGAGTTCTTGCCGTTTTGTTTCAGGTATGTCTGTGAAGTCCGAATCTGGATGCAGAACGTGAGAGACTTGGACTCTATCTTCTCTTGGCCCAAAAGTGATGTGAGAGAACTTTTTGAACAGCACCTAAACTTCTCTTTTTCCCTTATCTTCATATGTGGATTGTACAAATGTCTCATACACCCTGAATTAGACATGGCACAAAAGTCTGTGAAGTAATTTTGTCCTGGATGACATAAATAAATTGTTGCATAGTTTGCATTAGAAATCACCTCACAAATATACATGTATGCAATATTTTTGGTCGTATCCAAGGTAGTCATGTCCTCATCATCCTCCCTTTCTTGAAAATAAAGCCATCCTCGGCTTTGCTTAATCTGAAACTTGGGTAAGAAAATAGACAAGGTGTACATGTTGTATACGTATATATCATCCATTTTTACTTCCCTTAATTTTTGCACATATGACACATATATAGATGAGTAACTTTCGTAGTTCATAAAATATAAAGCCAAAATATTATCACAAGAAGTAGAAGGCATGAAAATATTCCAACTCAATTTGCACACATAAGTGAAGCTCTTAATCGTTACAAAAGATTGGCAATGCTCATCATTAAACCATCCCAACCTTGATGAACCATCACCAAGATTAGAGGTCATATCAAAATAATTAAACATTGGCACAACTATTTTCACACGTATTTGATCCAAATCTGATTTATTCCCTGATTCAAATGGTTCTTTCGCATCAATAGTTAATTCAATTGGTTCACTCACAATTGTTTGATCACATGGCAATGTCAAATCACGAACATATTCCTCTAAAATAGTTGGTGTGATCAAAGTAGTGGATAGCTCATCGCATGGTTCATTTAAATTGACAAGGCATTCATCATACTCATGTGGAGGTGGAAGATCGGTACCTTTGTCATTACCTCTTATGATCAACTCAGATGATGTAGGCACTGTCGGAGGTGATGTGTCACATGGTGGAGGTGATGTAGTCCTCACAACAACAGATGTGTCTATCATAGTACGCCTAGTAGTGGAAGGAACAACCATATCATCTATTGGAATGTGCACCTGGCGCTTATTCTCCTTATGGACAATACGTCGTTTTATTTCCTGTTCAGCACTACAAGCAAGACGAAACAAATGGTCCATAGGATAACACTCTTCATGAATTAGCATCTCCTGAATATCACGGTTTAATCCTCCCCAAAATCTATCCATAAAATCATCTTCACTTTCCTCTAAAAAGGAGTGCAACAAGGTAGTTCGTAAATCATCATAATATTTTGTTACGGTGTCACTACCTTGTTTCAAATGTTGTAGTTTTTTAATCATGCCACGAGTATAATAAACATCGACAAATCTATCTCTCATCACAAGTTTTAAATCATCCCAAGTAGTAGGTACATGATTAGGGTATAACCGACAATATTCACTCCACCAAACTAAAGCATAACCAGTGAAAGAACCAACCACAACCTTAACTTTTTTATGTTCATCAAAACTATGGGAAGCAAATATATTATTGATGTTGAACTCCCATTCAATATATAAAACATGTTTAAAACGACCATGAAAAAGGTTGCATGGAAATAAGTACCTGTTTGTGCGCATTCTGATGTCTTTGTACCTCTTGTGATGGTGGTTGTATTTTCTGAGGTGATGACACGTCTCCCACGATCGATGAAGCCCAACTGACTCTTGAACCTGCCATGATTATTAGAAACAAGAAACAAAATCCAAAAATAATGTTCCTATGAACTACTAGGATGTGGTGGTAAAGCGCTCACAGTAAAGCAAATATCAATATCTTACAAGTTCTTACCATGCAGCAGGTGGTGATAGGCAACCAACGGTGTCAAATAACTCCAAAGATTGAGTAAAGCGATTGCCAGGTGAACGTACGTAAACACGGTGTAGAAATATGTGGAGCTGGGTTGGCTTTATATATGGTAGCAAAAGATTAGCAATTATCAATTCAGAGATGAAATGTTGAATAAACGCTCAACGACGGTACTGTGCTGGTCCTAGGCTAGACCGGACTAGAGACGCGAGCCTAGAACACTAATGAGGTCACGGTATAGCACAACTAGCATCAATAAAGGATATGAAGTAGCTCCGAACATCAAGATATAAGTGAAGATCACAACGGCAGTAAAGATAATGATGAAAACAACTGCCAAGCAGAATATACAACAACTCTCTCTCCAACTTTCTTTTTCTTCTTTTTCTTTTTCTTTTTTTTCTCTCCTCTTTTTTTTACTTTTTTCTCTGTCTTTTTTTCTTTCTCCCTCTTTCCAAGACAAACTAGATAAGATGCAGATTGGATCAAGCAAAGATGCGAACGACTTCAAGTATGATTGTGACAATGAACGATGGGTAGCACGAGGTGAAAATTGATGGATGAGGTGGTGGACAGCGGAAGGGATAATGATGGAGCGGTGACGTGACTAATGTGAACATAACTCGAAACTCTAACGAACTAGACACTAAGACCACCAACTCGACACGCCGATGCAACCGATAATTCAATAATGCAAACAATGAAAAGAAAATTGCAAAGGTTCAGACTGGCTAGGACAAAGGATGAATAGATCTAACTTTTTTTGTGGCTTTTCCTTGGACAATAGGTAAGAAAATAAATCTAATCTAGGAATTAACTGGAAATTCTCACCGAGCATCCTGAAAACTGATACCACTTGATAGAAGCGAGGGGCCCGATCTTTCGAAGAGATGATAACTATCGATTTGGTGGAGACGACTTTGACGATTCGACTACAAACGTGCACGACGTTGCGCCTTAGCAATCGCTAAACCAATCTCCAGGGGTTACTGACAATGCCAGAAGCACGATCAGCCTGACCACGAAGGTCTATTCCTGCATGCAATCGAAGAACAAGAAAGAATATGATAAAGCAATCTGAATATTTCAAATATAGGTGAAGTATTGATAAAAGTGGGGATCCGTAAGCGGTCTTGGTCTGGTCGTTGGACACAAACGAAGTACACGAAGTTGCAATGGCTAACTTTTAACTAAACAAATCCCCAAAGAAAAAGCTACTCGATGGACCTACTTATATAGGAGCAAGGAGTGGCGGCCAAGGAGGTGGAAGGACGTCCCAAGGCAGCGTAAAACTAACCCTAGGTCGTACAAGGCTCATGGGCCCAAGTGGAGATGATGTAACACCTTTGGACTTGCAGTTTGACTCGGATTCTACTGCAGCGTCAGATTGTTTCGTCGGTATCTCAACGCCCCGGACGAATTTGAAGGTGAATCCAATTGGGTTGGAAAGTGTACGAAATCTAGTTTCCAACAAACACCCAATTCGCAGTCCGTATGAAGGAGTTCTTGTCGTTTTGAGTTAGGTTTGTCTGTGCAGTCCGAATCTGGATGGAAAACGTGAGAGACTTGGACTCTATCTTCTCTTGTCCCAAAAGTGACGTGAGAGAACTTTTTGAACAACACCTAAACTTCTCTTTTTCCCTTATCTTCATATGTGGATTGTACAAATGTCTCATACACCTGGAATTAAACATGGCACAAGAGTATGTGAAGTAGTTTTGTCCTGGATGACATAAATAAATTGTTGCATAGTTTGCATTAGAAATCACCTCATAAATATACATGCATGCAATATTTTTGGTCGTATCCAAGGTAGTCATGTCCTCATCACAATATATCGACTAGAGGGGGTGAATAGACGATTTTTATGGAATGCTTCAAAACATGGAAGTTTCGAAGACAAACAATAGTATCAATCCTATTTATATGCAGCGGAAGGTAGACTACACTAGACAAGTCATAGTCAAGTATTCAATGAAGTGAAAGCATGAAGACTAATAGCAGCTAGGCAGTAAGGATCAGGATGGAAGATTGAATGAAGTCAATCAGAACAAGTAGTCACACAGTGAAGTTAAGCAGATAGGCAAGCTAGCAAAGACTTCACAATGAAGAACAGTAAGTAGTGAGAAGGAAAGGATAGAACCAGTAGCTCGGGGAAGACAGTGATTTGTTAGACCAGTTCTAGTTGTTGTGACAACTGTACGTCTGGTTAGGGAGGCTGAGATTTAACTCAGAAGACCGCGTCTTCACCTTATTCCCCTTGAGCTAAGGACACTTAGTCCTCGCCCAATCACTCTGGTAAGTCTTCAAGGTAGACTTCCAACCCTTCACAGACTTCGTTCACCGGCAATCCACAATGACTCTTGGATGCTCAGAACGCGATGCCTAACCGGCTGGAGGAAACACAGTCCTCAAGTGTAACAAGTCTTCAAGTCACACAGACAGAAAGACTTCAGTGATGCCTAATACTCTTTGGCTCTGGGTGTTTGGGCTTTGTCCTCGTGAGGATCTCTCTCTCAAATGCTTCGGAGATGGGTTGCTCTCAAACGACAAAAGCCGTGCAATAACTCTGAGCAGCCACCAATTTATGGTGTAGGGGTGGGCTATTTATAGCCACTGGGCAACCCGACCTGATTTGTCCGAAGTGACCCTGGGTCACTAAGGAACTGACGCGTGTTCCAATGGTCAGATTTCAAACACACATGGCAACTTTACTTGGGCTACAAGTAAAGCTGACTCATCCAGCTTTGGATAAGATTTGCTCTCATTGTCTTCGCTCGAAGACATAGGATTTGGTTGAGCATCACTTCAGTCACTCTGACTTAGTTCACTTGGACCCCACTTAACAGTACGGTGGTTCCTATGACTCAACAAAGAAGAAAGGGAAACAACGAAACATCTAAGTCTTCGCTCTCCATAGTCTTCACACAATGTCTTCTCTTGTCATAGTCTTCAATATGATTATCTTCGTGTACCACCACTGTCGTCAATGTCTTCATACAGTTTTAGGGGTCATCTCCGGTAGGTAAACCGAATTAATGAAGGACTACTACATGTGTTATCCTGCAATTCTCACAAACACATTAGTCCCTCAACTAGGTTCCCCGGCAATAGTTGCACTAGATGCACTTACAATAGTGATCAACAGATATAAATCCCAAGTGACTTAAAGAATAGAGCTATGCTCCCCGGCAACGGCGCCAGAAAATAGTTTTGATAACCCACAAGTGTAGGGGATCACAACAGTTTTCGAGGGTACAATATTCAACCCAAATTTATTGATTCGACACAAGGGGAGCCAAAGAATATTCTTAAGTATTATCAGCTGAGTTGTCAATTCAACCACACCTGGAAACTTAGTATCTGCAGCAAGGTAGTTTAGTAGCAAAGTAATATGGAGATAGCGGTAACGGCAATAAAAGTAACAATAGTGTTTTTGTAGTTTTTGTAATAGTAGGAGCGGAAAAGTAAATAAGCAACAAGCAATATGCGAAAAGCTCGAAGGCATTGGATCGGTGATGGGGAATTATGTCGGATGCAATTCATCATGTAAAAGTTATAACCTAGGGTGACACAGAACTAGCTCCAATTCATCAATGTAATGTAGGCATGTATTCCGAATATAGTCATACGTGCTTATGGAAAAGAACTTGCATGAGATCTTTTCTCCTACCCTCCTGTGGCAGCGGGTCCTATTGGAAACTAAGGTATATTAAGGCCTCCTTTTAATAGAGTACCAGACCAAAGCATTAACACATAGTGAATACATGAACTCCTCAAACTACAGTCATTACCGGGAGTGGTCCTGATTATTGTCACTTCGGGGTTGTCGGATCATAACACATAGTAGGTGACTATAGAATTGCATGATAGGATCAAGAACACACATATATTCATGAAAACATAATAGGTTCAGATCTGAAATCATGGCACTCGGGCCCTAGTGACAAGCATTAAGCATAGCAAAGTCATAGCAACGTCAATCTCAGAACATAGTGGATACTAGGGATCAAACCCTAACAAAACTAACTCTATTACATGGTAAATCTCATCCAACCCATCACCGTCCAGTAGACCTACGATGGAATTACTCACGCACGGCGGTGAGCATCATGAAATTGGAGATGAAGGAAGGTTGATGATGATGATGGCGACGATCTCCACTCTCTGAAGCCCTGAACGGACTCCAGATCAGCCCTCCCGAGAGAGATTAGGGTTTGGCGGCAGCTCTGTATCGTAAAACGCAATAATTCTTCCTCCCTGTTTTTTTCTCCCCGAAAGTGAATATATGGAGTCCGGGGGTACGTCAGTGGAGCATCAGGGGGCCCACGAGGCAGGGGGCGCGCCCAGGGGAGGGGGCGCGCCCCCCACCCTCATGGACAGGGTGTGGGCCCCCTGGTCTGGATCTTTCCGCAGATATTTTTTATATTTTCCAAAATAATTCTCCGTGGATTTTCAGGTCATTCCAAGAACTTTTTATTTCTGCACAAACACAAAACCATGGCAATTCTGCTGAAAACAACATCAGTCCGGGTTAGTTGCATTCAAATAATGCAAGTTAGAGTCCAAAACAAGGGCAAAACTATTTGGAAAAGTAGATACGTTGGAGACGTATCATGCTCCTCCAACATCTTTGCAGCCATGGAGAAGCCCTTCATGTCATCGTCAAAGCCATTCCGACGACAAACCGCTACATCGAACTACATCATGGGTGTTTGGGGACAACAATACCGATGCGTCCATGACAACGCCGACGACAACCCGACAACCCATGGTCTACATCAACGGGAACAATGGGCACCGAAAGGCAACACATGCGCTCATGAAGCTGGCGCCGACATATCTCCGTGGCCCCGTCTTCAACAACAATGAAGCATGGGGGCAACATCAACCCCTCAATCATTCGCAAGGCCGATATCATCTCGGCGTACCACCAGAATTGTCACGCCATGACTGGTGTGGCAATTCACCTCAATGAAGGGGAGCTATCGACGGTCTGCAGATGCCTCGCCTACATCAACACAATGAGATCATGGGAGCAGTGCAACGCGCCAGTGCGGCCAGCGTGAATCGGTGAAACCCTCCAATCAAGTCGGTTGGCACCATAGCAGCTAGACTGTCCTGGAGAGGTTGGTAAAATTTTCTTTTCGTTTTCAGGACAAGGCATGTTATTTCGCCATGTAATAAAGACAAGACAGGGTTGCCTCGTTGACTAGCATCGTGCTTGTTACACGATTCAACGAGCTCCCTAAAGAACATATGTGTGGATGGACATACCTACACTAGCACATTGTTACAGATCAATCATCTTCGGAATGATGCAGATGTCAACTCCGAACCGATTTTTTAGGCTATAGGAAAATGGCCCGTGCGTTGCAACGGAAGAAAATCTCATCGACTCCAGTATTCCTGATCCAATCATTGTGATTTCTCTTATAAAATATAAGTATGGCCTAAAATATAAGTGGTGCCAATAAGCATGGCCTAAACATTAGTGATTGTTTGATTTATGACCCACGCCAAATATGTCTAACATGAAGAAGAATTATTCTTTGAAGCAAACCATATTTACAAAAAGTCTAGCAAATGTATGTGTCGTTGCACTTGCAGGCCATGCCTCCTTGTGAGTAAAGGCCAAACAAAACAAAAACAAAACAATTTTTTTATGAATGGTGCGCTTTTAGGGCCGCTGTTTCTAAGTGTTTTTCAGGCCTTTTATTTTCGTTCTCTCATCGAGCATATTTTATTATACATATAAATAGTCGACCATACATCACTTTTGAGGGAAATGCCATCATGGTGGGTTTGAGGGAAATGCATGTTTTTTTAGCGTCCGGGTTGATTGGAACCAAAGACCAAAATGCTAGAACAAAGACATTGAATGTTTTCATAAGTATCTCGTGCCCCATGTCTAATTAAATGCATGAACATGTTTCCCTGGAAAAAAGTGCGGGAACAGATTAACTCCCGTGCGTTGCTATCGTCAAAAGGTGAACTATACCTCCGCATGCGCCATCGAAAGCGTCAAAATCATCTCCTACTTTTTGCCTCATTGTTGACCATTGTGTGGTTCACCGATCTGTTAGCTTCGTCACACGGAGACATGATGTTGAGTGAGAGGATGCATCAATGTCGACAACCGGGCATGCACCTCTCGCTAAGGTGAATTGGAAGTAGATGGAATTCAAGGGCAGGTTGACGACAGCCGCTGGTAGAAAATTCGAATATGGAGCAAGGATAAATAGACAATCAAGTCATGGTCTCCTTTTCTCTCTTATTACTAACCAACTAATTCATTTTCTTTTTTTCATTTATCAAAAAAACTTCTTAAGAAACAAATACCATTTCCTATTGATTTTAGCTCTAAAGCTTTTTGCTGCCTCAAACTCACTGACGTATATTGAACCATTCAATATATAGCGCACACCCTTTTTGGAGCGGATATATACTCCTAGAGTTGGTAAAACTGATGCTCTTTCCCGTAGGAGAAATATAAGTGAACTGACAATCAACTATTCTAGTCATCCATGCTTATATATAGTAAATATGGTGAGTTCGGAAATTAATCTTTTCTTTAAAACTAAACAAAGAAGGAAAAGAAACATACATGTGCGGCCGATCGAATAGGGAAGACATGGCATAATTATTGTATGCATGTACCCCAGCAGTGGGCATTTCAGGCACCCTGCAGGTAATATTATCAGACACTTATCCATTAACAGGAGCATCAACAATGGTACGGAGCAAGAACCGTGGCTATGAACAGACCTTGCAATGAATCTCGGTGGAGGCAGCGTCGAGCGCAGAGATTGCGCATGTGATAGCGGACGATGTGAGCACGACCCAGTTGCAGTGATGCAGGGAGGATGCGAAGGGCAGTGGTGTGCTACTGGATTGACAAAAGAGGCTGCGAATAGCACAGGGTTCAACATGGGGGTTGGAATACCCAAGCAACTCATTGTAATTGCCAGTGAAGCGTTCTGGTGCCATAAAGTCTAATGCACCGGCATTTTAACACAATGGTTGTTAGTACATGACTAAAATAATTTTTTAAACAAAGTAACCTAAGAGTATATCCACAGTAAATAGAATAGGTATATTTTCACATATCTGTAGCTATGAGAAAAACACAATGTCACACACCTTTGACACTTTGCTTTTTCCATTGATGCAATAATGTCGCCATACCATATAGTCGCCAATCTTCACTGTTCCGTCAAGACTATTTATGAATATATTGTCACACTTTAAGTTGCTATGTATATTCGTTGGCTCCAGACTCTAATGATATTCCAGCCCTGTCAATATCTGTATTGGCCATCGTCTCGTAGCTTTCATACCCACTTTCTTGTGCTTCCTACAGAAGCTGGTCAATGTTTGGGAAAGAGGAAAGAAAAAAAAGAGCAAAAAGGCATGTGCGTTGCAACGGATATAGAATAAATTTGGAAGTTTTTGTGTTATTTACCTATGTCATGGTGCACTAACGAAGTGCAGGTCCCAATCCATCTGCTTCTGCCTCATGTGTCATGGTGCACTAATGAAGTGCAGGTCCCAATCCATCTGCTTCTGCCTCATCTTATCTTCCTTTTGATGTGAAACAGTTGTGCAGTGAATACTGCAATTGCAAATGCCATGACAAACTGAACATGTTAGGATTGCTCTTGGCTTCTACGACATTTTTAACATAATATTTGTAATTATAAAGTAACAGCCCAAAGGTGGTGACCAAGTGAAAAGGGAAAATAACTTCATACACATAAATGAAATAGCAAAAAGCTATTGTTGTAAATATCTCACATCAATTTTGAACCAGTGAAAATATCTCAAATATGTGTGAAAAGCACATAATGATTATGAGTAGAAAAAATACGTAAATACTTTTCTTTCAACTGTCCAAACATATACTCAGTGCAAGAGTTATTCGGTTGTTGATGTGAACTAAATGTAATAAAAAAACTGGGCCTTTGCTCATGTGCACCAAAACAATTTGTAAAGGGCGTCGTTTCAGAAAAAAAGAGGCATAACAAACATGTGTTAGCAACAACATTTTAGGCACCTAGAAATTACCTCGAAGAGGTTCACCTGGATGCCCCTGTCTCCTAGACCTGGCACATAGCGTTAGATATTGATCTGCAATTCCTTCCATGCACCCTCAACACTGATTTGCACATGGCACCATGGCACCATGGCTAGGCATTATGTCAAACAGATGATCAGTATTACAAAGAAAGAAACATTAAAAATCATGTTGGTGATAACATGCCTAACCTGCTCTCCCATGATCATGGTGATGGATGCTCTCAGCAGTATCACTGAGGGGGCATTGACTTTGTATACAACCTTTGGTGTAATGATTTGAGAAGTAGTATCATTATCTCAATCTTATAGAAATGTAAGTCAGCAGGAATTCCGTCCATAATATTGCTTATAGGATATACTATCTTATAAATATGAAAAGAAAAATATACGTATAAAATTTGGATAGTTATAACCATAGTTCTACACAGTAAGTACTCCATTCACTCTTCTTAACAGTATTTTGGCAGAGCTACTACTTGGTTCTTTAGAAAACACAGTACTAATACATTGCCATCAGCAAAATTTTAGTTAACCATTTGAATCTGGTATCATAGAAGTTGTGCTTGGTCGACTACAAACTGTACTAATGTATGTTTGATGACAGATACTGACAGAAAGTACTTTTTTTAGTCGTAACACAAAGTACTAATACATTGCCATTAGCAAAATTCTCGTTAATAATTTGAAAGTTTATCATGCAGCTTCAGGGATGTAGATGATAGCTAGGAAGGCATCACAAGGAGGCCACAACAGGAATAGAGCATTATCCCGTGGAAGCAAATACATACCAGGAGCAACATTGCAGTCCACATCTTCAGGTTGAGGGTTCCATTTGGTTTTGCATCTCTCCCACAGGCTCCATGGCCTTCGTTGGGTATGGTGCAGTCCACGGCGTTGATGCACCGCGCACGTTCCCGACATGAACCTCTGCCACGAAATCGAGAATGTGCAGCCTCTGACAATCTATCTCATCATATAAGGGAGCTAAGCATTGAGAAAAGAAAGAAATTGAAAAAAAGAGGAATAGACATGCACGCATATATGGTATTGAAAGATGATAAGAGTGGTAATATCTTGCATTCAACTAAACAGGTTTGAGACGTCAGGATGGATTCAGAGGATGGAGTCAGAGCCAGATTTCCACCTGCAAGGAAGAAGTGCAGCAATCACAGATTTAACAGTACTCGGTCATCATCACACTACAGTAAGGAATCACCGCAATGTGCAAAATCATGACACAAAATTCGAATCATTTTGGTGAGCAAATGAAGAGCTTACACCATCTGAATATGAGGTTGATGGTTGCTCACAGGAAACGTTGCCGGTGTTGTCATCAAGCCGCTTGGTATTCAAGGACGAACCGCCGGGCAATGACCATGGCAATGGCCTCTACAATTAGTGCGCCGATGCCAGCGTCGTGGGCATCTTAAGCTCTTACCTCTCACATTGCACGACAGCAATTCACACACAGGGGCACATCAACTGCAGCTCTGTCTGAATCATCTCTTCCTCATGCTCTAACTGTTTGGTTAAGCTGTTTTTGTGGATTCTGTTAATTGTGCATGAAATCAAATAAATGATTATTACTTTTCCGGATTTTATGTCTGTTGGAAATCTAACATGCTCCTTATGCTAGATTTAAGAAAACACAACTGGGTGAATCAGTTACTTGGCACCATGTTTCTTCTTCAAGGGTGGCACAGTTACTAGGAGGAGAAAGGGGAGTCTGACCGTGGTTGGGCTGGAAGAATTCATCATCGTTGAACTGGAAGTCAGACTCGATGGCGTCCTAGCCGAGCTTGTGAGTGCACACCAAACACTCCCAAGGCAAGTAGCTCACGGAGCTTGGGTGGCCGTGCATGCCGGTGACAACGTGGGATGAACGGGAGGCAGGGTATCTGGTGGTCGCCACGGTGGAGCGCTGCTTACCTTCCTCCTCTTGTGGCCGCCGGCAGCGCCGCCTCTTCCCATCCTCAGATTTGCACCTTGCCGACCCCGCCCTCTCCATCCCCGGCCCCAATCTTGCCGGCACCCGCCTCTCCATTCCCGTCCGCGAGCCCCACCCTCCAATCTCCTTACTCGAGCTAGCTTGTCTCGAGCACAGCACGCCATCCCATCCTGTATCTACCGCGAGGTCGCCGACGCGCAGATCGGCCTGCTCGAGCTCCGGGAGCCGGGCGCGAGCGCCGCACCCTCCCACCCTCTGCCTACCGCGAGGTCGCGACTAGTAGGTGCAAGGGAGCCGTGTACGGCGAAGAAATCCGCGGATGAGGAGGAGATGGGATTGAGAGGAAGGAGGTGGCTGGCGGCGCGCGGCGGGGCAGGGCAGGGCAGGAGGCGGCCGGCGGCGCGGGGCGGGGCGGGGCAGGAGGTGGGAGGCAGGAGGCGGCCGGCGGCGCGGGGCGGGGGTGGAGCGCCGCGAGGCAGAGCCTGGCTGTGTTTTTTCCCCCTTCATACCGGTTCGCTTTGGACTGCGGGTTGAATACAAAAAAGGACAAGGACTTTTCTGTAAAATTACCTACGACGTACGACCAGAAGCAATCGCTGGCTTATTAGTAAAGGTACAAGAGACATATGAATCATGCGCCAAGAAAAGAGAAAAAACAAATATTCGTCGAGTCAGGCTCGATTTGCTTTGCACTCAAGCTCAACTCGACGAGGGGGCATTTGTTCGACGATTGTTTGTGCATTATTGCATAAAATTCTTATTTTAGGGATTTTTAATGAGTTTTGATGCAGGTTATATGAGCAGAGAGCGAATTATAATACAGTGGAAAGTTTAATTAGCATGCACATGCATGAGACCTGGGTGCAACTAATTCTGCGCATGCACGTTCCATCAAAAAAGATGGGAGGTTTTGCATGCACGTGATAAGCTTGTCCTTGACTTGGTATGTGTACGTATCCGGGTGCCCGGCCGGCAAGCGCGTGTATACTTCTCTGAATACCCGCATGAATACGTACTTGAAATACGTGAAAGCTAGTGTTGCATTGGGTCCAATATGCACTTACACACGTATGGGGATGAGTTTTTGGCTAGTAACACTTTGATGAGCACGTACAATGTTTGATTTGGCAAGTAAAGATTAATTCGGAATAAAACCTTACGGCTGACCAGGAATTCTAGAAGCACCGTTGTTGCCAAAGGAAGTACCATCTGCTGCAATTACCGCTCAGATTCTCGTATGGTATGCACGAGTATGGCTTTCCTTTCCTTGCGCTGGCGTGTATGTCAAGAAGAGCAACGAACAAAGTAAGTTTCGAAGAGATTAAACAAGGAAAGAAGAAGACATTTTCTTGGTAAAGAAGATGGAGACGGCTGGAGGCTACGTGAGTACCTGGCCTCCTCGTGCCTATATAAACACAAGACCGCAGCAAGGGAGGAGGACCGACGGAGGGATCCATCCATCAAGCAGCCAAGATCTCAGTTACCCACGCAAGAGAGGGGGGCCAGGAAAAGACTGGAGGCAGAGGAGACGAGGAGGCCAGCATACGCCCATCAACGCAATGACGCGCCCACCGTGGTGGCTCTCTTGCCGGGCAGCACACACGTTGCTTGCCTGTACGGCGGCGTCGCGTGCGCCAAGGCGTGAAGGAGCTGGCCAGTCGAAGGGGTGGTGCACTGACAAGGAGCATGCACCTCAGGTAAGCACATATATACATCTATTCCTTCTGTATGCAGGTCAAGATACACATGCACGTGCACGATGGTCTGAGCATGGTCCATGAGTACTTCACCGCGTCAAGACGTTGAAGACGACAGCATACCAGCGGTGCTGCCAGCGTGCAGCCCGCCGAACTCCTTTATAATGGTGGCCACCCTTGGTGATGAGGCCGACGGCGTCTACTTCATCAAGCTGGAACCCCGGAGGCCCGAGGCTCGCGAGGTGCCGCCGTGGATCGCGACATGGAGCTTGCTAGGATGACGCCCTCGTTTTCTTCATCAAGCTTGCGCAATGGAGGACGAAGGTGTGGAGGCTCGCGAGGATGCCGCCACGTGTCGCGGTGGATCGCGGCACGGAGTTCGCCAAGATGACGCCAGTGTCAACTTCATCAAGCCGGCGCCATGGATGACGAAGACGTGGAGGCTCACGAGGATGCCGCCGCAGTGCTGCGGTGGATGGCCCCACGGAGTTCGCCAAGACGACGCCAATGTCAATATCATCAACCCGGTGCCGCAAGGATCGTGAGGGGAAGCTCGCAAGGAGGACGCCCGCCATCTACTTCATCATGCTGGAGCTAGAAGACGGAGGCGTGACGCCCGTTGGAGACCCCGCCGACGTCTACTTCGTCAAGCTGGAGCCCGGAGGCGTGGAGCTCGCAAAGATGCCGCCGCATGCCGTGGAGGATGGCGAGACGGTGCTTGTTAGGACGACGCCCGTCGTCTTCTTCATCAAGCCGGCGCCCATGGAGGACAAAGGCGTGGAGGCTCACAAGGATGCTGCCGCCGTGCAGCGGTGGATAGCGGCGCGAAGCTCGCCAATACGACACCAATGACAACATCACCAAGCCGATGCCATGGAGGACGGAGGCGAGGAGCTCGCAAAGATGACGCCGCCGTGCCGCAGTGGATGGCGGTGCGGAGTTCGCCAAGATGATGCCTGATACGTCTCCAACGTATCTACTTTTCCAAACCCTTTTGCCCTTGTTTTGGTCTCTAACTTGCATGATTTGAATGGAACTAACCCGGACTGGCGCTGTTTTCAGCAGAATTGCCATGGTGTTGTTTTTGTGCAGAAATAAAAAGTTCTCGGAATGACCTGAAAATCCATGGAGAATTATTTTGGAAAATATAAAAAAATACATGCAAGAATATCCAAACCAGGGGCCCACACCCTGTCCACGAGGGTGGGGGCGCGCTCCCCTACCTCGTGGGCCCCCTGGTGCTCCACCAACGTATCTCCGGATCCCATATATTCACTTTTGGGGAGAAAAAAAACAGAGAGGAAGAATTATCACGTTTTACGATACGGAGCCGCCGCCAAACCCTAATCTTTCCCGGGAGGGCTAATCTGGATCTGTTCAGGGCTCCGGAGAGTGGAGATCATCGCCATCGTCATCATCAACCTTCCTCCATCGCCAATTCCATGATGCTCACTGCCGTGCATGAGTAATTCCATCGTAGGCTTGCTGGCGGTGATGGGTTGGATGAGATCTATCATGTAATCGAGTTAGTTTTGTTAGGGTTTGATCCCTAGTATTCACTATGTTCTGAGATTGATGTTGCTATGACTTTGCTATGCTTAATGCTTGTCACTAGGGCCCGAGTGCCATGATCTCAGATCTGAACCTATAATGTTTTCATGAATATATGTGTGTTCTTGATCCTATCTTGCAAGTCTATAGTCACCTAGTACGTGTTATGATCCGGCAACCCCGAAGTGACAACAATCGGGACCACTCCCGGATATGACCATAGTTTGAGGAGTTCATGTATTCACTATATGTTAATGCTTTGGTCCGGTACTCTATTAAAAGGAGGCCTTAATACCTTAGTTTCCAATAGGACCCCGCTGCCACGGGAGGGTTGGACAAAAGATGTCATGCAAGTCTTTTCCATAAGCACGTATGACTATATTCGGAATACATGCCTACATTACATTGATGAACTGGAGCTAGTTCTGTGTCACCCTAGGTTATAACTTCTACATGATGAATTGCATCCGACATAATTCCCCATCACCGATCCAATGCCTACGAGCTTTTCACATATTGCTTGTTGCTTATTTACTTTTCCGTTGCTACTATTACAAAAACTACAAAAACACTATCGTTACCTTTGTGACCGCTACCGCCACTATCATATTACTTTGCTACTAAACTACCTTGCTGCAGTTACTAAGTTTCCATGTGTGGTTGAATTGACAACTCAACTGCTAATACTTAAGAGTATTCTTTGGCTCCCCTTGTGTCGAATCAACAAATTTGGGTTGAATATTTTACCCTCAAAAACTGTTGTGATCCCCTACACTTGTGGGTTATCAAGACTATTTTCTGGCGCCGTTGTCGGGGAGCATAGCTCTATTCTTTAAGTCACTTGGTATTTATATCTGTTAATCACTATGACAAATTTCAAGGACTCAAAAATCAAGATCTTACCTGTGACGCCCGAAGACCAACGTCCCAGAAGATTCCAGAAGATTCCAGATGTTCCGGGTTCTCCCGTGTGTTTCAGTTGCGCTTGTGTTATTTATTTTTTGCATTGCATCATGTCATCATGCCATCATGTCATATTTCTTTTGCATATCAACTTAAATAAATCGTGTGGATTGTCGGTCCATTTAAATCGAGGGAAGAATGACTTCTCTTTATAACATATAAAAAGCCTCTCAATATTATTAGGGAGCTATATTTATGAATATTCCATTCTTTGGAATCACCTATAACACAATTGCACCATTCTTCAATTTTCTTTTATCCAATTCAACTTCATTTCTTCCTTTGAGGCCTTTTAGTAAAATTGTGTTGCAATTTTACTTCATCCACAAATGTTCCAAATCTTCCCATAAATCACATCTAATGTGTAGGGCCATCTCTTGAAATTCCAACCCATTTGATTTTCATCTAAATGGATTTCTAAATTCAAACAGTTTGACTTTTATTCAAACTTGTTGAATTTTCTTCTTCCAAAAGTCCTCAAGCAATTTTATTTATATTCCTCACATTTTTACGAGTCCAGAGTAAATATCCTCCTGCCCAAATTGTTCCCCTTCCTTTCTTCTCTTTTCTTCATTGCTATTTCTTTTACTGTTTTGAGAAATGGCAGGAGAGTGAATAAGAATCGCAGAGGCCAGCCTCCCTCTCTTCCTTTTGGCCCATCTCCTCTAGGCCATCCCAGCCAAGCCACCGCGGCCCATCCCTCTGGTCTCCTGGCCCATAGGCCACAGCCACCTCCCGAGGCCCAGGCCCAGCCGGTCGAACCCTAGCGATCGACTACCAGCGACCCCATCGCTCCTCCCATCTCTCCCTCGTTCCCTCTCAGCGCTGCAGCTCCCTTCGCATCTCTCCTCTCTCCCGATTCCCCATCTTCCAATTCCCCCGTGCGGCTCCCTCCTCTCGCCCCGTTTCCCATCGCTCGCCGCCAGTCCCCGTCGCCCGACCCTCAGCTCCTGCGCGCGCCCCGAGCGCCTCGTCTCTCCGCCCTTCCTCCAGGGCCTGGACTCCGACGCCTCCAGCCAGGTAGCGCCGCGACGGCCCCGCCCTTCCTCCAGGCGCCGGAGTGGCCTGCCTCCTCGCCGCCTCCCTCCACGGCCAGGAGCTGCGCGCTAGGCCCTGCCTCCTCTACCTCGTCCAGTGCCCCGAGCCCCGTCCTCCAGCGCCATGGCCTCGTCGCCCCGAGCTCCTCCAACAAGTCCGGCGCCGCCCTGCATCCTCTCCAGCAGCGCCCCGTACCTCCTCCTCGAGCCGCGCCCTTCGCCTCCAGCAGTCGACCAGTACCGCGGCCTCCCTCCTCCACGCTGGGTGCCGCCCTAGCCAGCACCAAGGCCCGCGCCCCGTCCTCTCCGGCGAGTCCTGCCGGTGACCAGCAACAGCACCGGCGCCGCCTAGTTTTGCTGCATGGGCCCGTTCCATCAGTTGCAGAACGCCAAGTTACGTACGGTCGTCTTCGGTACGGTGGATCCAGTCAAGACTCGCCGACGGCTGGCAAACACCCCTCCAAATCGTGTATGACTACATCCGATGCGGGTTTCGACAAGTACTACGACGCATGCTCGGAGCCTCGGTTCCATCAAGTCCGACTACTACTTGTATGAGTACCGCGACATCGACAGCCCGTCAAGTTCGACTACAACGAGAACCCGACCAAGTTCCACTACGTCACAAGAACCAAGACCACGGCCCCGACAAGTACCACGACCAAGTACCACGACGACCCGAACGGCTACAAGATGACCACCAAGTTCATCTACATACGTGAACAACTACCGTCGCCAACGTGAACGACCACCGTCGCCCCGGAAACGATCGATGCGCCAAGTACATCTACGAACTCGACGCCCGAACGAGTACAACTACCGTCGCCGAGACCGCAAGTACCTCTACGAACGTGTACCCCTACGTCAACGACGACCACGATGACCGTGAACCACTACTTCCACTACTACCACTACTTCCCCTACGATCTCGAACCTCCCCGAGAACGATCGTTCCGAAGGTATAACCCCGAGACGATGACCCGTGGAATGCATGTGTTGTATGAAATGCATCCCTTGTGTGCTCCGTGTCCGTTGTGCCCTCTTTTGTCGTGCTCCTCGGTTGCCTCGTCGCCGACTCGTGGGAACCCGGTGACGGGATCACCCCACCTTTTTCATCTCGTTCGACTCGCTCACTCCACCTTTGCTTTTGCACCGGTCTCTCAACGAGTTACCGGAACCGAGATGTTGCGTTGCATCATTTTCGGATCGTTGCCGTGGCACCCTTTCTTCCACCACGGTGACAAATGCTTCATATCTCTCATGTTAACTTTTATTAAAATTGCATAAAACTTGATCATGTCATCCGCATCATGATAACAACATTAATATGTTTATAATGTGTGTTTTGTTGTTGCTTTAATAATTGCTAAACATGCTCATGGGGATTTTCCGGAATTGTTGTTGTTATTTTTTTCCGGCCTCATTTAAATTGCCTAGATAGGTAGTTTACTTTTGATTCACCTCTTGCCATGTTAAAAACATTTAATCTTGTCTTGTAAATAAACGAGAGTCAACTAAATAATTAAAATGTGGTGTTTTGTCAATATGCAACTCGTTGCATATTGAGCTCCACTTAACTTGTAGTTTTGGTTGTGCACTCTGCCATGCATATTTAAACCGGACATGCATCATACTTGGATGTGCATCGTATACCATGTTTATGCTTGGGTGTTTACCGTGTTGTTTTGCTTCTTTCCGGTTGCTTCTCTTCTTAGCTTCGGTTTCGTTCCGGAGTTGTGAGGATTCGCTCGATTGTGTTGCTCCGTCTACTTCATGGATCCGTTCTTCTTCCTTGTGGAATCCCAGGCAATATGATCATACCCTTGGATACCTTTACTACCATTGCCATGCTTAGTTGTCTCGATGCTATCGTTACATGTCACGCTACCCATTTTTTATGTCAGCCTCTCCTTGTTGCCATGAAACCTCTAACCTTTGACACCTTCCTAGCAAAACCACTATTTGGCTATGTTACCCGCTTGCTCAGCCCCTCTTATAGCGTTGTTAGTTGCAGGTGAAGATGAAGACCGTTCCAGGTGGGAACTGGTTGTTGGAATATCACAATATCTATAATTATTATTAACACACCTATATACTGGGCATGGGTGGAAGGCTTGGCCTTTTGCTCGGTGTTTTGTTCCACTCATGCCACCTTAGGCGCCGATAAACCGGCATTATGTTCCTTGATTTTGCATTCCTTACACGATGGGTGGATGGGGACCCCTTGACAGTTCGACTTTGAATAAAACTCCTCCAGCAAGGCCCAACATTGGTTTTAATTTGCTCATAATAACAACTTAAATAATTAATTAATTGCATAGGGGGTCATGTCCCCGGGTTCTTAATTCTACATAGCAGGGGGGCCAGTGCTGATGGTGTTGGTCCCAAACGGGGAGCCTGCGGGGTCACCACGGGGAAACTCGAGGATTGATATAAACCCGTAGCTTCGCCCATCCGGTCGTGGCCTGAGATGAGATACGCGCGGCTACTATCAGGGTGTCGGCACGCCGGGAGGTCTTGCTGGACTTGTTTTACCATTGTCGAAATGTCTTGTGCTACCGGGATGCCGAGCCTGATCGGATTTCCCTAAGATAAGGAGTGATGATATTATATTTATCACTTCAGCTAATCGTGAGAGCTTGTGATGGGCTAAGTTGGGACACCCCTACATGGTTATGATCTTTCGAAAGTCGTGCCCGCGGTTATGTGGCAGATTGGAATTTGTTAATGTCCGGTTGTAGAAAATTTGACAGAGGATCCGAAGTAAAACACACAACTGTGTGAGTAACCGTGACTGTCTCTTTTCACTTTGAGAAGAGAACACGGTGGGGTTATGTTTGATTCGTATGTAGTTCAGGATCTTTAGCGATCACTACTTTTGCGACCGTTTGCGTAGATGCTCATCTTATTCTGGTACTCGTAAGCTAGCCACCATATTATGCTTAGCCGCTGCTGCAACCTCACCACTTTACCTCTTCCTACCCTCAAAGCTTTGCTAGTCTTGTTACCCATGGTTTTGGGATTGCTGAGTCCTCGTGGCTCACAGATACTACAACACCAGATGCAGGTTCAGCCGAGTTTGATGCAGGAGCTGGTTCAAGTTCTTCACTGGGAGCTCGATGAAGAGTTTGGCCGTATGCTTGTGACGTTTTCGACGATCAGTAGTGGTTTCTACTAGGATTCGATCCTGACCTGTGGCTTTATGTTGTTTTGGTATCTTTCTTTGGATCTTCGCCCGTAGTCGGGTTGTGATGTTTTGAATGATGTATTGCTTATGTATTGTATTGTGTGAAGTGGCGAGTGTAAGCCAACTATCTCCTTTTGCAATTTAATCCCTCTTTTACATGAATCGTGCAAAGATACCAAACTTGACATCATTCTAGAATGGGCTTATA
The DNA here is from genome assembly GCA_902687465.1 of Secale cereale. NCBI lineage: Eukaryota > Viridiplantae > Streptophyta > Magnoliopsida > Poales > Poaceae > Secale > Secale cereale. Next base: position 252,938,301 of record LR738713.1, on the reverse strand, counting down.
CCTTTAAGTCGTGCCTCGACACGTAGGAGGTATAGTCCCATCCTGGGCATTACAAGTTGGTATCAGAGCCTTCTCCGACCTAGAAGCCCCCACTGATTGATCGAATCGTTGACGGTTGAGTCTAGACACACACTGAAAAATGTTTTGAGTCCTATATATATATCGGAGGGTAGGATTCTTTTGCTCCTCATCTCTTTTCACTCTGGTGAGGACTCCTGACGATTACTCTTGCCTCTTCTACTTTCAAAAATGCACAAAATTTTTTTTAGGATCTCGCGAGTATTGTTTGGATTGTTCCGATGTCTTTGTGACGAGAACATTGTTCTCGATGCCTCCTGTCATTAGGGGTTGTGGCAGTGTCCCGGGGAGTTGAGCTCCGAGGTGTTGTCGTCACAAATCCATCGCGGCAGTACTAGAATACTTAAGACGACCGACATCGAAAACTCTCCTATGCGGTTAGTGGCAAGATAACCCCGACATCACCCAGTACTGGGGAGGTAGTTCGGGAGTATTGCCATAGCTTGTATAGTGGATGCGTTTCGAAGGTCCGAGGTAAACGGTTTCCGGAAACAACTGGTTATGTGTTGAAGGATGGATACAGCTGGATGTAGGATTAGAGTTGAGTGCGCGGTGCTTCCCCTGTATCCCCAACACCTGATTGCATAACTGGGAACTTTCGGAAATTAATAGGTGGGTTCATCTAGTAGTTCTAGGCATTCTTCCAACGAATGCATGATATGAAGTTCGGGGTTCTACATTGAGTGAAGTGGTTTTATGGACTTGTTCTGGTCGGGAGTTGCATCTTAAAGGGTCCTTGGCTATGCTGATCCGGGGATTGCAAAACCCTTTTGTAACACGTTCCATGAGCTTTTAGCACGAAGATGTCGAACGAAGCTTCTATCTTGTATTTGTTCTATCTGTTCCTTGTTCCTTTTTATTTACCTTTTGTTCTCCAAGTGGCTTATCGACAAGTTGATGTACCTACGGAATTCATTCGTTCAATCCTCTGTTCGAATGATATTGTGAAGATGCTGCTGCAACATAGCTATCCTTTGTTTTGTTTTGATTCTGGTATTCGAGTTGCTTCGATGTCAAATGTTGATCCCATACCTTCCTAATCGGTATTCTCATATTTCTATGGGAGTGCTACTTCTTCTTGACCATCAAGTTTTTTTCATGTTAATCCTTTTCAACCGGTGTGCCTTCTCTTCAAGTTATTCCATACGGACGCCGTTGAGAAATCCGACGTTTTGTCTGTTTCATTCATCCCAAGTTGTCTTGTTTTCCCCACCCTCCCTCCCTTCTTTTTCTTGGAGCCAGAAATTCTCAAATGAAGTATCCATTTTATTCATGTGATATTTCTTCATTCTTTTCCTTTAATGTTCTTATCCGGTGATTCTCAGGAAGATGCTCAAGAGCTTCAAGTTCATCATTCTTTTGTTCTCAGATTCTGTCGGTGGATGTAATTCAAGATTTCGGTATTGATCTTATCCCTTTCCTCTTTTCACAATGCTTTCTTATTCCGGTGCATCAATTAATAATTCTCCTCTTGCTATTCATATCCGGAGTGCTGAAGATTCATAATTCCATTCTTAATCCTTTCAAATTATTTTTGAGGATTGTTATCTTATTCAAGCCATTTAATTCAACCGGTGCAATATCTCCTCAGCAATCTTTTCAACGGTGATTTCTTTGAGTGGGCCCTAACCCACATGTATTTTCCCAGGATCTTACCTGACTCTTCTATTATTCCGGAGTTATTCTCAAATTCTTTTCAAAGTGTGACGTAAGTATGATTCCATCAGTCACATGCCTTTCCAAGATCGCTTTCAATTCTTGTTCATCATTGGTTCAACCTTTTCATTCTTAATTCCGGAGTGCTCAACAATTCTTATGGCATTTCTCGTCTTCATTATCAACATTTGGAGACCGGAGAAGTGTTTCTCTTAAATCTTGGCCCGTTCTCGTGAAGATTCGTGGTTTTAGCTTCATGCCATCCTCATTATTGTTCCGTTTGTGAGGAATTCTTTTATACCGTCCGAAGCATTTCATGAATTCTTTTCTTTGTGATCCTCCGTAGGCCATCATTTCAGAATATTTCTTCGTTCTCAGTTTTCAACTTCGTTCTCCAAATATTCTTCATTGATGCCTCTTCGTTCGTCTCCTTATTTTTTTACGGTGGTTCTTTCAAGATTACTCTTCCATTGTTATCGTATTAATTCATTTGTTCTTTTCACAATCCTACCGGTGGTTCGCTGAATACTTATCCAAGCTTGTGCGAGATCTCTCTTAATCCTTTCCAACGAGAATAAGTAGTATGCCAAATCCTTTGGTTGTCATCAATTTAAATTGGTGAAGGAGATGCATGACATAATTCTTATTCTTATTCCTTCAAGGTGATTTAATTCTTTTGTCTGGAGCTTGTTCATCATATCATATTCTCGATCATAAATTTTTCATCTTGTTTTCCGGAGCTCCAAGTTATTTCAAGCATCATTTCAAAGCTCCACCCAATTCATCGCAGGGCTTGAATCTTATTCTTTTCATCTTTCACTTCTCATGCTTTCATTACCGGAGTTCTTCATGGTGGTTCATCAAGATTTAATTCATCCTCGAAGTCTTCATCAAGATTCTTGTTGAAGCTCAAGCATTCTTCATCATGCTTTCCAATTGCAATTCTTTCTACCATATCTTTTCAGATGGTGTTATGTCATTCTTGACAATTCCTTCATGTTTTATGGATCACGAGTTTCAAGAAGGAGATATTTTAACCCATCATTTTCCTTGTTCAGGAGATCTTTCCAACCATTCAATTTATTCGTTGGAGTTATCTTGGGTTGTATTTCTCCTAAAAGCTTTCCTTGAGAATTGTTGCTATTATGGTGCTTATAAATGACCCAAGTTCTTCATGTATCATTTCGGTGAAATAAGTTTATCGTCTCCTTGTTGATCTCAACCCAAGCAAATATTTCTGTTAGTGGCTGGTTGTCACCTCTTAATTTTGAGATGTTTTCCATAAGCCCACATCAAGCTTATTCGTTTTCGTTGTTGATCTTTCCAACAACTCCGTTCAACCCTTCTTCGTAAGGATGTTTTTCTTATTCATTCATGGGAGAAGTTGTCATTTTCTTCTCCGTTCTTTTCTTTCGAACGACCTATGCCATTCTTTCATTCCGGAGGTCTTTTGATGTTGCTCTCTCCAAACCATCATCTCGTTTTATCGAGATCTTGTTCTTTTCCTTGCTTATCATTTAACTGGAATGTTGTCACCTACATTCTAGTTCCCTCATCTTATCTAGTTTTGCCTATCTTTTTAACCGGAGTGTTGTTTGAATCTTTCTTACCTTGTGCCATTCTTTTAATTGTTTCTAAGGCTATATGTTGTTGATTTCTTCAAGTATCATTCCATCTCCTCAAGTTCTTGTTAATTCCTTCCATTTTCAGACGGAGTGCTGTCCAAATTCTGACATTCTTTTTCCTTGGCTATACCATTGCGGTTTCTTATTCTTTTGGTTCGTAAGCTCTTGTTTCATGTCTTTCAACCTCCGAGGTTCTCATAATGCTCCTTGTTCCTCTTTCTAACGGAGTGTTTCATCTTCGTTCATCTCCATTCTATTCTTCTTTCATTTTGTTCAAACTCTCAAGGTTCTTTGGTTTCACTCGTCTGTCAAAGAAGCAACTTTGTTTTACCTCTTCCTCTTCCGTTTTTACCCGGTGCTATCTCCAGGATCTCGGGTCGAGATCCTCTGTTAGTGTGGGAGAGTTGTGACGCCCGAAGACCGACGTCCCAGAAGATTCCAGAAGATTCCAGATGTTCCGGGTTCTCCCGTGTGTTTCAGTTGCGCTTGTGTTATTTATTTTTTGCATTGCATCATGTCATCATGCCATCATGTCATATTTCTTTTGCATATCAACTTAAATAAATCGTGTGGACCGTCGGTCCATTTAAATCGAGGGAAGAATGACTTCTCTTTATAACATATAAAAAGCCTCTCAATATTATTAGGGAGCTATATTTATGAATATTCCATTCCTTGGAATCACCTATAACACAATTGCACCATTCTTCAATTTTATTTTATCCAATTCAACTTCATTTCTTCCTTTGAGGCCTTTTAGTAAAATTGTGTTGCAATTTTACTTCATCCACAAATGTTCCAAATCTTCCCATAAATCACATCTAATGTGTAGGGCCATCTCTTGAAATTCCAACCCATTTGATTTTCATCTAAATGGATTTCTAAATTCAAACAGTTTGACTTTTATTCAAACTTGTTGAATTTTCTTCTTCCAAAAGTCCTCAGGCAATTTTATTTATATTCCTCACATTTTTACGAGTCCAGAGTAAATATCCTCTTGCCCAAATTCTTCCCCTTCCTTTCTTCTCTTTTCTTCATTGCTATTTCTTTTACTGTTTTGAGAAATGGCAGGAGAGTGAATAAGAATCGCAGAGGCCAGCCTCCCTCTCCTCCTTTTGGCCCATCTCCTCTAGGCCATCCCAGCAAAGCCACCGCGGCCCATCCCTCTGGTCTCCTGGCCCATAGGCCACAGCCACCTCCCGAGGCCCAGGCCCAGCCGGTCGAACCCTAGCGACCGACTACCAGCGACCGCATCGCTCCTCCCATCTCTCCCTCGTTCCCTCTCAGCGCCGCAGCTCCCTTCGCATCTCTCCTCTCTCCCGATTCCCCATCTCCCAATTCCCCCATGCGGCTCCCTCCTCTCGCCCCGTTTCCCATCGCTCGCCGCCAGTCCCCGTCGCCCGACCCTCAACTCCTGCGCGCGCCCCGAGCACCTCGTCTCTCCGCCCTTCCTCCAGGGCCTGGACTCCGACGCCTCCAGCAAGGTAGCGCTGCGACAGCCCCGCCCTTCCTCCAGGCGCCGGAGCGGCCTGCCTCCTCGCCGCCTCCCTCCACGGCCAGGAGCTGCGCGCCAGGCCCTGCCTCCTCTACCTCGTCCAGTGCCCCGAGCCCCGTCCTCCAGCGCCATGGCCTCGTCGCCCCGAGCTCCTCCAACAAGTCCGGCGCCGCCCTGCATCCTCTCCAGCAGCGCCCCGTACCTCCTCCTCGAGCCGCGCCCTCCGCCTCCAGCAGCCGGCCAGTACCGCGGACTCCCTCCTCCATGCTGGGTGCCGCCCCAGCCAGCACCAAGGCCCGCGCCCCGTCCTCTCCGGCGAGTCCTGCCAGTGACCAGCAACAGCACCGGCGCCGCCTAGTTTTGCTGCAGGGGCCCGTTCCATCAGTTGCAGAACGCCAAGTTACGTACGGTCGTCTTCGGTACGGTGGATCAAGTCAAGACTCGCCGACAGCCGGCAAACACCCCTCCAAATCGTGTACGACTACATCCGATGCGGGTTTCGACAAGTACTACGATGCATGCTCGGAGCCTCGGTTCCATCAAGTCCGACTACTACTTGTATGAGTACCGCGACATCGACAGCCCGTCAAGTTCGACTACAACGAGAACCCGACCAAGTTCCACTACGTCACAAGAACCAAGACCTCGACCCCGACAAGTACCACGACCAAGTACCACGACGAGCCGAACGGCTACAAGATGACCACCAAGTTCATCTACATACGTGAACAACTACCGTCGCCAACGTGAACGACTACCGTCGCCCCGGAAACGATGGATGCGCCAAGTACATCTACGAACTCGACGCCCGAACGAGTACAACTACCGTCGTCGAGACCGCAAGTACCTCTACGAACGTGTACCCCTACGTCAACGACGACCACGATGACCGTGAACCACTACTTCCACTACTACCACTACTTCCCCTACGATCTCGAACCGCCCCGAGAACGATCGTTCCGAAGGTATAACCCCGAGACGATGACCCATGGAATTCATGTGTTGTATGAAATGCATCCCTTGTGTGCTCCGTGTCCGTTGTGCCCTCTTTTGTCGTGCTCCTCGGTTGCCTCGTCGCCGACTCGTGGGAACCCGGTGACGGGATCACCCCACGTTTTTCATCTCGTTCGACTCGCTCACTCCACCTTTGCTTTTGCACCGGTCTCTCAACGAGTTACCGGAACCGAGATGTTGCGTTGCATCATTTTCGGATCGTTGCCGTGGCACCCTTTCTTCCACCACGGTGACAAATGCTTCATATCTCTCATGTTAACTTTTATTAAAATTGCATAAAACTTGATCATGTCATCCGCATCATGATAACAACATTAATATGTTTATAATGTGTGTTTTGTTGTTGCTTTAATAATTGCTAAACATGCTCATGGGGATTTTCCGGAATTGTTGTTGTTATTTTTTTCCGGCCTCATTTAAATTGCCTAGATAGGTAGTTTACTTTTGATTCACCTCTTGCCATGTTAAAAACATTTAATCTTGTCTTGTAAATAAACGAGAGTCAACTAAATAATTAAAATGTGGTGTTTTGTCAATATGCAACTCGTTGCATATTGAGCTCCACTTAACTTGTAGTTTTGGTTGTGCACTATGCCATGCATATTTAAACCGGACATGCATCATACTTGGATGTGCATCGTATACCATGTTTATGCTTGGGTGTTTACCGTGTTGTTTTGCTTCTTTCCGGTTGCTTCTCTTGTTAGCTTCGGTTTCGTTCCGGAGTTGTGAGGATTCGCTCGATTGTGTTGCTCCGTCTACTTCATGGATCCGTTCTTCTTCCTTGTGGAATCCCAGGCAAGATGATCATACCCTTGGATACCTTTACTACCATTGCCATGCTTAGTTGTCTTGATGCTATCGTTACATGTCGCGCTACCCATTTTTTATGTCAGCCTCTCCTTGTTGCCATGAAACCTCTAACCTTTGACACCTTCCTAGAAAAACCACTGTTTGGCTATGTTACCCGCTTGCTCAGCCCCTCTTATAGCGTTGTTAGTTGCAGGTGAAGATGAAGACCGTTCCAGGTGGGAACTGGTTGTTGGAATATCACAATATCTATAATTATTATTAACACACCTATTTACTGGGCATGGGTGGAAGGCTTAGCCTTTTGCTCGGTGTTTTGTTCCACTCATGCCACCTTAGGCGCCGATAAACCGGCATTATGTTCCTTGATTTTGCGTTCCTTACACGATGGGTGGATGGGGACCCCTTGACAGTTCGACTTTGAATAAAACTCCTCCAGCAAGGCCCAACATTGGTTTTAATTTGCTCATAATAACAACTTAAATAATTAATTAATTGCATAGGGGGTCATGTCCCCGGGTTCTTAATTCTACATAGCAGGAGGGGCAGTGCTGATGGTGTTGGTCCCAAACGGGGAGCCTGCGGGGTCACCACGGGGAAACTCGAGGATTGATATAAACTCGTAGCTTCGCCCATCCGGTTGTGGCCTGAGACAAGATACACGCGGCTACTATCAGGGTGTCGGCACGCCGGGAGGTCTTGCTGGAGTTGTTTTACCATTGTCGAAATGTCTTGTGCTACCGGGATGCCGAGCCTGATCGGATTTCCCTAAGATAAGGAGTGATGATATTATATTTATCACTTCAGCTAATCGTGAGAGCTTGTGATGGGCTAAGTTGGGACACCCCTGCAGGGTTATGATCTTTCGAAAGCCGTGCCCGCGTTTATGTGGCAGATTGGAATTTGTTAATGTCCGGTTGTAGAAAACTTGACAGAGGATCCGAAGTAAAACACACAACTGTGTGAGTAACCGTGACTGTCTCTTTTCACTTTGAGAAGAGAACACGGTGGGGTTATGTTTGATTCGTATGTAGTTCAGGATCTTTAGCGATCACTACTTTTGCGACCGTTTGCGTAGATGCTCATCTTATTCTGGTACTCGTAAGCTAGCCACCATATTATGCTTAGCCGCTACTGCAACCTCACCACTTTACCTCTTCCTACCCTCAAAGCTTTGCTAGTCTTGTTACCCATGGTTATGGGATTGCTGAGTCCTCGTGGCTCACAGATACTACAACACCAGATGCAGGTTCAGCCAAGTTTGATGCAGGAGCTGGTTCAAGTTCTTCACTGGGAGCTCGATGAAGAGTTTGGCCATATGCTTGTGACGTTTTCGACGATCAGTAGTGGTTTCTACTAGGATTCGATCCTGACCTGTGGCTTTATGTTGTTTTGGTATCTTTCTTTGGATCTTCGCCCGTAGTCGGGTTGTGATGTTTTGAATGATGTATTGCTTATGTATTGTATTGTGTGAAGTGGCGAGTGTAAGCCGGCTATCTCCTTTTGCAGTTTAATCCCTCTTTTACATGAGTCGTGCAAAGATACCAAACTTGAGATCATTCTAGGATGGGCTTATACCTTTAAGTCGTGCCTCGACACGTAGGAGGTATAGTCCCATCCTGGGCATTACATTACCCTCAACTACGAGGGGAGGTAAGGAACTGCCATCTAGCTCTGCACTTGATTCATCATCTGTTATGGGTCAATTTGTGACACCTACTCCTGCTATTGAATATGATATGTCATATGTTTTTGATGATGCCACTTCTGCTATGTACGATGAAACTACTTCTATGCTTGATAATACTTTGCCACTAGGTGAATTTCTAGATGAACAAATTGCTAGAGTTAGGGAGAATGCAAATATTGAAACTGATAATATTTATGAAAGTGATGATGAAGCTTCTCCCAATAGGTATGAATTGCATGTTGTTCCAGAGGGTTATGTTATGGATGAAGAAACTGCTAGAGACTTTCTTGCTTGCAGCGATAGATATGATCTTAAGAAATTATTAGCTAAGTTGAAAGAAAAGTCCTTGAATGCTAGAATGAAACATGACCCTGCTTTCGCTACTTCACCTATCTGTGTTACTGATAAGGATTATGAATTCTCTATTGATCCCGAGTTAATTACTTTGGTTGAATTTGATCCTTTTCATGGCTATGAGTCTGAAACTGTTGTGGCACATCTTACTAAGTTGAATGATCTAGCCACCCTGTTTACCAACGATGAAAGGATTCGTTATTACTATATACTTAAGTTGTTTCCGTTCTCGTTAAAGGGTGATCCTAAGACATGGTTTAATTTTCTTGATCCTGGTTGTGTGCGTAGTCCCCAGGATATGATGTATTACTTCTCTACTAAATATTTTCCCGCTCATAAGAAACAAGCTGCCTTACGGGAAATATATAACTTTGCTCAAATTGAAGAAGAGAGTCTCCCACAAGCTTGGGGGAGGCTTCTCCAATTACTTAATGCTTTGCCTGATCATCCTCTTTAGAGGAATGATATACTTGATGTCTTTTATAATGGACTAACCGATGCTTCTAGAGACCACCTGGATAATTGTGCTGGTTGTGTTTTCAGGGAAAGAACAGGTTATCAAGCAGAATTACTATTGAATAATATGCTGGACAATAAAAATAATTGGACATTTCCTTAACCATCCCCTAAGCTAACTACGAAGAAAAGAGGTGTTCTATTTCTCAGTCCTAAAGATATGCAAGAGGCAAAGAAATCCATGAAAGAAAAAGGTATTAAAGCTGAAGATTTTAAGAATTTACCACCTATTGAAGAAATACAAGGTCTTGATAACCCGACACAGGTAGTAAAGGTAAATTCTCTTTATAGATTGGATGAAGGGGATATTCCTTATTATAAGTCTGCTAGCCAATGCTTAGATGAGTTTGACAATTTCATTATGAAACAGGAAAACTTCAATGCTTATGTTGGTAGATAATTGCAACACAATGCTTATATGATTGAACGCTTGAGTGATTATCTTTCTAGAGTTAAAGGTGAATTGAAACTCATTAGTATACATGCTTCCATGGTCACCACTCAAGTAGAACAAGTACTTAAGGCTCAGAATGATTTTCTCAATGAATTAAATAGTAAGAATAATGACTATGCTGTTAGAGTTGCTACTAGAGGTGGTAAAGTGACTCAGGAACCTCTATATCCTGAAGGCCACCCTAAGAGAATTGAGCAAGATTCTCAGAGAGCTAATTTAGATGCACCTAGTTCTTCTAAGAAGAAGAAAAAGAAAAATGATAGGACTTTGCATGCCTCTAGTGAACCTATAGCTGACACACCTGAGAATCCCAATGATATATCTGTTTCTAATGCTGAGACACAATCTGGTAATGAACATGAGCCTAGTCATAATGTTAATGATGATGTTCATGATGATGCTCAACCTAGCAATGATAATGATGTAGAGATTGAACCTGTTGTTGATCTTGATAACCCACAATCAAAGAATCAACGTTATAATAAGAGAGACTTTGTTGCTAGGAAGTACGATAGGGAAAGAGAACCATGGGTTCAGAAACCCATGCCTTTTCCTCCGAAACCATCCAAGAAAAAGGATGATGAGGATTTTGAGCGCTTTGCTGAAATGATTAGACCTATCTTTTTGCGTATGCGTTTGAGTGATGTGCTTAAAACAAATACTTATGCTAAATATATGAAGGATATTATTACCAATAAAAGAAAGATACCTGCAGTAGAAATTTCCACCATGCTTGCCAATTACACTTTCAAGGGTGGAATATCTAAGAAACTAGGAGATCTAGGAGTACCTACTATACCTTGCTCCATTAAAAGAAACTATGTTAAAACTGCTTTGTGTGATCTTGGATGTGGTGTTAGTGTTATGCCTATCACTTTATATCGTAGACTTGACTTGAGTAAGTTGAAACCTACTGAAATATCTTTGCAAATGGCTGATAAATCAACTGCTATACCCGTCGGCATTTGTGAGGATGTGCATGTTGTAGTTGCAAATGTTACTATTCTAACGAACTTTGTTATACTTGATATTCCCGAGGACGATAGTATGTCTATTATCCTTGGTAGACCTTTTTTGAAGACTGCAGGGGCTGTTATTAATTGCAACAAAGGCAATGTCACTTTTCATGTCAATGGTAATGAGCATACGGTACACTTTCCGAGGAAACAACCTCAGGTCCACACTATCAATTATATTGGAAAAATTTCAACTATTACTATTGGAGGTTTTGAATTTCCTCTTCCTACTGTCAAGAAGACATATGACATTCTTATTGTTGGGGACATACATATCCCCATTGAGGTAACCTAGTGTTATTCGAAAATCCTTCGGTTTCATGTTATTCGGAAAGAGTTTATTAACAAGACCTGATCAACCTTGTTAATGGATTCCTTTTGATGAGCATGGGATAGGTGAATCTAGATAGCACAACCTTCTGTACCCTCCTTTTACTTTCTGTTAATTAGGATAAATAAAGCCAAAATAGTATTTTCTGTCTTATTCCAGACTTATCCGTGCAATAAAAAATACCTCAAAAATAAAAGTTCTCCAAATGCCCTGAAAATTAAATATGATTTTTCTAGAATATTTGAGAATATATGGCACAGAACACACAGCGAGGGGAGCCAGCACCTGGCCACAAGGGTCCAGGGCGTGCCCCTGCCTCGTGGGCCCCATGTGACCCCCCCTCCATTTATTCCTACACCCATACTCTTCTTCTTCCTCCCAAAAAAATCACCAACCAGCTCAAGCACGAGTTCTAGCTCATCTTGCTGCCATTTTCGATCTCCTTGCTCAAAGCACCATTCACCAAACTGTTTGGGGGGATTGTTCCTTGGTATGTGACTCCTCCATTGGTCCAATTAGTTTTTGTTCTAGTGCTTTATTTATTGCAAATTTTTGCTGCTGTGGTGACCGTGTTCTTGGGCTTGCATGTCAAATTTCTTTGGTCCCAAGTAGTTCTAATGCATGATATAGTCTCTAGGCATTAGTAGGAGTTGTTGCTATCAATCTTGTTGAGTTTGGTTAACTTTTATTTTGAGTTGCTAAAAATTTCGGAAAATTTCAGAAAAATGCATAGGAAAAACTTCCAAGGTGGTTCTTCAAGGAAGCAAGAACCGAGGCTCGCGTTTCGTGAGCCAGACGGCGAACTAACGAGGAAAGCTGACGTGCGGCCTTGTGAATGGTCGTCAGATGACTTTATGGATCAGGTTGGCATCAAGGACGAATTTTACGCATATGTGCGCAACGCTGACCTTGAGGGCTTCATACAAGATAAGTGCCCTCAATACCGTGGCTTAACTGATACCTTGGTGAGAAGGTTTAAATTTTCATCTTCACGTAATTCTCACACTGTCCTGTTTGACCCTTTTGATAAATCCTATACCATGGACTTAGAGGATTTTAATGATGCTTGTAAGCTCCCGCAGTGGGGCAGTATGGGTGATCCTCGCAAATCTGAATATAGAGATTTTCTTGCTAGTATCACTGTGGGGGAATCTAGAGAAATCACACAGGCTACCATAGGGAGCATTCATTTTCCTGCTATTCATTACTTTGCTCTCTTTATCGGTAGATGCATAAACGGTAAGGATGAGGCTTGCCACATGTGTGTCCCTGATCTTAGTGTTCTTAAGAGTGCAGTACTAGGCGATAGACAATATAACTTGGGAGCCATTGTTGCACGTAGGCTACTTCATAATGGTTTGCATGGAGATTTATTTGGTGGGATTTATGCCACTCGCATAGCCCGCCGTCTTGGTGTGCCTGTTCATGAAAATGATGAACCTTTACCGCTTGCTCATTTGGATTACAATGCTATTACTAGTCACCGGTTTATAGAGAGGGATGAACAATCCCTCAAATATCGACTAATCTTTAACAGGCAGCATGTCATCCCTATTGTTCTTCCTACCCCTACTTTCTTTGACTTTCAGGCAAAAGGGAGATACACTATAACCTTGGAGGAGGCAAATGAGTATCATAATATGACGGAAGAAGCCCGCCTTCGAGCTGAAGCTCAGCAGGCAGTAGCTGCTGCAACCCAGTACAACCCCAACTACGATTTTGGATATCCGTCAGGTCAATACTGGCCATAGACCAACTTAGGCGAAAAGCCTAAGCTTGGGGGAGTATGTGTTTCTCACCGACTTTACATTCATGTTCACACACTTATTCTAGTTGTCAGTGCTCACACTCTTTCATTTGTACCATCCATGTTTAGTCTCAATTCTTTTTTTTCTTATTCTTTTTCTCGTGTGCTAGAAAAAACCTTAAGAAAAACAAAAAATATATTAGTTGTAGCTTCTAACTAGTTTACTTTCCTTGTAGTAGTAACTAAAAGAAAACCCAAAATATTTTCCGTTCTTCTTTTGCTTGTTGGGAGCTTTACCGTGTAAATAGTTTCTTTTCTTTTCTTTGGGGGTTAAGAGTAGAAGACCATGACTGAAAATGCTCAGTGGCTCTCATATGCTTTATTGTTGATTTTTCTTTGAGACATATTACCTTGTATTCTCTCTTGTATTAAATGCTCGCAGATTCCAGCTTAGTCCAATCCACGTGCACTATTATTATTATCCACACCGTTCGGTCGTGCGAGTGAAAGGCAATAAGGATGATATATGATGAACTAATTGAGATGAGAAAAGCTGGTATGAACTCGACCTCTCTTGTTTTTGTAAATATGATAGTTCATCGTTCCTGATTCAGCTTGTTAGGAATGAAACATGCTTGAAGTGACAACTAGAGATCATAGCTGCTTCCATGCTTAATTAGCTCAGAGTTTATAATGGTCTATCTTGTGTGCCAACATGATATTAAAATGGTTGTGATGTGGTATGATGGCGTGGTATTCTCATTTGAATGATTCAAGTGGCCTGACTTGGCACATGTTCACGCATGTAGTTGAAACAAATAAACATAGCCTCCACGATATTTATGTTCATGGTGATTTATATCCTACTCATGCTTGCATTCATTGTTGATTAATTTTAATGCATTTTCATGACCGTTGTTGCTCTCTAGCTGGTTGCTTCCCCTGTACTAAGCAGGAATATTGCTTGTGCATCCACTTCCATAAACCCCAAAGTTATTCCAGTGAGTCCACCATACCTTCCTATATGCGGTATTTACCTGCTATCCAAAGTAAATTTGTATGTGACAAACTCTAAACCTTCAAATGAAATTCTGTTTTGTATGCTCGAACAACTCATGTATCAACTAGGGTTTTTTATATCTTCTGTGCTAGGTGGGTTATTCTCACAATGAGTGGACTCCGCTCATCATTCACGAGAAAATGGCCGGTAACCGGAATGCCCAGTCCCATGCTCAAAATCATAATAAGTAAACAAAACTCCCCCAGGGCTGTTGCTGGTTTCGATGGTACCCATTGTTTCGGGCTAGCCCTGGAGTGTGCTTGTTGATGGTTGGGGAGTATAAACTTTAGCATTCTGTTTGGGTTACCGCCTATAATGTGCGTAGCATGGGAGATATCGAGATTCTTGGTTGTTATGTTGACAATGAGAGTATACCACTCAAAATGTTATTCATCTCTATTTAAAAATCGAGCTCTGGCACCTCTACAAATCCCTGCTTCCCTCTGCGAAGGGCCTATCTATTTATTTTTATGCTGAGTCATCATCCTCTTATAAAAGAGCACCAGTGGGAGAGCACCTCTGTCATTTGCATGTATTACCATTAATTTGCATTGAGTATGATCATGACTGGATCTCTTTTACTATGACTTACAATGTCTAGTCAGTCCTTGATCCTTAAAGGTGCTCTGCATTTATGTTTTGCGGTCTCAGAAAGGGCTAGCGAGATACCATCTTGTTATATCATATCATGATTGTTTTGAGAAAGTGTTGTCATCCGAGGTTTATTATTATTGCTCGCTAGTTGATTATGCCATTGATGTGAGTAGTCTTGAGACCTGAAAGTTATTGTGAATGTGGTTAGTTCATGATATTTTTGAAAACCTGAATGCTGGCTTACATATTTAAAACAACAAGAGCAAACAGAGTTTGTCAAAGTTTTTCTTTATCACTTTCAGTCAATCAACTGAATTGCTTGAGGACAAGCAAATGTTTAAGCTTGGGGGAGTTGATACGTCTCCAACGTATCTACTTTTCCAAACCCTTTTGCCCTTGTTTTGGACTCTAACTTGCATGATTTGAATGGAACTAACCCGGACTGACGCTGTTTTCATTAGAATTGCCATGGTGTTGTTTTTTGTGCAGAAATAAAAAGTTCTCGGAATGACCTGAAAATCCACGGAGAATTATTTTGGAAAATATAAAAAATACCCGCAAGAAGATCTAGACCAGGGGGCCCACACCCTGTCCACGAGGGTGGGGGCGCGCCCCCTCCCCTAGGGTGTGCCCCCTGCCTCGTGGGCCCCCTGGTGCTCCATCAACGTATCTCCGGATCCCATATATTCACTTTCGGGGAGAAAAAAAATAGAGAGGAAGAATTATTGCGTTTTACGATACGGAGCCGCCGCCAAGCCCTAATCTCTTTCGGGAGGGCTGGTCTGGAGTCCATTCGGGGCTCCGGAGAGTGGAGATCGTCGCCATCGTCATCATCAACCTTCCTCCATCACCAATTCCATGATGCTCATCGCCGTGCGTGAGTAATTCCATCGTAGGCTTGCTGGACGGTGATGGGTTGGATGGGATCTATCATGTAATCGAGTTAGTTTCGTTAGGGTTTGATCCCTAGTATCCACTATGTTCTGAGATTGATGTTGCTATGACTTTGCTATGCATAATGCTTGTCACTAGGGCCCGAGTGCCATGATTTCAGATATAAACCTATACTGTTTTCATGAATATATGTGTGCTCTTGATCCTATCTTGCAAGTCTATAGTCACCTACTATGTGTTATGATCCGGCAACCCCGAAGTGACAACAATCGGGACCACTCCCGGTGATGACCATAGTTTGAGGAGTTCATGTATTCACTATGTGTTAATGCTTTGGTCCGGTACTCTATTAAAAGGAGGCCTTAATATCCCTTAGTTTCCAATAGGACCCCGCTGCCACGGGAGGGTAGGACAAAAGATGTCATGCAAGTTCTTTTCCATAAGCACATATGACTACATTCGGAATACATGCCTACATTACATTGATGAGCTGGAGCTAGTTCTGTGTCACCCTAGGTTATAACTTCTACATGATGAATTGCATCCGACATAATTCCCCATCACCGATCCAATGCCTACGAGCTTTTCACATATTGCTTGTTGCTTATTTACTTTTCCGTTGCTACTATTACAAAAACTACAAAAACACTATCGTTACCTTTGTTACCGCTACCGCCATTATCATATTAATTTGCTACTAATCTACCTTGCTGCAGATACTAAGTTTCCAGGTGTGGTTGAATTGCAAACTCAACTGCTAATACTTTAGAGTATTCTTTGGCTCCCCTTGTGTCGAATCAATAAATTTGGGTTGAATACTTTACCCTCAAAAACGGTTGGGATCCCCTACACTTGTGGGTTATCAATGCCCATCGCCAACATCGTCAACCCGGTACCGCGAAGCTATCGTGGCATGGAACTCGCAAGGAGGACGCCACCAACATCAACATCATCAAGCTGGATCTCGGAGGCATGAAGCTCGTGGGGATGCCGTCGTGTGCCGCGGAGGACGGCGAGGAGATGGTGCTCGTCGGGATGACGTCCATCATCAACATCATCAAGTTGGTGCCGCAGAGTACGAAGGCATGGAGATCGCGAGACGTCACCACCAATGTCTACCTCGTCAAGATGGAGCTGTGACCTCGAGCCATGAAGATGACACACGCCCTCGGTGCTGCCCGCAACACGGAGCCCGCTATGCGAAGAAGATGGCGCTACACAATAACATGGCTTCATCAACCCTTACCATGGTTTCTTGAGGTGTGACCTTGTCTTCGCGGACCGTCGTAAACTCGGCGTCTAGTCGAGACGAGGTACCATTAAATGGTGCTATTCGCCACACGGAGCCCGGGATGCGAAGTGGCGCTACACAATGATGTGGCTTCACCAACCCTTGCCAGTACATGGTGCTATTTGCGACACGGAGCCCATGAAGACGAGGCTTGGTGGCGAGGAGGCGACGTGACTTCACCAGCACTAACTCCCGATGGCTCCGTGAGGTGGTGTCCTTTGTCTTGATGGACCGCCGAATACTCGGCGTCTAGCCGAGACGAGGCGCGAACCACACCGATCATGCTGATGTGAGTGTGATGCGGTTTTACACCGACGCCGGTCTCCTAAACAACTGACTCCCCCGAGGCATACCCCTTGCATACCCTGAGGAGGTCGCTAAGTTGTCGAGAAGTCCGAGTAGAGCAGGACCCATGCTATTCCAACACCAGACTACATCAACGCTGTCAAGACCGACGAGGCGCGAAGGCGAGGGCGGACATGGCTAGCACAAAGCCATGTTTTGAGTGGCACGTGTATCGATGAGGACACGGGCTTTGCAGCCGCCCACAACACACACACACACCATCATCATCATGCATGGAGGACGCGAAGCAAAGACGACGAAGACGACCACATGGCTTAATCGGAGGTATCCCGTGGAGTAACCCACGGGAGTAATTAATCGGGAGCCTTCCGAGGTCCCGGGAAACAGAGACCGCAATCACTACAGTCAAGCTGGCCGCGCTAGTAGGCCACGGAGCGCATATGTAAAGGGAACTTGTAATTTTGTTTCTCCGATGTGAGATTAATAAAGTGCATGTTTCCCTATGTTTATTTGTGTACTAAGTACACTGGCACGCCCGCAATGTTTTATTTTCCCTGGAGCGTAGAGAGATAATAATACAATAACCAACGTTATTTTTATTATTTCTCGTGTCAAACAGCCACCGACCTGGTTTAATGTGTGAGTACACCGGTGAGCTAACAGACACTCAACGCCACTGTCAGATCGAAATCACTGATAAGGACATCAATAACATGACCAAGACTCTTCTAAATGAGAGCTTGGAAGATTGCAGTCAATTCGGACTGAGTCCTTTCTGTACTCTGAATAAGCCGCCAACTGTAAGTTTTGAATCAAGCTCTTAGTTAACTCATATCTTAATTTATACTGTCTGCTTATACTCACCGAAACGTTTATAGGCCGATTCACCCTATTGGACCAAGAAGCTTCAGGAGAAACCAAAGAAACCTAGGCGAAGAGCAAGGCTATCAAAAAGCCTTCCAAGAAGAAGACCAACCCTGCCGAGTTACATAACGTGGATGGCGATGATGATGATGAATCTGATAATGAGTCGGAGGTAGAACTTGATTCCTTGGCTCATTTTTTGTACATCTTATTGACAATGACCATTATCAGGATGGAGCAGATGCCAGCCGTGTACATGATGTAGAGGTAATTATTCTTTCCTCCGGCTCAGAACTCTGCCAACACAGAAAACCCGACAAGCAAGCCGGAAAGTAAGATTTTCTCACCCTTTAACTTATTTGGATCCCAACTTTCTTTTGAAGAAGCAGAAACATGAAGCTCACCGTACAACCCGGAACAGTAGCTGTGGAGTTTTAACCTCCGGTTTACCGAACACCCGAGCACCTCACAAACGTCGACCAGAGGTCTAAAAAATTCTAACTTAGATTATCCCAAGGCGGGCCTTGTTCGTCAACCTCTTAACCCGTCTGATTCAAATTATGAGGGAACATCTCACTCTTCCTCTGGTGACTCAACGGGACTTCAAATCCCAGCTTTCAAGATTGTGCCTGGGTAAGGGTATATTCAATCATTCAAAACTTCATGCCTGTTTCATATGCTGACATCTGTGTATTTCTTATTCTCAGTGATCAGGCCAAACCCAGCAAAAAGGCAAAACTGAATAAACTGGCCGATGGTTCCAATCCGTGTGAGCCAGAAAAACAACAACCAGAATCCTCTCATCCAACTGCAATAGCCACCATTGATGACCCGCCATCAGAAGACCATGAGGTCTCCATAGACCTTATGTATGTTGAGCTGGCCATTTCTAAGCCACTAAGCCCAGATAAGCCCGCTGAAGAAAAGACTGATGATGTCGTCATCACCGGGTTTGGTTATACAACACCGGGCAACCCCACTGTTTTATCCAAGCACAACGCCAAGGAAGAAATTTGTGCTGATGATAAAGGCAAGTGGAAGGTAGACTTAGAGAGCTACGCCCAGTTTAGTTCCCAAGACCTCCACTCTGGTTATTTGAACCGTCTATACACCAGCCGTGATTTTGAAACCGGCTTAATCAATTTGATGAAGGAACGCTATGAGGTAATCCAATCACTATTCTCTTCATAATTATATGTCTATCGGCCGCCAAGTCTATAGGATATGATAGGATTGAATATGCTGTAGACTTTCCAATTGCCATAAAGAAACTGAACATCATCATTAGTAGCCCTTAATGCCCGGCTTAAATCATCAAGTTAAGCCGAGATGTTAAGTAGCAAAAATAAACTTCGCATCCGTAGCCCCCAAGGGTCGATTTAACTAGCATAGTTAAACCGAGACTTACCAATATTGTATAAATCAGCACTTCAATATGTAATCTTGATAACTAGATCATATCATTGCCCCAAGTCATCAGATAAATTCTTCTTTGAAAAGAGCAATAGGCATTAGCCCCCAAGTGCCAAGGAAAATACTTGTATTGTGCTTGGGACTTCAAAAAGTTCTTTAAGGGCAACAAATATTAGCCCGCAAGTGCCAATGAAAATTCTTGTATTGTGCTTGGTACTTTGAAAAGTAATCATGATCATAATATCTTCCATGTTTGTTTATGTCACAGGCTGAATTGACTGAGAAAAATGCACAGTTGAATGATCTGAAGGCCAACATCAAAACTCAGAAATCTGAGATATCCAAGGCCAAATCAGAACTAAAGACTGCTTTAGAAAACATTGAACAGCTTAAACAAAACTTCAACACAGACAAAGATAGCTGGGAGACCGAAAAAACGGCTCTACTGAAGAGAGCAGAGGATGCTGAAGCCGCACTTAAACCGGTAACTAACTATTTGTCCGGTTTAAGACAGCAAATCAATAATATGTCGTCAGCCATGTTCGGTAAGTAGGAAACATGACTCCTTTGCATCTCAATAAACATATTATAAACACCTACCGGCTTACCAATAATTTTTACTGCTACAGGTTCTCGGAGCACTAAGCTTGGCTCAGATATGCGCATTCGGCTTAATGCTATCTACACCCTTGTAGAACAGTTATACACTGGCACCCAAAGTACCATTGCTGCTGCTATGCATAAGAAATCCGCTCCCACTCTCATCAAAGATACACTGGAGCGACTATCAATGCTGCCCAAAGGATTGATGATTTAAAGTGAGCCTCTATCAGAGCCGGTGCACTGACTGCCTTAAGCCGGGCAAAAGCGTGGCAAGCATATCTTGATCCTGAAGATTTGGCCAATGGATACCCAAATGTTAAAGAGGACGGATCTCCCTTCAGTGCTGGTGACTTTGCAGATATAGCAAGAGAAATGCGTCCATTAGCAAGTAAGTTGGCTGAAGAAACCAATCTATCCACATACTAGGCGGCTTATGATGCTGAGAACAAGAAAGTGAAGGCGCCGGTTCATCAGGAGAATGATCTCATCCCGCTGATTTGTAAGCACACCTTCGCTCCTGACATTGATCCATCCAACCTTATTGATGATGAAGCCATATGTAGAGCATTGACTGGTATCAACTGGGCTACGCCTGACTTCCAGCTGATGGATAATCAAGGAGCTGAAGAGGAAGAAGAAGCGCATGATGATCTGGAGGCTTCAACCCACCAACAGTCATGAACCATTGTATGAAGCATAATATTGTGATGTTTTACTTCTCCAAACTCTTATCCTCTTTGGGCCATCGGATGCCTTGTGATAGGCTAGTTAAACTCTTGATCTGTCATGCCATCGTGCACGTTTTGTTTGCATAACACTGCTGATCCGCCAGTTGAAGATCTGCCACTTATGTTTATGATATCATCAATTAAGGAGATCAGATTTATCATTTTTCCTGCAGACAAAACAGATCACAAGTGCCCTGGCGGTTTACCCCAGGGCGGGTCACAATACCCCATATAAAAAACACTGGTGACTAAAACAGTCCATAATCAGGGTTGGTTTAATCGTAACCTTATATAATCATAACTAAAATATCATACCTGTGATATTTGCTCACACTGCCGGCTTATCATACCTGTGCAGTAAGGGTTACAACCCAAAGATTGAGAGCACAACACCCTGTTCAATTGATTTATACCATCGGATTATAATGTCGCACGCAGCAAGGGGTAATATCCCAAAACTTAGAGCACAGCGCTCTAAGCACATAAAATCATCATACACTAGTGACTTAAAGTTCAAAGCCAGGCCGGGTTAACAAACGTCGGGTAGATTCAGCTACGAACTATAAGGCAACATAGCCCTCATCGGTTTTTAACCATGTATTAATATGTCATAAGAAAGGAATCAAAAAATGTTCAAATCAAATGTAAATCAGAAAACAAGGCTTTCATAGGCTGCGAAGCCTTAAAATCGTGTGCTTTTTCAAGGGCTGCACCGCCACTGACTTAAACCTTCATTCAACCTTATAAGTTAGGCCTCACATGACCAATCGCCATTTTAACTTTGAGAAGTTCAGGGTCTATGTAAGATTGACTGTCAAGAGTACGACGAGTCATTCCAGGATTACTTGGGCGGAGTGGCAGACTTAAAAGGCAGGATAACCCAGATTTTTAGGCGAATACACCTGGCTTCCAAACCTATTACAAGGGTCATCAAAGCTCTTGTCCATTTAATAAAGAGCCCCCAAGTAATATTTCATTCTAGGTGTACAAGCCGGATCAATAGGGTAGTCATAGCTATGCTCAATGAGCAAGAAGTCCCCAAGTATTTCGTAATCACGACGTACAAGCCGGATCAAACGGGTAGTGTCGTGGATTTAGCACGGCAGATGTCCTAGCAAAATGACTTAGTCGTGAGGCCATCGCTCGGGTCAGCTTAAAGGGATTAAAGCGGACGAAGGACACATGGAGTTTATACTAGTTCGGCCCCTTCGGTGAAGGTAAAAGCCTACGTATAGTTTGGTGTGGTATTGCTTGGGCTTCGATGACCAGGGAGCGAATCCGCTTTTCCTGAGTCTCGAGCTGTTGTTTCTTGTCCTGAACTGTCGCCGGGTCGTCCCTTTATATAGGAGGCGACGTCCGGTCCGGTTTACAGAGTCCCGAGGCCGGCTCATAAACATATCCGCCTCGGTCTCTACTCTTTCTATCTTACATCCTAAGTTACATGGCATGACGGTTTACAAATCATGGGCCTTATACATGGGCCCTGAACCTCCATAGGCTATAACCTTCTACTACATACTCCACTGGGCTTCTGATAATATAATCTTTATAACATAAACCGGATCCTCCTGCTGGTTTATACCTGATAGTAATATCCCTGACATTAGGCCCCAGATTGATTTGAACTTGCTCATATCAGTCTTCAAAGTCTTGTACAAATTTCCCTTTCAGCAGCTCTTGTATACTTCTTAAACTGGCCATGACGTCATCTCCTGGAATCGCTTCAGTCTGTCATGACATCATCTGCGCATTTAACGCCCGCATCTGTTTGTTACCTTTCTTTATTACCGCTCCGAAGATCGAGGCGACAGCTCAATCCATATCCGATTTTTGGTCTCCTCGATTCCCGAGCCTGCCGTTTTATCTCTTCGGCCTATAAATGAGGCCGAGGGCCATCTCTTTTACCCCTTCCTGCTTCGTCTTCCTCTGTCTCCAGCGCTCAAGCCTCCGTCGCCGTCCTTCGAGCTCACCGTCGTCAGCAAGCCTGGCCGCTGCATCAACCTGAGCACGTCCAGATATTCGCTGCCGTCCTTCCGCCTCTTCAGGTATGTTATTTCTTCTCCCAATAGATTTTAGCTCTAGGGTTTGTCTGTAGCTCGCCGCGAACCCTTGTTCTTCGTAGTTCATCGCCGTAGGCTGTTTTTAGCTGTAGATGTAAAACTTGTTAGGTCAACCCTCATGCGTGTGATTCCGCTCCATCGCCATAACTTTAGTTTCTCCAATACTGCTAGTTTGGATTGGATCTGTAGAAAACTTCCGCTGCCTTCACTGAATATGACTTGAATTGTTTTGTCTTTTTTCATGCGCCGTAGACCCATATTTTACCTCTGCTTCCTGTGAAAGTTGTTTCTCATACTTTAGATCTGCAGATTTTTACCTGCTTATGTCACCGGTTCAATTATAACTTGCGCCTCATATGCCTGCACTGACGGTTTAGATTTAAGCCTGCATTCCGTAATTGGCGGTTTAACTTTCTCCTTCTATTGCCATAAACCGGTAGCTGTCTCGTTCATGCTTGCTCCGGATCAGTGGGTACCATTAGTCCCTTGCTTAAACCGTCAATTAGGTCAATACTTTCACAGAACACGCCGGTTTGCATCCAATAGATTCGTAAAACCGGGCCTTGTATTGTATTTTTCAGCACTCCCGCATTGGAAAAGATGGCTAAACAGTTCGTTGCTTGCAATTGGGTCCCTTCCCGGATTACCGAGGACGACCTAGTAAAGGTGACCTCAATTGGCATTCTGGGTCCTAAAGAGGTTCTGCATTGGCGGGCCCCTGGAAAGGAATGTCCTCCTGCACCTAAGGAAGGAGAAATCCTCATTTTCTTTGATCATCTAGCCCGGGGCTTTAGCCCACCCGGTTCGAAGTTCTTCCACGACGTCCTAGCCAATTTCCAACTCCATCCACAAGACATAGGTCCCAATTCCATATCCAACATCTGCAACTTCCAAGTCTTCTCAGAGGCATATCTGCAAGAGGAGCCATCTGTGGAGTTGTTCCGGGATTTTTTCACCTGAATCGCCGGACTAAGTTCTCTGACGGGCCCCATACTGAACTCGGCGGCATGAGCATCCAGAAAAGGAAGGACATCAGTTTTCCTCACGCCACTCTTCACAGCCATCCAAAAGAATGGAACCAGACTTGGTTCTATTGCAAGGATACTTCACCCGAAGGAGAAAATCCGCTGCCGGGTTACCGCGCTTACCGCCTGACGCCGAGTCATCCTTTCCCACAACGTCTAAGCGCCCAAGACCGGGCTCAATATCCCCCTCAACTTTCCAAGCTTAGGGCTTTCGTAGCTAACGGTTTAACCGGGGTTGACTTTGTTCGATGCTGGCTCTCTTGGAGTATTCTTCCCTTAAGCCGGCGTTCAAGCTTAATGTGTGAATATACTGGCAATCCGGAAGATCCTCAGTGTCACACAAAAATAGTGCTTCCTGACAACGAAGTTACTGAATCTGCAAAAAAGATGCTGAACATCCCTCTGGAAGAGTGCAGCCGGACCGGTTTAGCTCCTTTCTGCGCAAACAACTGACCACCGCCGGTAAGACTCTTCTGTCCCTTTCTATTCACTTTAATCTGTTCATATCACTTGTCCTCAACATGTTCTTATTCCTTTACGCAGGCCCATGATCCCTTCTAGAAGAGGAAAGCTCAAGATAAACCGGCAAAGCCAACCCGTAAGAAGAGCTTAGTCGTAAAGAAGAAGAAAACTGCTGCCGTTTCTGGTTCAAACCTCGAAGAAGATGATCCGGCTTCTGAGGTACTGCTTGATTCTTATGTCCTTTGAATTCTCTTTGTTTATATTTATATCAATAATGTCTTTTCCTAGGATCCGGCAGAGGGAAGTAAAGCGAATGAAGTTGAGGTAATCTCTCTCTCATCTGATTCAGAACCGTTGCCACCCAAG
This sequence comes from Secale cereale, assembly GCA_902687465.1. NCBI lineage: Eukaryota > Viridiplantae > Streptophyta > Magnoliopsida > Poales > Poaceae > Secale > Secale cereale. The sequence goes on along the minus strand of LR738713.1, from coordinate 252,913,849 downwards.
ATTCGCCGGGTATCCTGGAAGTATCCATTTTCTCACCCTTATGCTCAATTGGATCCCAACTTTCTTTTGAAGAAACAACAGCATGAGGCTCGCCGGACCACACGCCAGCTCGCAGATGCCGCTCAGAGGTTTTGCTTACTCCAACCCTTCTTCATCCAAAAGCAGGTCTTATTTGCAAACCTCTTAAACCGTCTGATCCCAACTATCAGGAAGCTCCTCTGTCTTCTTCCGGCGAGTCGACTGCTACTCAAATCCCGGTGCTTAAGACCGTTCCTGGGTAAGTCATATTTCCAAACGTCCGGTTTACCTTTCCGTTTTGACTTTGTGATTTTCATTGCTCTTTTAATCTTTATCAGTATGCCCAAGCTTAGCAAGAAGGCGAAATTAAATAAACTGGCTACCGAACACACCACCGCTGAACCGGCAGAGGATCTTGAAGCGGCCAACCCTCCAAAGGAAAATGTTGAAGTCCAGCATGACGACCCCTCCCCTATGGATCATGAAGATCTTGCTGCTCCGGGGGGTGATGCTATGGTGAACACAGCTGAACCGGCAAGCCCTGTCCGGGTTAGTCCTCCTCGGGCTAGCTTGGCTCCTGTTAGTCCGGTGCGCACCGCTGATCCCCTCCAGCCAGCCGCTGCCTCAACAGAAGATGTTGAGATAACCGGGATAGGCTTCTCTGCTCCCACAGAGCCTGTTGTCTTGGCTAGACACACCGCCAAGGAGGAAAAGCTTCAGCAAGATAAAGGCAAGTGGAGTACAGATTTGTCAAGTTATAATCGGCTTAGTGCCCAGGAACTCCACTCTGGGTATCTGAACCGGCTCTTCACCAGCCGTGACTATGAGGCCGGTTTGGTCAACATGATGAAGGAGAAATATGAGGTAATTTTCTTTCCTTTTGCCTTCCGTTTCTGCTTGTATCTTGCAATTATACCTTTAGGCCATAGTAGCCCCCAAATGCCGGTTTACCTCACCGTAGGTGAACCGGGACTTCTCTTATGTCTAAGAATGAACGTACATTAGCCCCCAAGTGCCAAGGGCATAACTTGTTTATGTGCTTGGGACTTGTCTGAAAAAGTTGCCTTCATTGACTTCAATTGTACATTAGCCCCCAAGTGTCGAGTGCATAACTTGTTATGTGCTTGAGACTTTTGTTTGAACTGTCCTTCAACACTTTCCTTTTCCTGCAGGCTGATTTGAACCGGAGAGCTTCAGAGGCAACTGAACTCCGGAATAGCTTAGCCTTCCATGAAATGAAGCTGCTTTCAACCCGGTGACGCAGGAGCTATCCGGGTTAAAACAACATATAGATGATATGACATCTACTATCTTCGGTGAGTATCTGTCTTTATATGTTTGTATCCTTCCAATCTTATATTGCTCCGGTTTAACTCGCCAATTGTATATAGGGAGGCGCATAACTCATCTTGGAGACGATGTTTGGAAGAAATTGAAAGTTGCTTTTACCTTGGTGGAACAACTCTACTCCGGTGCTCAGAGAGCCATCAGTGCTATGTCGCACAATAAACCGGCGCCGACCACTATCCAAGGTACTCTGGAGAAGTCATCCATCTTGCCTGCTAGACTTGTTGAAGTGAAGAAATCTGCTGCAAGAGCTGGCTCTCTCATGGCGTTAACCCGGGCCAAGGCGTGGGTTCCCGATTTTGATCTGGCTGAGGCCATGAATGGTTATCCCAGCATGAAAGAGGATGGGTCAGCCTTCTCCTCTGAAGATCTTCGCTCCTTAACCAAAGACATGCGCCCTCTTGCTAGTAAGATTGCTGACGAAGCGGACTTAGCCAGGTATCATCCGGGTTACGATCTAGAGAATGCGCGGGTGGAGCGGCCGGTTTATGACACCGAAAATCTGATCCCACCCGTTCGTAAGCATACCTTCGCTCCTGACATTGATCCATCAAACCTTATAAATGATGAAGTATATTTCCGTGCCCTCGCCAAGATTGACTGGAGCACTCCTGATTTCCAGCAGCTGCCAGAAGTCGACGAAGATCCGGAGCAAGCTGACCCTCAGTCTTCACAGCGTGCTGAGGAAGAATCCTAAACCGGCTCCGGTTTAACTTTGAGATGCTGAACACTTTGCAAGAAACTTTGATTCTTTTGGGCCTGCAAGTGCCTTGTAATAGAATAGTTGAGATACTGCCTTTGTCCCACTGTTATGGTATTACTTTGATTGGCAATCCCCAATTTGTCTCCTGCTTGTAATGCATTAACAGTTTATATTACCTGCGTGTGCACGAAGAAAGCTAAAAGATGTCCTCGCAGTTTACCACCGGACGGATTATACTGCCCTGATACATGTTTCAAATAAATAATTTGAACTGCATATAAAACACAAACATATCCCATACCTGTGATTAAGTGTGCTTGTAGACCTTAACCCGGTGGGAATATTTTAAAGCGCGGGTGCTGATGAAGCCCTTGGCTCTCTTATCGGCTTAGCATAATGGCCGATCCGGGTTATGATGAACGCCAGTTTAACTCTCGCTAGTGTTGATGACCTAGACTCTTAATTCTGTATTCCTATGGTCAACCTTGTAGTTGTCCAGTCTCGCATCAATGGACGTGGTTAAAAAACCAATGACCTTGAAGACAAAGATTTGTGAAAACATAAAAAATAAAAAATAAAGTTTTTTGGGCAAATAAGACCATGTAGTCGAGGCTTTTTACGAGCTGCCAGGCTCCAAATTCGAGGCTTTTTATGAGCTGCCAGGCTACTGTCATTAACCATTTTAGCAAAGCCTGTCAAGATGCTCCGCAATCCTTAACCAAATCATCGATGTACATAGCTACCCAATGTTTCAAAATCTCGTAAAGATTTTTTCTTTGGGTAATCAACTCGATGATCGTCAATTTAACGTGACCAAGTTCAGGGTCCCGAAGGATTAACTTGTGACAGGTTCGACGGGTCATACCAGGTTTACCTGGACGGCGTGATTTACTTGATGCAGGCAGGTTAATCCGGGGTTTTAGGTGTATGCACCGGGCTTCCAATCCATGTTCACTACAAGGGTATTCAACTCGCTGAGAGCCCACAGGTAGTGTGTGAGCCGTTTGCTCGTCGGGGCATATGTTTGAGTTGTGCTAGGCATCAAACCCTCTTTTACCCCTCATCATGATGTGGAAATTGCCAAAGCAACCAGAGCAGTGCTCTTATGATGGGCTTCATACCGCCGCCTGCTCAAGAGACCATGGGAAACTTCCTTGCCCGCGGAAGCCCCCATGTGACTCTTGTTCGTATAGATAAGATGGCTGATTCCTTGATTTGTCAAGGGCGCCTGTTTAGGAGGCCATGGAAAGCTTCTTTGGAAACCCCCATGTGATACTCCTTTGTGAAAAGACACGGTTGATTCCTTGATTTGTCAAGGGCGCCGGTTTAAGAGGCCATGGAAAGTTTCTTTCGAAGCCCCCATGTGATACTCTTTTTTTGAAAAAGATGGTTGATTTCCTGGTGTACCGTGGGCGCTAGTTTATTTTATTAATCATAATATATACATTGTACATAAAGCGGAGCCAATGGCTCAAGTATAGTAAGGTCGAAGAAGAGCGATGTTCCACGGCCGCTTGGTCTCCTCCTCAGCCGTAAGTGAGTCCTTATGCTCTCGAACGTTGACAAGGTAGTATGATCCGTTGTGCAGGTTTTTGCTGACCACAAAGGGCCCTTCCCATGGTGGGGATAGCTTGTGCATATATGTCTGGTCCTGGATGAGCCGGAGCACCAGATCTCCTTCCTGAAACGCCCTGGTCTTGACCCGGCGGCTATGGTACCGGCGCAGGTCTTGCTGATAAATAGCTGATCGCGCTGCTGTCGTGTCCCGTTCCTCATCCAGCCGGTCCAAGCAGTCTTGTCTTGCTTGTTCATTATCCGCTTCAACGTAAGCCGCCACCTGTGGTGAGTCATGCCGGATATCACTAGGGAGGACCGCTTCAGCACCGTATACCATGAAGAAAGGCGTGTATCCTGTAGATCTGTTAGGTGTAGTGTTGATGCTCCATAAGACAGAAGGCAACTCCTCTACCCAGCAACCCGGTGTTCTTTGCAAAGGAACCATAAGCCGGGGCTTGATGCCTCTCAAGATTTCTTGGTTGGCTCTCTCAGCTTGGCCATTGGACTGAGGGTGAGCTACTGATGATACATCAAGGCGAATATGTTCTCTTTGACAGAACTCCTCCATATCCCCTTTAGATAGGTTGGTGCCGTTATCAGTTATAATGCTATGTGGAAAGCCAAACCGGAAAATCACCTTTTTGATGAACTGAACCGATGTTGCCGCATCACACTTACTGACAGGCTCTGCTTCAACCCACTTTGTGAATTTCTCCACTGCTACCAACAGGTGGGTTTTCTTATCATGGGATCTTTTAAAGGGTCCAACCATATCAATCCCCCAAGTCGCAAACGTCCAGGTAATTGGAATCAACCTCAGCTCATGTGCCGGTACATGAGCACGCCGTGAGAATTTCTGGCAAGCGTCACATTTTCTGACCAAGTCCTCTGCGTCGGCGTGAGCCGTCAACCAGTAGAACCCATGACGAAAAGCTTTAGCTACCAAGGATTTTGAACCGACGTGATGACCGCAATCCCCTTCATGAATCTCTCGAAGAATATCACAGCCTTCCTCTGATGATACACACCGTTGAAACGCCCCAGAAACGCTGCGGTGATGAAGTTCTCCATTGATGATAGTCATAGACTTAGACCACCGGATTATCTGCCGGGCCTCGACTTCGTCCTCTGGCAACTCACCTCAGCTCATGTACGCCAAGTAAGGGAGTGTCCAATCCGGAATGACGTGAAGTGCTGCGACCAACTGTGCTTCCGGATCAGGAACAGCCAAGTCCTCCTCTGAAGGTATCTGTACTGATGGATTATGCAATTCATCCAAGAAAGTATTAGGTGGAACCGGTTTACGCTGGGAACCCAGCCGGCTTAATGCGTCAGCTGCTTCATTTTTTCGCCGGTCTATATGATCCACCTGGTATCCCTTGAAGTATCCTGCAACTGCGTCCACTTCTCGTCGATAGGCTGCCATGAGCGGATCCTTAGAGTCCCATTTACCGGATACTTGTTGTGCCACCAGATATGAATCACCAAAGCACTTAACCCGGCTCAAGTTCATGTCATTGGCCATCCGCAAACCATGGAGGAGAGCTTCATACTCAGCAGCATTGTTAGTACAAGGGAACATTAAAGGGAGGACGTAACAGAACTTATCACCTCGTGGGGAAGTTAACACGACTCCAGCCCCCGAGCCCTCCAATTGTCTTGAACCGTCAAAGTGAATAGTCCAGTATGTATGATCTGGCTTCTCCTCAGGTGCTTGCAACTCTGTCCAATCATTAATTAAATCCACCAGTGCTTGGGACTTTATAGCAGTGCGGGGCACATACTTTAATCCGTGCGGGATAAGTTCAATGGCCCACTTCGCCACCCTGCCAGTGGCTTCTCTGTTCTGGATTATATCCCCTAGCGGAGCTGAACTGACAAAAGTGATTGGGTGGCCCTGGAAATAGTGCTTCAACTTCCGGTTTGCCATGAACACTCCATATACCAGCTTCTGCCAGTGTGGATATCTCTGTTTCGACTCAATGAGTACCTCACTGATGTAGTAAACCGGCCGTTGAACCGGATATTCTTTGCCTGCCTCTTTGCGCTCCACCACAATGGCCACGCTGACCGCACGGGCATTGGCGGCCATGTATAACAGCAGCAACTCATTGTCAACCGGGGCAGCAAGGACTGGTGGTTCTACCAATTGCCTCTTCAGATCCTCGAATGCAGCGTTTGCAGCATCACTCCAGACAAACTGGTCCATTTTTTCATCATCTGATAGAGCGGGATTGCCTTCTCTCCTAAACGGCTGATGAACCGACTCAGTGCTGCAACGTGGCCTGCCACGCGTTGGACATCATTGATACACGCCGGTTTAGCCAAGGACGTGATCGCCTTGATCTTCTCCGGATTAGCTTCAATCCCTCTGTTTGACACTAAGAATCCCAGGAGCTTGCCCGCCGGAACACCAAAGACGCACTTCTCCGGATTGAGCATCATTTTATAAACTCGGAGGTTGCCAGAGGTTTCTTTTAAATCCTCTATCAGCGTCTCCTCCTTCCTGGATTTCACCACAATGTCATCAACATATGCATGGACATTTCTTCCAATCTGCCCTTGTAGGCAGTTCTGCACACAACGCTGGTAGGTTGCTTGAGCACTCTTGAGCCCAAAAGGCATGGATACATAGCAGAAGGCTCCAAAGGGAGTTATGAAAGCTGTCTTCTCCTGGTCCTTAACTGCCATCTTGATCTGATGATAACCTGAATATGCATCCAAAAAACTTAGCCGCTCACATCCCGCCGTAGCATCGATAATTTGATCAATACGGGGGAGAGCAAAAGGATCAGTTGGGCAAGCTTTGTTCAAGTCTGTGTAATCAACACACATCCTCCAGGTTCTGTTTTTGTTGAGTACCAGTACCGGATTAGCCAACCACTCTGGATGAAACACCTCAACTATGAAGCCTGCGGCCAAGAGCCTAGCCACTTCTTCACCTATAGCCTTGCGCCTCTCTTCATTGAAGCGGCACAGATACTGCTTGACCAGTTTAAACTTCGGATCAATATTAAGACTGTGCTTAGCGAGTTCCCTCGGTATACCTAGCATGTCAGAAGGTTTCCATGCAAAGATATCCCGGTTCTCATGGATGAACTCGATGAGCGCGCTTTCCTATTTAGGGTCTAGGTTAGCGCTGACGGTGAACTGCTTGGATGAATCGCCCGGAACAAAGTCAACCTGCTTGGTTTCCTCCATCGACTTGAACTTCAACGCCGGATCATGCTCTGTAGTTGGCTTCTTCAGCGGGGACATATCCGCCGGATCAACATTGTCCTTATAGAATTTTAGCTCTTCCGTAGCGCAAACCGCCTCGGCATAAGTCGCATCTCCTTCCTCACACTCCAATGCAATCTTACGGCTCCCATGAACTGTGATAGTTCCTTTGTGGCCTGGCATCTTGAGCTGCAGGTAAACATAACACGGTCTAGCCATGAACTTGGCGTAAACCGGTCTCCCAAACAGAGCATGGTATGGGCTCCTAATCTTTACAACCTCAAACGTCACAATCTCCGATCTAGAGTCATGCTCATCCCCAAAGGTAACTTCCAGATCGATTTTTCTAACTGGATAAGCCGATTTACCGGGCCCCACCCCATGGAACACTGTGTTGGACTGTCGGAGCTTCTTATCTATCAGCCCCATATGTCGAAAAGTCTCATAGTATATGATGTTGATGCTGTTGCCCCCATCCATAAGTACTTTGGTGAACTTATAACCACCCACCTGTGGTGCCACCACCAGAGCCAACTGACCCGGATTATCAACCCGTGGTGGGTGATCTTCTCTGCTCCACACAATGGGTTGCTCAGACCAACGTAAAAAACGTGGTACCGCTGGTTCAACGGAGTGTACTGCCCTCTTCAAAACCTTTTGATCCCGTTTGCATAGACTTGTGGTGAAGACGTGATAGTGCCCACTGCTCAACTCTTACGGATTATTCTGATATCCGGATTGCTGCTGCTGCTGACACTGTTGATTCCCTTGGTTGTTGTATCCGCCCTGACCATGTTGTTGGTTATGTTGATGCTGATTGTTGCCACTGTGGTTATTGTTACAGCCGTGGTATCCTGAACCGGATCCACCACCCTGATAACCCGGACCTTTAAAACCGGGGCCTGACCCGGCGGGGGGCCCGTGGTCATATTTGGCCTGTTTCACAAGCTCTTGCATAATGAAATGGTCTTTCCAAAGATGCATAGCCGGGTTTTTCACCGTACTGTGCCTTGGGCAAGGCATGTTCAACTGGCGATCTAGATTAATAGGTGGCCTCCCGCTGCGTGGGGGCGGTTTACCCTTGCGGCGCTGCCCGTTATCTTGAGCGTTGGTATTGTCCACAAAGTTTGAGCTGCCCTCCGCTTTACGCTTGCCGTTGTACCCTGTGCCCGCCGGATTGGCCTGCACCAGTTTACCGTTCTTGTTCGCCTTCCCGGACTTGTCTCCATCTGCATCTGGATACTTGGTGTTATCCGAGTCTCCATACTTTACCAAAGCGCCCATGAGCGTTCCCATCTCATTGCAATCATGTTTGAGCCGTCCCAACTTCTGCCTCAAAGGCTCAAACCGACAATTGCCTTCCAAGGTTACTATTGCCGTACTTGGATTGATGCTATTGGAGGAGTGCAAGATTTCGGACACTCGCCGCACCCAACTTCTTGTGGTCTCTTGCTCTCCTTGAACACATGCAGCTAAGTCAACAACAGACATCGGCTGCTTGCATGTGTCTTTGAAATTATTGATAAACCGGCGACACAATTCCCCCCATGATCCAATGGAATTAGGTGGCAAACCCTTTAACCATGTCCGGGCTGTGCCCTCAAACATCATTGTGAAGTATTTAGCGCATGTAGCTTCGTCCACGTCAAGCATCTCCATAGCCATCTCATAACTTTCAACCCATGCCTCCGGAGCCAGATCCGCCGTGTAGTTGGGCACCTTGCGCGGACCTTAGAAGTCTTTGGGTAGTTTCACGTTTCGTAAAGCGGGGATGAGACACTGCACTCCAAGGGAACTAGACATGATTCCTGTTTTGACTGTGGTGGTGGGGTGAACCGGCGTCGCCTGACGGGTGTCGTTGTGAGCAATATGTCTGGCCTGATCCGTCACCTCTTGTGCATGTGCTCCTGCTCCTGCTGGATTATCCTGCCTCTGCCGGTGCCATCTCCGTGCGCTGCTAGATACGACCGGTTCATCCAGGTGCCTCGTATAACTCCGGCTGTCGGTGTATTTGGATCGACACCTATGGGATCACAAGAATCCCTACTACGGTTGCGGGGCGCGGGGTTGAGAGAAGAGCGGATCTAACGATCAGGACACGGTTCCTTTACCCAGGTTCGGGCCGCAAAGATGCGTAAAACCCTACTCCTGCTTTGGTGGATTATATGTTGGTGTTCTTCAGCTAACGAGGAGCTCCAAAAGAGTCGTGAGGGGTTCCGAAAAGCCGAATCCTTCTCCTGGTCGCCTCGGGCCTCCTTTTATGGGAAAAGGGGCTGCCACAGTGGCACACAGGAGGTGGAAAGGGTACAGTGATGCGAGGTTATCCCTCGCATTACAGGACAAGGTGCATTTAATGCACCCTGCTTAGGTGTCCTTGCTTTATCGGGGACGAGGGTAGACGCTCGTCTTGTCCGTCGCCGCTCCTCCTCATGTCGACACGCGCCCTGGCCAGCGGTGCCTGAGGTGCCATGTAGGCAGACAGGCAGCTGAGGTGGCGCAACGGCGGGCCTCCATGAAGATCTGTGGTTCGCCATGCAGGAGCATGTCTAGCTGGTTGAGTCGGCAACCGCGTGGGTCGGTGGAAACGCAGTTGGTGCGGGCCTGATGGTGGCCCCGTGGATGTCCTCGGCAAGGGCCTTGCCGGGCCTCGGCAAGGGTCTTGCCGTGGCGCCTGCTGTCATCCCCGGCAAGGTGCTTGCCGGGGGTCTTGTGGACCTCCTTGGCTGGGATCCCGCCAAGGGTCGTCTTCTTACCTTGCATTTGATCTTGAAGGTCTTCACAAAGATCTGCATGCCACCACGGGGATATCTCCCGAATCCTCCCCCCATGGGGGTGGTGGACTCAAGGGTGATTCGCTCCGTAGGCGGGGGGCGAGCTGCCGCGGCAAGGGTCTTGCCGGGGCTGCCAGAGCCGGCCCTGGCAAGGATCTTGCCGGAGGAGACCGCTTCGTCCCCTTGCTCTTCGTGGTCTTGTTCTTGGTGTCGCTCCAGTCTTCATCAAGCTTAAGTCTTGCCCTGGCTTGCCTTCCTTGCCTTGCTTGGCGGGATGGCGCCGTGGCTCAGACTGCCCGTGCACAGTCATAGAGGTACAAAAAAGTGCACCCCTCTTTTTGTACACCGACAGAAGCCCCCGGGCCTGGGCCACACATAAGCGCGACACGTTGTTGGGCCAGGCCCAGAACGGTGCGCGGGCAGGCGGGGTGGTTCTCACCGCTGTAAAATTTTCGCGTGCTGCGCCTCCCACGGCCCGCGCGAGCGGCGCGGGGTGGAGGGGCGGGCGTGACGTGGGCGGCATGCGTGGGGCGGTTTCCGCACGCATGCGTCACATCGCAGTAAATGTGAAAGGAGGCGGCCCGCGCCTTCCCCATAAATGGGGGAAGGTGTGGGGGCGTGGCCCGCTGACTGGATGGGGCCGAGGCGCGGTCT
>LR738713.1:252870438-252902830 GCA_902687465.1 Secale cereale | reverse complement strand
CCCCCCTTCTCCTGCATCCGCAGTGGCCGAACCAGCTACGAGGGGGAGAGGAAGGGGGCGAGGCCGTGGGCGAGGCCGGGGTGCTCGGGGAAGAGGAAGACGGGGCGGCTCGCCGACCTCGCCCCCGCCAGCAGCTCCCCCTCCAGTGGAGGGTCATGTTGGAGATGACCCCTGCGAATTCTTCATTAGGATGCGGGGGTCGCCGCGCCGTCGCCATCGTCTCCCGACCCCGTTTGCGCGGGAGATGGAGGCGAACCCGCCGGAGTCGCTGCGGTTGCACATGAGGGGTTGTGGGATAAGTGGAACGCGAGCCCTCGTCGACTTCCCCGCCCCTCATGTGATGTATCTTCGCCGAGGATGGAAGAGGTTCGCTCGCCTCCACAGCCTGACGGACGGGCTCACCCTCCACTTCAAGCTGATGGGGGATGACCACCTCTCCGTCAAGGTATTCAGACACCTCGGAACTCGTGCGAGGTGCTGTATGTAGAGCTCCTCCGACAACGAAGACTCCTCCTCGAATGAGGGTGACGAGGAGGACAGCGACAGCGACGACGAGGGCGGGGGACGGCAGGATGACGGGTCCAACTAGGTGTCGGGCGCCGCTCCTGGTGGCACTGGCGACCCCATCATCCGCGTCGCTGGCTCCTTGAACTTCTCGGGGTCGTCTCCTTGGCGGCTGGCGTAGGGAGGCAGCGGAAGAGGAAGAGGAAGAAGGTGGGCGACAAGGTCGTCATGTCGGAGTACGCGGGCACCGACGCCTTCATCTCCTACTGACGTCCTGCCGCCTCGTCTTCGAGCTCAGCCTCCGGCGTCGTCATCACCGTCCAGCCCCTGGGTAGGCCGCCGAGATGCCTTCTCGGTGTCTTCTGCCACCCGTAGCTCGCCTAGGCGCCCCTTTTGCCCTCCTCGCCTCCTTGACCTACCTCCTGAGGAGAGGGACAAGAAAGGCATTACGGGCATCTTATCTCTTTTTAGTCTGTAAGCCTTCGGGCATCTGTAAAGTTTAAAACTTGTAATCTTCCTTATTCATGTTTCTTATCCCCTATGGACTGTACCTGAATGGAATGTTTTTAATGAAAAAGGAATGTCTGCCGGGTCCTTTTGTTCATAGGTAAAAACCCACAACAGGGAATAAATCCCTGATATCCTTAAGATGAACATTTTCTCGCCCGGCAACAAGCCCTGCCGTTTCCCCACTTCGCTCGACCTTTCTCACGCTCTTGGTGGAGGCAGGGATGAAGCGGGCCTAGGCTCCTCGTTTTATCCTTTTGCCGCCGCGACTGCGACCAAACTTGGTCCCAGGGACGAGCCTTAGGACCTAGAGTTATGGGAGCACGGTAGCTCAAGGAAAAGAACGAGGTTTCAAATACCTCAGTCAATAAAAACATGCATGACAAGGGAAAATGGACTTATCTGAGATTGCAGCCCCCGGCAACTCTGGTCTGCCGCGGGCAAATTCTTGCTCTTGTAGCCCCCGGCAATGCTGGCTTGCCGGGATCCAAGTACTGATTTGTTCTTCTATCCTCCCTCCATGTGGCCTTGGCAAGGATGCCTGTGCGTCCTATAAACCAAGGAAGACAGAGGAAAGACAAAGACTCGACCTCTAAGCTAGGGGTTAGCCGCTGCTAAGCACTATCAACCCTAACCAAGGACGAGACTCGACTCAGCATGCATGCTAAAACTCAGGGCGCGAGCGCTTCATTTATTTATGCTCAGGGTCTGCGCCTGGCTTTGCACAAAGGGTTACATGCCTTGGCGGCAAAGCTTGTACAAAAGGGTGGCTTGCCGGAAGGCCCGGCAAGCCGCGCCTTCTGGGTAAAACTTGCGAAGATGCTCGATGTTCCAGGAGTTACTCACCGGAATGGCATCCTCGGTCTCCAAGCGGACTGCGCCAGGCCTGGTGACTCGTATTACCAGATAAGGGCCCTCCCACTTCGGTGTCAACTTGTTCGTATTCCTAGCCGATTGAACGCGCCGGAGAACAAGGTCACCTTCCTCAAAGCTTCGGGCATGAACCTTGCGGCTATGGTAGCGGCACAAGGCTTGCTGGTAGCACGCTGCTCTCACAGCCGCCCGAAGATGATCTTCCTCAAGGAGCATCGCGTCATCTTGCCGCAATTGCTCTTGCTCAAGCTCATCATAAGCGAGCACTCGAGGCGACCCGTATATGAGTTCCGTGGGGAGAACTGCTTCTGCCCCGTATATCAGGGCAAAGGGCGCCGGTGGCTCGATTTGGAGTCATCCTGATCGACCAAAGAACCGCCGGTAATTCATCAATCCAGCGCCTCCCGCTCTTGTGCAGCATGTCAAAGGTCTTTGTCCTTAATCCTCGCAGCACTTCAGCATTTGCCCTCTCAGCTTGACCATTGCTTTGGGGGTGAGCAACGGAAGCGAAACAGACCTTGCTGCCGAGGTCTTGGGTATATTGCATGAAGGTGCGGCTTGTAAACTGCGTGCCGTTGTCGGTGATAATCCTGTTGGGTACACCGAAACGGCACACTAGCCCCTTGAAGAACTTGATGGCTGACTGAGCTGTGACCTTCCTCACCGCCTCCACTTCTGGCCACTTTGTGAACTTGTCGATTGCAACGTACAAGTACTCAAAGCCCCCGACGGCGCGGGGGAAAGGGCCCAGTATGTCGAGCCCCCAGACTGAGAAGGGCCAGGAGAGAGGAATGGTTTGAAGGGCTTGAGCTGGTTGATGAAGCTTCTTTGAATGGAATTGGCACGCTTCACACCTGGTGACCAGCACCGTCGCATCCTGGAGGGCAGTGGGCCAGAAGAAGCCTTGCCGGAATGCCTTGCTGGCAAGGGCTCTTGACCCTATGTGGGATCCACATATGCCTCCATGTATTTCCGCCAACAACTCCAGTCCTTCCTATCGAGGGATGCACTTCAATTTCACACCGTTCGGTCTCCTCCTGTATAGGACGTCATCAACGAACTGATACATGGCGGACCAACGAGCTACTTTCTCCGCTTCTTCCTGCTCCTCAGGAAGTTCCCCAGTCTGAAGGAATCGGACGATATGCTGCGCCCACGCTGGAGCCTGGGGCTCGACGGCGAGGACTAAGGGTATTTCCTCCGCCAAGGGAGTGGCCACCTCGACGGCAAAAGCTTGATGCTCCGCCGGAGTTAGCCCTTCGATGGCGGACTCAGTGTCCCCGGCAACATCCTTGCCGGCGGCTCCGGGGAGCGCGGCGGGAAAGTAATTGCCGGGCCCTGACTTCCTCCTTTTGTTCCGCTCTGTTGATGGATCCACGGATGGCTGAGAAAGCTGGAGCACAAAGGTACCTGGTTCCACAGGTAACTTGAGAGCAGCGCGCTTTGACAGGTAATCGGCGATGTCGTTCTCCGCTCGGGGAACGTGCTCCGCCTGTATACCGTCAAAGCGCTCTTCCAAATTCCTCACTTCATCGACGTAGGCCTTCATCAACGGGCTCTGGTAATCCTTGTTGACTTGTTTGACGACAAACTGTGAGTCGCCTCTAACAATGAGCTTCTTGATTCCGAGGTCCGCCGCGATCCTAAGACCGGCAAGCAGCCCCTCGTACTCGGCTGTGTTGTTCGTTGACACCTCCCTAGGGAAGTGCATCTGTACCACGTACTTGAGGTGCTCTCCGGTGGGCGCGACCAGCAGTACGCCAGCCCCGGCGCCCTGCAAAGAGAAAGCGCCGTCAAAGTACATGATCCAGTTGCAACTTGCCTCTTTGCCGGGGAGAGTAGTTTCTTGGACTTCTTCATCAGGCGTTGCAGTCCATTCTGCGACGAACTCTGCCAGGACTCGGCTCTGAATTGTCGAGGTGCTTTCAAACTTGAGGCCAAAGCTGGACAGCTCCAGTGCCCACTCCACAATCCTTCCCGTTATATCTGGATTGTGCAATATCCGTTGAAGAGGGAGGCGAGTGACGATAGTGATCTCGTGCGCCTGGAAGTAGTGACGCAGCTTCCTCGAAGCCATAAGAAGGCCGAAGAGCAGTTTCTGCACACCGGAGTACCTTGACCTAGCCCCCTGCAAGAGGGAGCTAACGAAGTAGACCGGTTGCTGCATCATCTTCTTCTTTGGCTGCACTCCAATCGGCTGTGTCGCCTCTACGCCAGTGGCACCAGGCTCCGTTGCTGCTATCACCTCATCATTAATTTCTCTCTGCGCCACCAGTGCAACACTGACCACCTGGTTCGTTGCCGCTAAGTATAGCAGCAACAGTTCCTGTGGTCGAGGCGCAACCAGTATTGGCATGGAGGAAAGATACTTCTTCAGATCCTGTAACGCTGCTTCGGCTTCTGGCGTCCATTCCATTGGGCCCGCCTTTTTCAAAATCTTGAAAAAGGGGAGGGCGCGCTCAACAGACATGGAAATGAATCTGCTCATGGCGGCAACGCAGCCAGCAAGCCGTCGCACATCCTTGACCCGTTTGGGTGCTTCAATCTGCTCTATAGCTTTGATCTTGTCCGGATTGGCTTCTATCCCATGCTGTGATACAAAGAACCCGAGAAGCTTGCCAGACGGAATGCCGAAAACGCACTTCTCAGGGTTCAACTTGAGGTTGATCTTGCGCAGGTTCACAAATGTTTCTTGTAAATCCGGTACAAGGGTTGCCCTGTCCTTGGTTTTGACCACTATATCATCCATATAAGCCTCCATATTTCTATGGAGCTGTGGTTCAAAACCAATCTGGACAGCCCTCGCAAATGTTGAGCCAGCACTCTTCAACCCGAAAGGCATTCGTACGAAACAGTATGTACCACATGGGGTGATGAATGTTGTCTTCTCTTCGTCTTCTCTCACCATGAAGATTTGGTGGTAGCCGGATTAGGCATCGAGGAATGATAGCAGGTCACACCCTGCCGTGGAGTCGACAATCTGGTCTATGCGCGGCAACGGGAAGGGGTCCTTGGGACAAGCTTTATTGATATCTGTGTAATCAATACACAGCCTCCACTTCCCATTTGCCTTGCGCACTACCACTGGATTGGCCAACCACGTTGGGTGGAGCACTCCTCTCACCAAACCCGCAGCCTCCAGTTTCTGGATCTCCTCGGTGATGAACTCTTGCCGTTCCAAAGCTTGCTTCCTGACCTTCTGCTTGACGGGCCGCGCATGAGGGCAGACAGCAAGGTGGTGCTCAATCACCTCCCTGGGAATGCCGGGGATGTCGGATGCTTGCCAGGCAAACATGTCGACATTCGCCCCCAGGAAGGTGACAAGCGCATCTTCCTATTTCTTGTGAAGGGCGGAGCTTATGGTAAAAGCCCCTCCCGTGCCATCCTCCTTCACAGAAACCTTCTTGGTTCCTGGCGGCGTAGCCCTTGATCTCTTATTTCTTCCGGTGGAGCTCTTTGGCATGTCCTCGACGGGAGCGCGACACTCCGAAGAGGTGCGCTTGCCGGAGTGGTGTTTGAGGTCTCGTCGGTCTTCTTCTTCCCGGTGGAGCTCTCAGGCACGTCCTCGACGGGAGCACAGCACTCCGAAGAGGTGCGCTTGCCGGAGTGGGCGCCCGAGGTCTCGCCGGTCTTCTTCTTCTTCCCTCCCGGGGCTCCAGTGGCAGGAGCAAGTGCCCCCGTAGCGGCAGTTGCTGCAACTGCTTGCTGGTACAATTGGTCGGTGCAAATTAGCGCGTCTTTCTTGTCGGAGGGGATGGTGATGATCGTCACAGGCCCTGGCATCTTCAGGGTGTTGTAGGCATAGTGCAACGCTGCCATGAACTTGGCCAGCGCTGGGCGGCCAAGGATCCCGTTGTAAGGCAGGGGGATCCTGGCGACATCGAACACAATTCTCTCCGTCCTGTAATTCAGATCACTTCCAAAAGTCACGGGCAGTGTGACTTTCCCCTTTGGTTGACTTCTGTCTGGGCTGACCCCTTGAAACGTGCCCGTCTCCTCGAGGTCTCCATCAAGAACTTGCGGCTTCTCAATCACGGTGGGCTAGAGTAGGTTTAGGCCGGCCCCGCCATCGACTAGAATCTTCGTCACTTTGAGGTTGCGTATTGTTGGTGAAACCAACAACGGCAAGCACCCGACCGCAGTGACGCGATCAGGGTGATCCTCGGCGTCAAAGATGATAGGTGTGCTGGACCATTTCAACGGCTTTTGGGCACCGGGCGATGGCTCCTCCGCAATAATCTCTCGCGCCCACTGTTTAAGCTGGCGGTGAGAAGCATGCAGCGAAGCACCACCATCGACGCACATGGCGTCCGTAGCCTTCTGAATTCTTGGCCGCCGGACTCATCGCCCTCTTCGTGATCGTCGTCTTCAGGTCTTCTATCGCGGCCCCGGGCGGGCCTTTCTTGTTGTTTCTCCTTGCAGCGACGGCCCGCTTGGCCGTCACACTTCTTGCTGGATCCTTCAGCGCTGTCTTGGACCTTCTCTTTGTCTCGCCTCTCGTATTCAGCTCTTTGCTTCTCAGCAAGGAGCTCAACCTGGTGGCAGTCCTGGAGATCATGGCCCTTGGTGCGATGGATCTTGTAGTACCGTTTGTCGGAGTTTCCTGGCTTCTCGGCAGCCGCCAAGGCTCGGCAGGCGACATATCCGGCGGTTTACTTGCCAGGGTCACCCGCCTTGGTTTTCTTGGCGGAGCCGGCATCATCAGATCCCTCAACGGCAAGCACGGCTTTCCCCTTGCGCTTCCTGTTGCGGTTCCGGCTCTTCTTCGCTGGAACAGCGGTATCTTCGTCCGAGGAGTCGGTTTTCGCGCCGGCGCTCTCCCCGGGGTACTTCCTTCCCTCTTCGGCCCGGGCACATCTGTCGGCAAGAACGTAAAGTTCTGCCACGTCCTTCACCTTGGTCATCGCCAGTTCTTCGCGCATCTTGCGGTTGCGCACGTTCTGGTGGAACACGCTGATGATGGCGGCAGGGTGAACATCGGGGATATTGTACTGTACCCGGCTGAATCTCTGTATGTACTTGCGCAGAGTCTCGCCTTCCTTCTGGGGTATGACATGCAGGTCACTCGCTTGGCCATGGGCTTGATGGCCTCCAGTAAAGGCGCCAACAAACTCATGGCACAAGTCGGACCAGGAGGAAATAGAGTCTACTGGCAAGTGCATCAACCACGACATGGCGTTAGGTTTAAGAGCTAACGGAAAGTAATTCGCAAGCACCTTATCGTCGCGGGCCCCAGCAACTTGCATCGCGATGGTGTAGATGCTGAGGAACTCCGACGGGTGGTCTTGCCGTTGTACTTCTCGCCAACGTCAGGTTTGAAGGTGCGGTGAGAGGGCCACTGGAACTGCCGCAGCTCACGGGTGAAAGCCGGACAGCCCACCTCGTAAGGTAGACCTCCAGGGCTTTTCGGTGCTGGGCAGTCCATGGCAGGCCCTACTTGCCTGTCTGACTGGTGGCGCGTTTCACGCCGGCGTTCGATGGTGGTTCGAGCGTCTTCATGGGCTCGCTGCTGAAGAACTTGACGCTGGTCGCCGCGGGTCCGCGGGTCGGACGACGCTATGGAGATGGCGTCGCCCGCGACGTCCCGATGGGTTGATGCACGCGGCAGTGGGCGAGGAGGAGGCGAATGCACCGTAGACACGGCGCTGCCAGCTCTCCCGCCCGTGGTGCGTGGGACCCCACCGGAGCGTCGGCCCGAGAGCTCCGCTGGATTTAGGTCGTCCCTGTTGGCGACTGCGACAAGGCTTCGGATGGTGGCTCTCCATTTTTCGAGTTTCCCCGTAACGGGAGGATAGTCGAGGAGCAACTGCGCGCGCGCCAATGCTTCGGCTGGCGTCGGCGGTAGCGAAACCTGCACGGATCGCGACGCGCTTCGACCCCTGACCGCATCAGGGGGAGCTCCATCACGATCCCGCGGTCGCCTATCGTCTCCACCTGTGCTTCAATGAGCGGGCAGGCCTCCTACGTCCCGGGAACGGCGCTCGGGGCTCTTCCCATGGCGGCATCCGGGGTCTTCGGGACGACGGCGCCGTTCGTCGCGCGCTGCTTGAGAAGAGCGCGCTGTTGGCGCTGGCGTGGGAGTTCTGGGGGGCCTCGCGTCGTCCCCGGGTGGTGCGGCCGCGGCCTTGGAGGGCCCCGCGCCACCCGAGGAGGGCCGGGTTCCATCTCTGGAACTGGCGACGTGCGGACTGTCACCAGGCGCACAGGCATCGCCACCTCCGAAACTCCGGCTATTGGGGTGGCGTTGGTGTTCGCGAGCAGCGCCCCGAGTCCTTTTCGCGACAGGTCCACTGCTCACCCGCGTCGGGACGGGCTGTCCGGCTTCCGACTTGCCAACCGCCACCGTCGTCTTCTTCTTGGGCGCCATGATGATGCAGAAGCGTTGAACTAACCGCTAAAGCCGATTCTCACAACTGTGCCCCCTACCTGGCGCGCCAAAGAAGTCGGTGTATTTGGATCGACACCTATGGGATCACAAGAATCCCTACTACAGTTGCGGGGCGCGGGGTTGAGAGAAGAGCGGATCTAACGATCAGGACACGGTTCCTTTACCCAGGTTCGGGCCGCAAAGATGCGTAAAATCCTACTCCTGCTTTGGTGGATTATATGTTGGTATTCTTCAGCTAACGAGGAGCTCCAAAAGAGTCGTGAGGGGTTCCGAAAAGCCGAATCCTTCTCCTGGTCTCCTCGGGCCTCCTTTTATAGGGAAAAGGGGCTGCCACAGTGGCACACAGGAGGTGGAAAGGGTACAGTGATGCGAGGTTATCCCTCGCATTACAGGACAAGGTGCATTTAATGCGCCCTGCATAGGTGTCCTTGCTTTATCGGGGACGAGGGGAGACGCCCGTCTTGTCCGTCGCCGCTCCTCCTCGTGTCGACACGCGCCCTGGCCAGCGGTGCCTGAGGTGCCATGTAGGCAGACAGGCAGCTGAGGTGGCGCAACAACGGGCCTCCATGAAGATCTGTGGGTCGCCACGCAGGAGCCCGTCCAGCTGGTTGGGTCGGCAGCCGCGTGGGTCGGTGGAAACCCAGTTGGTGCGGGCCTGATGGTGGCCCCATGGATGTCCTCGGCAAGGGCCTTGCCGGGGCCCCGGCAAGGGTCTTGCCGTGGCGCCTGCTGTCATCCCCGGCAAGGTGCTTGCCGGGGGTCTTGTGGACCTCTTTGGCTGGGATCCCGCCAAGGGTCGTCTTCTTACCTTGCATTTGATCTTGAAGGTCTTCACAAAGATCTGCATGCCACCACGGGGATATCTCCCGAATCTTCCCCCATGGGGGTGGTGGACTCAAGGGTGATTCGCTCCGTAGGCCGGGGGGGGGGGGCGAGCTGCCGCGGCAAGGGTCTTGCCGGGGCTGCCAGAGCCGGCCCCGGCAAGGATCTTGCCGGAGGAGACCGCTTCGTCCCCTTGCTCTTCGTGGTCTTCTTCTTGGTGTCGCTCCAGTCTTCATCAAGCTTCAGTCTGGCCCCGGCTTGCCTCCCTTGCCTTGCTTGGTGGGATGGCACCGTGGCTCAGACTGCCTGTGCACAGTCATAGGGGTACAAAAAAGTGCACCCCTCTTTTTGTACACCGACACCGGCTCGGGCGGGGGGTTGAATGAATCCTCTCCCGGCTATAGGAATAAGCTTGCTGCTGAGTTAGCGCCGTGTCCAGCAACTCCTTGGCCCGTCATGCCTCCGCTGCTATGGGGGATGTCCCCTCAATGGGAAGGGCGGCCAGCCGTGAAGCGGCAACAACAATGTTGTCCAATGGGTTAGAATAATGACCGGGAGGGGAGGCCACGTGCTGTGTCGGCACAACTTGACGATTCGGCTCTGCGGCTGGTGGCTGAACCGACGCGCCCGTCCCCGCTGCCCCTCCCCGGTTTACCTTTGGATGGTTACTAGTTCCTGTGCCTGGCATGCTAAAAAGATTCCTTGCCTCATAAACCGGCGGCAAACGAGATCGTTGTCTTCTCCACATTACCTCCTGCGAGGCATTCTGGTCTAACCTGAGCCGGAAAGCTTGAGAATCTAGCTCTGACTGTCTTGTAGCTATCTTGGCTTTCTCCGCAGCCAGATCCAACTTAGCTTCCTCAATCCGGCTCTTTACCTGAGCGATCTCTGCATCATTCTGCCCCTTGTCGGCCTGGGCTACTTCTGGTATTGCGAGTGCTGTCAAAGTGTCGACTAAGGTGGATAGGACATCAGAGGGCGACGGGGGAAGGTCTCCAGCTCTAGCTTCTGCTACCTCTAAGGTTAACGCCCCTGTCATTGAGGGCTCCTGCATGGGTTGCGATCCGGCCATGAAAACAACAACCCTGTTTGGCGGATCGAAGGGGTCCGGAATACTATCGCCATCGGAACAACCCTCAGACCGGCCGTCCTGCAACAGATACAAAGATTCCGTCTCTCCGGACGAAGACTCGTCGCCGGAACAAACAACTGTATCGCCACCAGAATCCGATCCGTCCTCGGCTTGTACTCCATGCACTGCTCCGACGAAAACGTGCTTCACGGCGGGCTGAATCTGGGCTAGACTCGCACGCTGAGCCGACTCGACGATGTTGGGGAAGTTGTCCGGCTCAGGGCCCGGTTCGTCGATCTTGCTGATGAAGACGTGGATGTCGCCGAAGGGGACCCGGTACCCGTACTCGATTGAATCGGCCTCGGGGCCCCATCCTGCGTCATCAATGTAGATCCGACCGCGACGAATCTTAGTCATCCAGCCCACTGCATAACCCTTGAGCCCTTCAAAGCTGCCCTTCAAGAACTCGAAACCATCGTGCGATAGCCCCACGGTGGGCGTCAACTGTCGTGGATTTAGCATGGCAGATGTCCTAGCAAAAGGACTTAGTCGTGAGGCCATCGCTCGGGTCAGCTTAAAGGGGTTAAAGCGGACGAAGGATACAGGGAGTTTATACTAGTTCGGCCCCTTCGGTGAAGGTAAAAGCCTACGTCTAGTTTGGTGTGGTATTGCTTGGGCTTCGATGACCAGGGAGCGAATCCGCTTTTCCTGAGTCTCGAGCTGTTGTTTCTTGTCCTGAACCGTCGCCGGGGTCGTCCCTTTATATAGGAGGCGACGCCCGGTCTGGTTTACAGAGTCCCGAGGCCGGCTCATAAACGTGTCCGCCTCGGTCTCTACTCTTTCTATCTTACATCCCAAGTTACATGGCATGACGGTTTACAAATCATGGGCCTTATACATGGGCCCTGAACCTCCATAGGCTATAACCTTCTACTACATACTCCACTGGGCTTATGATAATATAATCTTAATAACATAAACCGGATCCTCCTGCCGGTTTATACCTGATAGTAATATCCCTGACAGGTAGTCATAGCTATGCTCAATAAGTAGGAAGCCCCCAAGTGATCATATGAAGTGACAATAAAGACTCATTATCCTCAGAAATGAAACTACAGAGGCCCTGAATTATCAGGGATGCCAGCTTTATTATATTAATCATAATATATACATTGTCAAAAATATGTACATCACAAGAGCCGGTGGCTCAGGTGTAGTAAGGCCGAAGATGAGCAATATTCCACGGCCGGCGGGTCTCCTCATCCGATGTGCGTGAGTCCTTGTGGTCTCGAACATCGATAAGGTAGTATGACCCGTTGTTCATATTTTTGATGACCACAAAGGGCCCTTCCCAAGGTGGGGATAACTTGTGCATATTAGTTTGATCCTGGATAAGCCGGAGCACCAAATCGCCTTCTTGAAAGGTCCTGCTTTTAACCCGTCGGCTATGATAACGGCGCAAATCTTGCTGGTAAATCGCCGAACGAGCCACCGCAAGGTCACGGTCCTCATCCAACAGGTCAATAGCATCCTGGCGTGCTTTTTCATTATCTGCTTCAACATAAGCCGCCACACGAGGCGAATCATGACGGATGTCACTCGGGAGAACCGCCTCTGCTCCGTAAACCATGAAGAAAGGCGTGTAACCCATAGATCTATTGGGGGTGGTATTGATGCTCCATAACACTGAGGGTAATTCCTCCACCCAACAACTCGGCGTCCTCTGCAAAGGGACCATAAACCGGGGCTTGATGCCTCTCAAGATTTCTTGATTGGCCCTCTCAGCTTGACCATTGAACTGGGGGTGAGCCATTGATGATACATCAAGTCGAATATGCTCTCGTGGATAAAACTCTTTCATAGCAGCCTTGGACAAATTAGTGCCATTATCAGTTCTAATGCTGTGGGGAAAACCAAAATGGAAAATCACCTTTTTGATGAATTGAACCGCAGCTTCGCGTCAAACTTACTAACCGGCTCTACTTCAACCCACTTTGTGAATTTGTCAACCGCCACTAAAAGGTGGGTCTCTTTATCCTTGGACCTTTTGAAAGGTCCAACCATAACAAGCCCCCACACTGCAAATGTCCATGCAATTGGAATCATCCTCAATTCTTGACCCGGCACGTGAGATCGTCTTGAGAATTTCTGACAACCATCACATTCACTAACCAAATCCTCAGCATCAGCATGAGCCGTCAGCCAATAAAATCCATGATGAAAAGCCTTGGCCACGAGAGACTTAGAGCCGGCATGATGATCACAATCTCCTTCATGAATTTCTCGTAGGATCTCATGATCTTCTTCAGGAGAGACACAACGTTGAAACGCCCCCGTAACACTGCAATGATGCAACTCTCCATTGACAATAGTCATTGACTTAGACTGCCGGGTTATTTGCCTGGCCAAAGTTTCATCTCAGGTAACTCACCCCGGGTCATATACGCCAAATATGGAACTGTCCAATCAGGAATAGTATGAAGAGCCGCCACCAGCTATGCCTCGGGGTCAGGAATAGCAAGATCTTCCTCTGTAGGCAGTTTGACCGAAGGATTATGCAGAATATCAAGAAAATATTGGGTGGCACCGGCTTATGCTCAGATCCCAACCGGCTCAATGCATCAGCTGCCTTGTTTTTCCTTCGATCAACATGCTGTACTTGATAGCCCTTGAAGTGACCAGCAATAGCATCAGCCTCTCGGCAATAAGCCGCCATGAATGGGTCCTTGGAATCCCAAGTGCCAGAGACTTGCTGAACTACCAAATCTGAGTCACCAAAACACCTCACCCAGCTTAAGTTCATCTCCTTAGCCATTTGAAGACCGTGGATCAAGGCCTCATACTCAGCTGCATTGTTAGTACAAGGGAACATCAACCTTAAAACATAACAAAATTTATCACCTCGTGGGGAAGTCAAGATAACTCCAGCCCCCGAGCCTTGCAACTACCTGGATCCATCAAAGTGAATAGTGCAATATGTGCTATCCGGCTTCTCCTCAGGCATCTGCAGCTCTGTACAATCATTTATGAAATCCACAAGTGCTCGAGACTTGATGGGTGTGCGAGGCATATACTTCAAACCATGGGGTCCAAGCTCAATGGCCCACTTGGCTACCCGACCTGTTGCTTCTCTGTTTTGAATAATATCCCCTAAAGGAGCAGAACTAACCACAGTGATGGGATGACCCAGAAAATATTGCTTGAGCTTTCGACTAGCCAATACAAGCTTCTGCCAATGCGGATACCTCTACTTGGACTCAATGAGCGCCTCACTAATGTAGTAAATCGGTCGTAGAACAGGATATTCCTTGCCTAACTCCTTCCTTTCCACCACAATTGCCACACTGACAGCTCGGCTGTTGGCAGCCACATATAACAAGAAAGGCTCTTTATCAATTGGAGCAGCAAGAACCGACAACTCAGCCAACTATTTCTTCAAGGCTTCAAACGCCTGATCAGCAGCATCACTCCAGACAAAGTGATCTATCTTCTTCATCATCTGGTAAAGAGGGATATCCTTTTCACCCTACCGGCTTATGAACCTGCTTAAGGCCGCAATACGACCCGCAGACGCTGAACATCATTAATACACGCCGGTTTAGCCAGAGAAGTTGATAGAGGCGAGGGGCCCGATCTTACGATGAGATGATAACTATCTATTTAGTGGAGACGACTTTGACGATCCGACTACAAACGTGCACGACGTTGCGCCTTAGCAATCGCTAAACCAATCTCCAGGGGTTACTGACGATGCCAGAAGCACGATCAGCCTAACTACAAAGGTCTATTCCTGCATGCAATTGAAGAACAAGCAAGAATATGATAAAGCAATCTAAATATTGCAAATATAGATGAAGTATTGATGAAGATGGGGATCCGTAAGCGGTCTTGGTCTGGACGTTTGACACAAATGAAGTACACGAAGTTGCAATGGCTAACTTTTGACTAAACAAATCCCAAAGAAAAAGCTACTAGATGAATCTACTTATATAGGAGCAAGGGGTGGCGGCCAAGGAGGTGGAAGGACATCCCAAGGCAGCATAAAACTAACCCTAGGTCGTACAAGGCTCATGGGCCCAAGTGGAGGTGATGCAACACCTTTGGACTTGTAGTTTGACTCTCATTCTGCAGCAGCGTTAGATTGTTTCATCGATATCTCAATGGTCTGGATGAATATGAAGGTGAATCCAATTGGGTTGGAAAGTGTATGAAATCTAGTTTCCAACAAAAAAAGAATCACCCAATTCGGAGACCGTATGAAGGAGTTCTTGCCGTTTTGAGTCAGGTATGTATGTGCAGTCCGAATCTGGATGCAGAACGTGAGAGACTTGGACTCTATCTTCTCTTGGCCCAAAAGTGACGTGAGAGAAATTTTTGAACAGCACCTAAACTTCTCTTTTTCCCTTATCTTCAATGTGTATTGTACAAATGTCCCATACACCTGGAATTAGACATGACACAAAAGTCTGTGAAGCATTTTTGTCCTGGATGACATAAATAAATTGTTGCATAGATTGCATTAGAAATCACCTCACAAATATACATGTATGTAATATTTTTGGTCGTATCCAAGGTAATCATGTCCTCATCAGAAAATAAACTCGATGAGCGCGGTTCATCAAGTTTGATACGACCATCACTTCTGATGAGGACATGATTATGCAACAATCCATGAAGATGTCCCGGTTCTCATGGATGAACTCGATGAGCGCGCTTTCCTATTTCTGATCCAGATTAGCACTGATGCTGAACTGCTTGGATGAATCGACAGGAATGAAGTCGACTAGCTTAGTGTCATCCGCCGACTTGAATTTCAACAGGGGGTCATGCTGTGTGGTTGGCTTCTTCAAAGATGTCATATCCGCCGGGTCAACATTATCCTTGTAAAATTTCAATTCTTCTGTTGCACAGACAGACTCAGCATAAGCAGCATTGCCTTCTCCACACTCCAAGGCTATCTTCCAACTTCCATGCACTATGATGGTGTCCTTGTGACCCGGCATCTTAAGTTGCAAATAAACATAACAAGGCCTTGCCATGAACTTAGCATAAGCCGGTCGCCCAAACAGAGCATGATAAGGGCTCTTGATTTTAACCACCTCAAAAGTCAATGAATCAGATCTTGAATCCTGATCATCTCCAAAAGCAACTTCCAAAGATATTTTGCCCACTGGATATGCCGACTTACCAGGCACCACGCCGTGAAAGATACTGTTTGACGGCTTAAGATCTTTGTCAGTCAAGCTGATGCGATGTAAAGTTTCATACTATAGAATATTGATGTTGTTGCCCCCATCCATGAGTACCTTAGTGAATCTGTACCCTCCAACCTGAGGCGCCATCACTAGAGCTAAATGACCCGGATTATCAACCCGAGGCGGGTGATCCTCACGAATCCAGAGAATATGTTGTTCAGACCATCACAAGTAATGGGGAATCGCCGGTTCAACTGCGTTCACTGCCCTTTTATGAAGTTTCCGATCCTTCTTGCATAAACTTGTGGTGAAAACGTGATACTGTCCACTATTCAACTGCTTTGGGTTACTCTGATAACCAGATTGCTGCTGCTTATTCCCTTGACCAAACTGTTGATTAAAACCACCTTGATTGCCTTGGCCCTGGAAACCAGAATTAGAAACTCCACCGCCGTAACCCAGACCGTGAGAGCCGGATCCTGAGCCACCATCCGACCCATGATTGTTCTGGAAAAAAATTGGAATTTCTATACTCTTATAATGAAGCAATCCTTCCACAAGTGAGTGGCCGGCTTTTCCCGTGTACCATGCTTCGGGCAGAGCTGATTCATCATCGCCTCAAGATTGGATTTTGGCCCTCCAAACCGAGGGGGCGGCTTTCCCTTGCGGCGCTGACTATTATTCTACGTATTGGTGTTAGCCACAAAATTCAAATTACCATCAGCTTTGCGCTTACCATGGCCGCCCTGACTTGTCGGGTTATGCTGCTACCCTTTCGTGTTGCTGCTCTTCTTTCCCTTACCCGACCTTTCATTATCAGACTCAAGGTCCTTGGTACTATCAGAGTCGTCATACTTGACAAGAGTCGCCATTAGCTCCCCTATGTCGTTGAACTAGCGTTTAAGCCGCCCCAGTTTTTGCTTAAGGGGCATGAAACGGCAATTCTTCTCCAACATCAAGACTACTGAACCGGCATTGATACGATTGGATGACTGTAGGATGGCTGAGGCCCGACGCACCCAATGGGTTGTTGACTTGCCCTCCTCTTGGACACAGGCTGCTTGCACGTGTCTTTAAAATTCTGGATAAACCAGGCTTTTAATTCGGCCCATGATCCAATGTAGTTGGCAGCCAGCCCTTACAACCAAGTATAAGCCGTCCTGTCCAACATCATGGTGAAATCCTTAGCGCAGCAGCATCACCAACATCCAACATCTCCATGGCCATCTCATAACTTTCAACCCAAGCTTTAGGGGGTTGATTCGCTGTGTAATTAGGCACCCTATGAGGACCCTTGAAATGTGATGCAGAGCATCCCAAGGTCATCCCCATGGACCCACCATCGACTCACCAAGTGCCAAGTGGACCCATGACACGTGCTCGAGCACGAGCTCTCGATGCCGAGGAGACTTCACTCCTCTCTCTACGTCACTTTGATTCACATGAGACATGGCTGCTACCCTTATCGGAGACTCTTTGCATACTCAGGCACCTCGGGAGCAACCATGGAGAAGTCAAGGGACAAGAAGAATCGAAGGAGGAAGATGGAGGAGAAGGACAGCCAGGACTCAGCCTGCCCGGACGATCCGGACGATCCGGCTGAGGCCCCGATGATCCGGCAAATGTGCCCGAAGACACCCGAAACTCCACGCCGTAGCCGGATCATCCGGACCCCGGCCCGGATCATCTGGACACCCCCAGACATCCGGACGAAGACCCGGACATTCAGGCCACCCGCAGCAGATCAGACGTGTCCGGATCATCCGGACGCCGTCCCGGACCATCCGGCCCCCCGAAGCCCGGATCATCCGGACAAACGTCCGGATCATCCGGACAGTGCCTGCGCGCATGATGCTGGGCCGAGGCCCATGTACCCCTTCGCCCCTCCTAGCCTATATATAGCACTCTACCTAAACTATCTAGGGTTAGCTTTGAGATAGCTCATCATAGAACTTTGTGGTTCCTCTCCTACGAGACCGCGGCCTCTTCGGAGAAGATCCACCTCGAATTCAAGACCTCCACCACGGAGAAGATCCCAAGGGATACCCCAAGACCTCCTCCGGGAGAAGACTATCTTTGTACCACCGTTGTTGACTATGGATCGTGTATCTTGATGTGTATCGTGGATCTAGCACCTGTGTGATCGTATTCGTGTTGATTTGTGCGTTTCCTCTCGTGTATTTCTCCATATTTTCCTTGTGTTCTACGTGTTCATCGTGGGATTTTCTCCATCTCGTGAAAGATCTGCTGATTAGGGTTCCACCCTACATCATCTATGGTATCATGAGCCTTGGTTGATCACGAATTTGGAGCCCCACACCTTGTTTTCTAGCTTGTTTTTGTTGTTTTTCGTCCAAATTCGAAAATCCCCACAAAAATAGCCCAACAAATTTTTTGTGATTTGTGTGTTTTGACGAGATTTTGTTGTTTGTGATCCGTGGTTGAGTTGTGTGACAAGTGGATTACCCTTTTCCCCACCTTCTCCACCCTCAAAAAACCACCAAAAACCCGAGAAAAATAATTTTCCCCAAAAAATTTCCCATCTTCCCCGAGCTCATCCCGCAAGGTTTGACAAACGCGGATCATCCGGACATCCATCCGGATCATCCGGCCAGACGTCTGGATCATCCGGCCAACCCTGACGAAACTGCATTTTGCAGATTTTCGCACACCCGTTTACGCCACCACAAAAACCCTAGCCACCTCTTCCGCTATACCCTAGACATACCCATCCCCACCACCATTACCTAACCAACATCGCTACGGTCTTACCTCTTTGTGTCTTGGATCATTTGAGTTGTGGTTTACTCCGTTTCCATTTGTGTTTCGGCTATCTCGGAGCGGAACAACATCGACAAGACCACCTCTCAACCTCGACAAGGACGGTAACATCGACGACACTTCGTTTACTACCTCGCAATTGCATTGATAGACCCTCATCGACCATTTTGCGTAGCTTTCCTACCGAGACTAGCCATTTGAGTATTGCCGAGCCATGACACTTGTGCACATTAGTGATAGTCATAGACATTGCATACTACATCATCATATCTACGTGTGACACAAGAGTGTCCCGCATACACAATAGCTACCTTGATCGCCAAAGAAATAGCTCAAAAGCTTTTAAGCAACAAAAGCCATCCAAAGCTTATACACAAAAGCTCAATAGCATCAAACGCCTTGCATCCAAAGAGATCATATGAGATAGCAATACTTCACCTTGTGCTTAAAGCATCGGCACATCATACACTCATAGCATACTTGTGATAGAAAGTCGTTACTTTGCTCTTATAGGTCGTGCCAAGTGCGTATCCGCCTATTAAGCAATCGGTTAGCGTCTCTCTAGCGTTGTGCAACACGAGCATTTTCCATGGATTCCACATTTTCGCTCACCTTGGTTGCACAACCACATCTATCTATCTGTGTGTGTGTTCAGTGTGCTACCTATTGCTTGTGATCTACTTGTTGCATGAGCCAATTGTGAATCATTTTCAACATCATTGAATCTTACTCACTTTTTGCATTCAATTTTGCCACCATCCTAACCAAGCTCCTCTCAAAGCTTTACTTGTGTAGGTGTGAGAATCGTCACGAAGTGGTACCAATAGTGCTATTTCCGGGTTACATTATTGAGTGATCATTGATCTATTTTCAACTTCAGTTAAGGTGCATTTGGTATTGTCTTCTCCTTTCTCCCACTCACATACTTTCTTGTGATGATGGATAGGCCAAGTACATCTTCGAACCCGATCTTCGACGACCCTCAAGAGTCGAACAACTACGTCACCAAACTACATCTCTTCGGTGTGCAACGAGCTCTCCATAAAGAAAGTGAAGCTATGCGAGCGTACATTGAGCAAGTCGCCGCCGACGCACGACAATTTGAAGCAAGAAAAAGAGAGCAATTTGATATCATCAACACCAACATGTCTACACAATTTGACGAGCTACGAACTTTGATAGTCAACCGACGCTCTTCTTCCACATCATCTCAAAGATGAAGCCGCTCAAGTTGCCACATCGACTCAACGGACGGCTCAAGTACCCCTACATCACACACTCTTCGTCAAGCTGCACGTCAAGCTCGACATGACAACCAGAATCCACTTCATGACAAGAGTTCACAAGAGCTATTTGACGAGCAAGAAAGTCGACATCGCCAAAACCAAGCCACCCTTGAGCAAGCACAAGAACGGCAACAACTACGCCAACAACAACAAGAGTGAGCACGTCAATACCAAGAAGAACAAGATGCCGAGGCTAATCGTCAAGCACAACAATGCCAAGAAGCTCAAGCTCTTGAGGCGCAACGAGCATTACGTGATGCACATCGCAATGTGGCATCTCGCACTCGACACACTCGTCAAGAAGAGGATTTCCTTCGCGATGAGATGCAAGAGAGGCGCCACCAAGCAAGAATGCAAGAAGAGGCTCCTCCTCAAGCACGACAAGAGCAACAACCTCAACAAGAACTGCAAGCTCGGCAAGTACACCGTGACAATGAACATCTACTACGCCAAGAGCAACATGAGGTTGACAACCGTGAAAATCAAGAACGCCCTCACAATACGCAACCAAACAATGAAGAGCATCGCTATGGCAAGCTTAAGTTCACCATGCCAAAGTTTTCCGGAAGCATTGATCCCGAGGACTACCTCTCATGGGCATTGAAGGTTGACAAGATCTTTCGCCTTCACAACTTCGATGGAGAGAATAAGATTGCAATGGCCTCCCTTCAGTTCCAAGACTATGTTCTCATTTGGTGGGAGCAAATCATAGAGATAAGAGAAGCAAAATGTGAACCTCCTATCACTACTTGGGTTCAAATGAAGGAATTCATGAGAGCACGCTTCGTGCCAACACACTACAACCGTGATTTGTTCAAGAAGCTACAACTCCTCAAGCAAGGTACCAAGTCCGTTGAAGAGTACTACATGGAGATGGAGATTGCCATGATACGAGCAAACATCACAGAGGATGAAGAACAAACGATGGCGAGATTCTTGAATGGACTCAACTATCCTATCAAGAAGATTGCGGACTATCAACCCTACACGACCCTCCTTGAGCTAGTACACCAAGCAATCAAAGCGGAGCGACAAGTTC
Organism: Secale cereale; assembly: GCA_902687465.1. NCBI lineage: Eukaryota > Viridiplantae > Streptophyta > Magnoliopsida > Poales > Poaceae > Secale > Secale cereale. The sequence goes on along the minus strand of LR738713.1, from coordinate 252,882,363 downwards.
AAGAGGACTACAAGTACTCCAAGTTCACATCCAAGAACTTCGGCTCCTACAACCAAACTTCAACGACTTCGGCTACTCCTACCTCTACCAAGCCATCTACAAACTTCGGTGACAAGTCAAGCTACAAGAATGCGACTACAACAAGTCGGCCTCCTTCTACCAACAACTTCAAGCCAAGAGCTTCATCATCTACACCTCCAACCGAGGACAACTCCAAGAAGAGTTCCATTAAATGCTTCAAGTGCCAAGGGCGAGGCCACAAGTCATTTGAGTGCAAGACCGTTCGTACCATGATCATCAACGACGATGGATCTTATGACTCAATGAGCGACGATGAAATGGAAGCACTTGAGCATGTGGCTATGCATCGACAAGTGAATGAGGATGAAGACCATCAAGTGTTTTGTGACAATGACTCGAGTCCCAATCTTGTTGTCTCCAAGGTCTTGACACTCCAACATCAACAAGATGACGATCAAAGATGTCATATATTCCATACCAAGGCCGGCATCAATGGACGCTCCGTCAAGGTTATCATCGATGGAGGAAGTTGTCACAACTTGGCAAGCGAAGAGCTTTGCGACAAGCTCAACTTGGTGAAGTCCAGGCATCCTCATCCCTATAAGGTACAATGGCTTAACGACGCTGGAACACTTCGAGTAGAGCACACCTTGCAAGTAACCTTCAAGATAGGCGCCTACGAGGACACACTTGAGTGTGATGTGATCCCCATGTCCGTGTGCCACCTTATTCTTGGACGGCCATGGCAATATGATCGGGGTGTCACACACAATGGACGGACGAACCACTATCGCTTCAAGATGAAAGGAAAAGAGTTTGTGCTACGTCCCATGTCACCAAGTCAAGTAGCCGCCGACAAACACTTACCTACGAACCATCATGGAGAGAATGGTGAGATAGTGAGCCACCAAAAGGAGAGTGAGAGCCACAAGCCAAATTTGAGCGACTCCACGATGATTGACAAGAAACAACTAGTGCTATTCGCCACCAAAAGTGAGATGAGAGAAGTGTGTGAGAACCCATCGAGTCTCTTTCACCTTGTGCTTCTATGCAAAGGGGAAGCCAAACCTACTAACACTTCACCACCTCCACCTTTAGTGTTGTCTAAATTGTTGCAGTAATTCTCGGACGACTTTCCCGATGAGCTACCTCCGGGTCTACCTCCACTTCGCGGGATCGAACACCGCATCGACCTAAACAAGGCTCCTTACCGCATCAACCCCGAGGAAACCAAGGAGATACAACGGCAAGTGCAACAACTCATCGACAAAGGTCGTGTACGTGAAAGCTTAAGCCCTTGTGCCGTTTCGGTTATTCTCGTGCCTAAGAAAGATGGAAGTTTTCGCATGTGCTCCGATTGCCGCCCGATAAATGCTATCACCGTTAGATACCGTTATCCTATCCCACGCTTAGACGACATGCTTGATGAATTATGTGGTGCCACCATCTTTTCGAAAATTGATCTTAAAAGTGGTTACTACCAAATTCGCATTCAAGAGGGTGATGAGTGGAAAACGGCTTTCAAAACCAAATTTGGGTTATATGAGTGGCTTGTCATGCCAATGAGTTTATCGGAAGCACCCGGTTCATTTATGCGTCTTATGCATTTTTGTCTACGACCCTACATAGGCGTCTTTGTAGTGGTCTACTTTGATGACATCCTCGTTTTTAGCAAGTCGCTTGAGGACCATGTGACACACATCCGTATGGTTTTGCAAACCCTTCGGAAAGAGCGCTTATATGCTAATATGGAAAAGTGCACTTTTGGTGTTGACAAGGTCGTTTTCTTAGGATTCGTCGTTTCTTCCCAAGGTGTTCACGTTGATGAAACTAAAATTGAAGCAATTAAAACTTGGCCTCAACCAACGAATCTCCAACAAGTGCGTAGCTTTCTTGGTTTAGCCGGTTTCTATCGACGTTTTGTGAAGGACTTTAGCACAATAGCTATGCCTCTACACGCCTTGAGCAAGAAGAACACACCCTTTGTTTGGGGTCCTTCGCAAGACACCGCGTTCATTAAGCTCAAAGATTTGCTCACGCACGCACCACTTCTTGCCCTACCGAATTTTGATAAACCTTTTGAGATCCATTGTGACGCTAGTGGTACCGGCATAGGTGGCGTGCTAATGCAAGAAAAACGCCCAATTGCATACTTTAGCGAGAAGCTATCCGGAGCGCAACTTAACTACCCCATATATGATAAAGAGCTATATGCTTTGGTGTGAGTTTTGCGTGTTTGGGAACACTATCTTAGGCCTCATGAATTCATTCTTCATATGGACCATGAGACTCTCAAGTATCTCAATGGTCAAACTAAGTTGAACAAGCGTCATGCTAAGTGGAATGAGTTCATTGAGTCTTTTCCCTACGTCATCAAATACATCAAAGGCAAAGAAAATGTTGTGGCGGATGCGCTTTCCCGCAAATGCATGCTTGTTACAAAACTTGAGTTGAATGTTATGGGCTTTGAGCACATAAAAGAATTATATGAGCATGATCCTTTCTTTGCAAATCTTTATGCTAAGTGTTTGACTCACACTTCTTGGGAACATTACTACATCAAAGATGGATATCTTATCAGAGCTAACAAACTTTGCATTCCCGAGTCTTCGCTTCGTTTGCTCCTTTTGCAGGAATCTCATGGAGGAGGACTCATGGGACACTTTGGTCGCGACAAGACATTTGCTACACTCTCCAAGAACTACTTTTGGCCCAAGATGCTATGTGACGTCTCACGCCTTACAAACCGATGCTCAACATGTCACAAAGCTAAGTCAAAAGCTCAATCTCATGGTCTTTACATTCCACTTCCTATTCCATTCCATCCATGGGAAGATATTAGCATGGACTTTGTACTTGGATTGCCTAGGACTCAAAATGGAAAAGATTTCGTGTTTGTTGTCATGGATAGATTCTCTAAAATGGCTCATTTCATTCCTTGTAACAAGATCGACGATGCTTCACATGTGGCTAATCTCTTTTGTAAGGAAATCATTCGTCTACATGGAATGCCCAAGACGATCGTGTCGGACCGGGACGTCAAGTTCTTGAGCTACTTTTGGAAGACTCTATGCGCCAAGCTCGGAATCAAGCTACTTTTCTCCTCGACATATCATCCACAAACCGACGACCTAACGGAGGTGACGAACCGCACGCTTTTGACGCTTCTTCGTGTGTTGATCAAGAAGAACATCAAGGAATTGGAGCAATGCTTGCCCATCACCGAGTACGCCTACAACCGCGCAAGACATTCGACTACCGGCAAGTCCCCCTTCAAGGTCGTCTACGGCTTCAACCCGTTGTCCCCATTGGACATTCTACCTCTACCTCTACAAGAACGCACAAACTTGGACGCAAGTGCTTGAGCAAGCTATCTCAAGAAGGTGCATGAAGATAGAAGGGCAACGATCGAGAGGCAAGTACATCGTCTAGCGTCCAAGCTCAACGCCAACAAGAAGCCTATGGTGTTCCAACCGGGAGATCTCGTATGGCTACATCTTCGCAAGGACCATTTCCCCCACGAGCGCAAGTCCAAACTACTACCTTGAGCAACCGGACCCTTCAAGGTGCTAGAGCGCTACAACAACAATGCATACAAGCTTGACCTTCCATGCGACAAGTACAACGTGAGCGATGTCTTCAACGTCAAGGATCTCTCCACTTTCCATGGTGATGAAGATTTCGATCCGAGGTCGGATCTTTCTCAAGGGAGGGGAGATGATGCGGAGCATCCCAAGGTCATCCCCATGGACCCACCATCGACTCACCAAGTGCCAAGTGGACCCATGACACGTGCTCGAGCACGAGCTCTCGAGGCCGAGGTGACTTCACTCCTCTCTCTACGTCACTTTGATTCACATGAGACATGGCTGCTACCCTCATCGGAGACTCTTTGCATACTCAGGCACCTCGGGAGCAACCATGGAGAAGTCAAGGGACAAGAAGAATCGAAGGAGGAAGATGGAGGAGAAGGACAGCCAGGACTCAGCCTGCCCGGACGATCCGGACGATGTCCCGGACGATCCGGCCGAGGCCCGGATGATCCGGACATCCGTCCGGACGATCCAGCAAATGTGCCCGAAGACACCCGAAGCTCCACGCCGAAGCCGGATCATCCGGACCCCGGCCCGGATCATCCAGACACCCCCGGACATCCGGACGAAGATCTGGACATCCGGGCCACCCGCGGCAGATCAGACGTGTCCGGATCATCCGGACGCCGCCCCGGACCATCCGGCCCCCCGAAGCCCAGATCATCCGCACAGTGCCTGCGCGCATGATATTGGGCCGAGGCCCATGTACCCCTTCGCCCCTCCTAGCCTATATATAGCACTCTACCTAAACTATCTAGGGTTAGCTTTGAGATAGCTCATCATAGACCTTTGTGGTTCCTCTCCTACGAGACCGCGGTCTCTTCGGAGAAGATCCACCTCGGATTCAAGACCTCCACCATGGAGAAGATCCCAAGGGATACCCCAAGACCTCCTCTGGGAGAAGACTATCTTTGTACCACCGTTGTTGACTATGGATCGTGTATCTTGATGTGTATCATGGATCTAGCACATGTGTGATCGTATTCGTGTTGATTTGTGCGTTTCCTCTCGTGTATTTCTCCGTGTTTTCCTTGTGTGCTTCATGTTCATCGTGGGATTTCCTCCAGCTCGTGAAAGATCTGTCGATTAGGGTTCCACCCTACATCAAAATCCTTGGGCAAACACTCGTTACGCAGAGCCGACACTAAACATGGCACCCCAAGGTTCTAGAGGTCATGTCTGCCTCCACCGAAGCTGACGGATAAATCGGAGAATGTTGATGATGCACTTGCTCAGCCGCCAGCTCGGCCTCCCGACGCGCTCTGCCCATATCCACCAAAGTCTGAGCATTGGCACTACCACGCGCCGGGTCATGTCCACGAGGTTGGTCACGACGATGTTCGTTGTTTGAAACTGTTGGTGAGTCAATGTGCCTGCTATAACTCCAGCTTGGATGAGGGGTTGAGTGAATCCGCTCGCGACTGTAAGAATAAGTGATGAGGACATCATTAACGAGGTTACACCCACATCACCAACTGACCAGGTACTTTCGTTTCTTGGTAATGATTCTAATGTTCATGAGAATATGATACTGCCTAAATTGGATACATTTGTCTTGCTTACAAATGAAGGGCCTAGCTTGGATCCATATACCACCACCCCTGCCACCGCTGCCATAAACCATCAACTTATATCCACCACCAATCCGAGTTCTTTTCGTATTAGGTTTGTTTTCAAGATACATCTAGTTTTGGTTTCGCGTTTCCTTGCCTGAGTAGGTCTCGGAAAAAAAAGTCTGGAGACCCCCGGGCAGTTTTTAGGCCAAAGTTCCGGCAGGTGAAAATATTTTTCTCCCTATCCTGTTTTAAGGTTTATCTGAGTCTTTTGAGACACGTGCCATCATACTGTTTTTTTACCGCATTTTTTGGTCATCACTGCCCTGATTTCCGAAAAAATAGTCAACAAATTTCATGCCTATCTTCTTAGTTTGACTTGGGAAGAGTTTTGAGACACTCGCAATTATAATGATTTTCGGCAAAAAAAGAGCGCAAAAAAATGAGGCGAAAAAAATTTAGAGCGTGCTTTTCCCTTGATTACGTGCAGCGCGTGAGTTTGTTAGTGTTCTAGGCTCGCGTCTCTAGTACGGTCTAGCCTAGGACCGGCACAGTATCGTCGTTGAGCATTTATTCAACTTTGCATCTCTGAATTGATTATTGCTGACCCTTTTTGCTACCATATTATAAGCCTTCCCAGCTCCACATACATCTACGTCGTGTGTTTGACTCTCCCTGGCAATCGCTTTATCCAAGCTTTGAGAGTTTTGACTACCACGGTTGCCGATCACCACCTGCTGTTGGGTAAGAACTGGTAATAATTTGAGATTTGCTTGACAGATTTGTGACGCCCCACCACCACCATTTTCGAGTAGTCTGTACGATCATATTTTTGTGTGTTTCTATTGCTGCTAACCATGCTAGGATCACAAGTCGACGAGACTGACTGGGAGAACATGACGAACAAGGAGTTGCCTGATAAATTTCAGCAAATGATGGGTCAACAGGTAGAAGATTTGATGACCAGTTTTGGCGAAATACTAGCGAGGATGGATGGCATTGAGAAGTCAATTGACACCAAGTTGGATGCCAAATTTGCTGAAGTGCTTGCGCGTCTACCTCCACCTGCTGCACCATTGCAACAACAACAACAACAACCACCTTCACGTCGCGAAACAGCCCTCCGCAAAGCGTGCCGTGTACCTCTTGAGCCTGGCCAAACTGTTGGTGGTGCTGTTGATACTTCTGTGGCTCCTGCTACTGCTGAGGAGGAGGATGATTATGTGGGAGATTACGAGGATGAGGTTGATCAAAATCTGAACTACGTGCAACTACCACCACCAGGTCGTCCACATGCAAATAATCGCAATGGCAGGGCGGCACCACACCCTCAGGTACGAGATCATGACCATCTCCCTAAACTAAAATTGAATATTCCACCATTTGAGGGTAGATATGTTTCTCATATATATCTTACTTGGGAGTTAGAAACTGAACAACGTTTTACATGTTTAAAATATCCCGAGGAGAGACGTGTTGGTGCTGCTCTTTGTGCTTTCACTAGTTTTGCTTGTGTGTGGTGGCCTGAATATTGTAGATTATATTCAGATAATATTCCAACTACTTGGGCTGCTTTGAAAACTGCTATGCGTACTCGTTGGGTTCAACCATATTATCAACGTAAATTACTTCAGAAATTGCAGCATTTAAGAGAAGGAAAAAATTGTGTGGAGGAATATTATCAAGAATTACAAACGAGCCTGATTAGATGTGGTATTGTTGAGGATAATGAGGCTATGCTTGCACATTTTATGGGTGGTTTAAATAGAGAGATTCAGACAATTCTAGAGTATAAGGAGTATAATAATATCACTCGTTTATTCCATCTTGCTTGCAAAGCTGAACGTGAAGTACAGGATCGACAAGCCTTGGCACGAACTAATTCGTCTGCAGGTCGACCTTCATCATGGACACCGAGTGCATCCTCTACTTCGACATGTCCGACTGCACCACCGCCTACTTCATCCATCACTTCTAGCCGTGATACAGGCAAACATGCACCACCACCATCAGCAAGGAGTACACATTCTGGTCCTGCGCAGAGCTCTTCTTCATCCATGGCATCCACAGGGCCAACACATGATGTTATTTGTCGCCGTTGCACTGGTCGTGGTCACTATGCGAGCAAATGCCCATCTCAGCGTGTCATGATTGCTGCTGAGGATGGTGGTTATGAGTCCTCTAGTGACTATGATGAGGAGACTTTGGCTCTTATTACACGTGAAGAACACAGTGGAGATGATTCTAAAAATGAGACGCAATACATGGCTCCTGAAGATGCTGACATGTATGAATGTTTAGTTGCCCAATGTGTTTTGAGTGTGCAGGTCACACAAGAGGACCAAAATTAGAGGCATAATTTGTTCCATACAAAGGGAGTTGTGAAGGAAAGTTCTATTCGCGTCATCATAGATGGAGGGAGCTGCAACAACATGGCTAGCATGGAGATGGTGGAGAAGCTATCTCTCACCACAAGACCACATCCACATCCTTACTACATCCAATGGTTCAACAACAGCGGCAAGGTTAAGGTAACATGTACTTTTCATGTGCATTTTAGTATCTCTACATATGCTGATTATGTTGATTGTGATGTGGTACACATGCAAGCGTGTTCCTTATTACTTGGTAGACCATGGCAATTTGATAAAAAAAATGTACACCATGGTAGAAACAATCAGTATACTCTTGCTAATAAGGATAAACGTATTACGTTGCTTCCTATGTCTCCTGAGTCCATTTTGAAAGATGATATTAATAGATCTAATAAAGCGAAATAGGAGCAAAATAAGAGTGAAAATCAGATTGTGGCAAAAGAATTTGAGCAACAAATGATGCCAAATAACACACCATCATCTCATGTTGCATCTGAAATTAAATTAAAAAGTGGACGTTTCCTTGCCACCAAATCTGATATTGATGATCTAGATTTTAGCAAATCTGTTTGCTATGCTTTTGAGTGCAAAGATGCATTATTTTCATTCGAGGACGTGCCTTCCTCTTTGCCTCCTACTGTTACTAACATTTTGCAGGAGTGCGCGGACGTCTTTCCACAAGACGTGCCACCGAGATTACCACCTATTCGAGGGATTGAGCATCAGATTGACTTAATTCCCGGTGCATCACTACCAGATCGCGCACCATACCGTACCAATCCAGAGGAGACGAAGGAGATTATGCATCAAGTACAGGATCTACTCGACAAAGGTTATATACGTGAATCCCTTAGTCCTTGTGTTGTTCCTATTATTCTAGTGCCAAAAAAGGATGGCACATCGCGTATGCGTGTTGATTGTAGATGCATTAATAATATTACTATTCGTTATCGTCATCCTATTCCTATGCTAGATGATATGCTTGATGAATGGAGTGGCTCTACAATATTCTCCAAAGTTGATTTGCGTAGTGGATACCATCAAATTCGTATGAAATTGGGAGATGAATGGAAAACAACATTTAAAACTAAGTTTGGATTATATGAGTGCTTAGTCATGCCTTTTGGGTTAACAAATGCACCTAGTACTTTCATGAGATAAATTAATGAAGTTTTACGTGTTTTCATTGGACGATTTGTGGTAGTTTACTTTGATGATATATTGATTTATAGCAGATCTTTGGAGGAACATTTGGAACATTTACGTGCTGTTTTTATTGCTCTACCTGATGCATGTTTGTTTGGTAACCTTGGAAAGTGCACCTTTTGCACCGACCGAGTATCTTTTCTTGGCTATGTTGTTAATCCACATGGAGCTGAGGTTGATAAAGCCAAGATTGAAGTTATTGAGAGTTGGCCGCAGCCCAAAACGGTCACACACGTGAGGAGTTTCCTTGGCCTCGCTGGATTCTATAGGCGTTTTGTGAGAGATTTCAGCACCATTGCTGCACCTCTCAATGAGCTTACAAAGAAAGATGTGCCTTTTGTTTGGGGTACTGCACAGGAATAAGCATTCACGGTATTGAAAGATAAGTTGACACATGCTCCTTTACTCCAACTTCCTGATTTTAATAGGACTTTTGAGCTTGAATGTGATGCTAGTGGAATTTGGTTAGGAGGTGTGTTATTACAATATGGTAAACCTGTTGCATACTTTTCTGAAAAATTGAGTGGGCCTAGTCTGAATTATTCTACATATGATAATGAATTATATGCTCTTGTTCGGACTTTAGAAACATGGCTACATTATTTATGGCCCAAAGAATTTGTTATACATTCCTATCATGAATCTTTGAAGCACATTAAAAGTCCAGCAAAACTGAACCGTAGACATGCTAAATGGTTGAATTCATAGGGACTTTCCCTTACGTTATTAAACACAAGAAGGGAAAAGAAAATGTTATTGCTGATGCATTGTCTCATCGTTATACTATGCTTTCACAACTTGACTTTAAAATATTTGGTTTGGAGACCATCAAAGATCAATATGTGCATGATGCTGAATTTAAAGATGTATTGCAGAATTGTAAAGAAGGGAGAACATGGAACAAGTTCGTCGTTAATGATGGATTTGTGTTTCGTGCTAACATGCTATGCATTCTAGCTAGCCATGTTCGTCTTTTGTTGTTGCAGGAGGCGCATGAAGGAGGATTAATGGGACATTTTGGCGTGATGAAGACGGAGGACGTACTTGCTACACATTTCTTTTGGCCAAAATGAGACGGGATGTTGAGCGTTTTGTTACTCGCTGCACTACATGTCAAAAAGCTAAGTCACGACTCAATCCACATGGTTTATATATGCCTTTGCCTGTCCCTAGTGTTCCTTGGGAAGATATATCTATGGACTTTGTTTTGGGTTTACCTTGAGAAAAGAAGGGGAGGGATAGCATATTTGTTGTCGTGGATAGGTTCTAAAAAATGACACACTTTATACCATGTCATAAAAGCGATGATGCTGCTAATGTTGCGGATTTGTTCTTTCGTGAAATTATTCGCTTGCATGGTGTGACAAATAGTATTGTTTCAGATCGTGATACTAAATTTCTTAGCCACTTTTGGAGATGTTTATGGGCTAAGTTGGGGACTAAATTGCTTTTTATTAGTACTTCCCCCATACCGATGGACAAACTGAAGTAGTCAATAGAACTTTGTCTACTATGCTTAGGGATGTTTTGAAGAATAACAAGAAAATGTGGGAAGAATGCTTGCCTCATATTGAATTTGCTTATAATCGTTCGTTGCATTCTACTACTAAGATGTGCCCTTTTGAAATTGTTTATGGTTTCCTACCTCGTGCACCCGTTGATTAGTTGCCTCTGCCATCTTTGGAGAAGGTTAATTTTGATGCTAAACAACGTGTTGAATTGATCTTAAAAATGCATGAGTTAAGTAGGGAAAATATTGAGCTCATGAATGCTAAATATAGACTTGTTGGAGATAAGGGTAGAAAATGTGTTGTCTTTGCACTTGGAGATCTTATTTGGTTACATTTGCGTAAGGATAGGTTTCCTAATTTGCGCAAGTCAAAGCTAATGCCACGTGCTGATGGTCCTTTTAAGGTGTTAGAGAAAATAAATGATAATGCATATAAACTTGAGCTGCCTGCAGATTTTGGGGTTAGTCCCACATTTAACATTGCAGATTTGAAGCCTTACTTGGGTGAGGAAGATGAGCTTCCGTCGAGGACGACTTCAATTCAAGAAGGGGAGGATGATGAGGACATCACTAACAAGGTTACACCCACAGCCCCAACTGATACATATCCAGGACCAATTACTAGAGCTCGTGCACGCCAATTAAATTACCAGGTACTTTCGTTTCTTGGTAATGATTCTAATGTTCATGAGAATATAATGCTTCCTAAATTGGATACATTTTTCTTGCTTACAAATGACGGGCCTAGCTTGGACAAGAAGGATGAACATTGGAGCAAGATTAAGCATGGAGATGATGGCATGCGCATGGGGAACACGAACAGAGTTACAAGTGATGATTTCAGGACTTTGAAACCACCGTAATGAGTGCGTGAAGCCTTGGACGAAATATACAAGATTCCACTTCATAAATTTCGTCCAGAGGCTATTATAGGTGCCGCGTCACCTTATTATTGGGCCAGGCCCGAAATACTTGAATATAGGCTGTTTTTAGAGTCCGTATGTGTGGGGAAACAAGAGTTAGGGTTGGTTTCGGAACCCTCCTCCAAGGGCCATAAAATTTCCCCCTCTTCCTCAATATATACAGCCCTTAGGGCATCGCTTAAACTTTGGGCTTTTTCTAGATTAAAAGTTCACCGTAGCTACAACTTCGCGTACTTCATTTTTGTTCAACGACCAGACAATGACGTCACAGAACCCCACCTTGAGCACTAAAGCTTTCCTCTTATATTTGCAATATCTAGATTGCAATCTCAGTTTCTTGCTTGTTCTTCGTTTGCTTGCAGGAAATAGACCCTCGTGGTTACGTTGATCGTGCTCTGGCGTGGTTAATAACCTCTCGGAGTTGGTTTAGCAATTGCTAAGGCACGACGTCTTTGCACGTTCGTAGTCGGATCGTCAAAGTCTACTCGTCCGAAAGTGATAATCACCATCTCATCGAAAGACGGGACACCTTTGCCTCTATCAATAAGCTGCCTGTCGAGCCGTAGTTGTGTCAAGAAGCTCTCTATCCCTCCGTGTCTCTATCGCCGTTGGAGAATCGCCTTCAACTGGTAGAGCCGCCAATCACATTGCCACATCAATCATATTGTCCAAAGGGTTAGAATAATGACTCGGAGGTGTCAGAATATGCTGAGGTGGAGTATTTTTCAAACGCGCGGGGGGGGG
>LR738713.1:252831842-252870361 GCA_902687465.1 Secale cereale | reverse complement strand
GGGGGGGGGGTCCGTCGCGCGCGGTTGAACCGGCGCTCCAGTAACGGGGGGTTCAACCGCCTGGTTCACCGCCCGTGGGTCACTGGTCCCCGCTCTAGGCGTGTTGAAGCGGTTCCTTGCATCGTAAACCAGAGGCAAACGAGTCGGGTGCCTCCTCCTCATGATCTCATTTGAAGCGTTTTGATCCAAGGTGAGTCGGAAAGAGTCTGCCTGAATCTGTTGCGCTCGAGCATCAAAAGTAGCTGGCTCTGCGGCCATCCTAGCGTTCTCAACCGCCAGTTCCTCCTTAGCCTGAGATATCTCATCCCGTACCTTTGCAACATCCACCTTATGTTGTTCTTGATTATCCGGGGTTATCTCCACCCCCATCAACGTTGCCAAAGCCTCCAACAACTCTGTCAAAACCTGAGTCGGCGGGCGCACATAGCCGCCAGCACCAGCCGCCGCCGCAGCCGCTGAGCTAGATGACATAGCCACATCGGTTGTTGAACCGAGCACCGGCTGCGTGCCGGCCATAAAGATTGTGTAATGCCCCGGATGTAACACTTTCCCCTTTTGGATATATATAAACTTTGGCTTCATCAGTTCCATTCCGGGTTCTTCGTCTTTTTGGGTTTTCGTCGTTTTGTCGTGTGCGTGTGTGCTTTCATCCATGTCATGTTGTCATGTGCATTGCATTTGTGTTGTCTTTTGCATCCGGTCTCACTCGTTCCTTCCCGTTGTCCGTTTCGAGTTCCGACGCTCTCACACGTGCCCGTGGCATCCCCGAGTCCTTATTTTGTGTTTGGCCATGTAATGTTTCCGTAATGGCGTGAGACTTGTCGTGCGATGTTGTTTTGATACGTGTAACCCGCCTGTCAAGTTGCGTCGCGTTTGGAGTTCGTTTGGTACTCCAACGGGTATCCTCATGGGCTAAAAGTACCTCCTCTTTGAGGCCCAAGAACCCCCCTCCAACAAACCAACAACCCAGCTCAACCCTTCCCATCATCTCGGCCGTTCAATTGTGATCTCGTGGCCGAAAACCGCTCCTCATTTGGACTCTCCTAGCTCCTTGTGCCTATATAAACGTCCACCCCCTCCAATTTTGTGTCCAAAACCCTAGTGCTTCCACCGCCGCCGCACAGTGCTTCCACCCCCGCCGCACAGTGCTTCCAGTCGTCGCCGCACAGTGCTTCCACCGCCGCCGCGCGGGCCCGAGGAACCGTTCCCGGCCCGCAGCGCCGCCGATCTGGGCCAGATCCGCGCCCCGCGCTGACCCGTCATCCTCGCCGAGCCCCGCCGGCCGGAGCCCCGCCGCGCCGCCGCCGGCCGAAGGTCCGCCGCCCTTCAGCAACCGGGCCGCCGAGCTCCTTGCGACAGGCCGCCGCTGCCGCCGCCGCTCGCTGGACAGCCGCCGCCCCGAGCTGCGGGAACTCTAGCCGCCACCGCACCCAGGTCCCCGACCTTCGCCGTCGACGGGCCCCTCTGGCCGGAGCCGCCGCCCGTCGGACCAGGTCGCAAGGTCGTCGCCGAACCGCCGCCCAGATCGAGGGAGCCAGATCGGGCCGATCCAGTCCCTGCGGGTGGAAACCCTAACGGGCCGACCTGGTGGACCCGCGACCGCTCCACCAACCCGCATCGGCGCCCGATCCACTCCCGTGCGCCCGCTTCCGCTCCGACCCGTTTGACCGCCGCCCGATCCGGTTGACCCGATCCAGCAGGTTGACCCTCGTTTTTCTTCTAAGTGTTTAGATTTTTCCTTGTCTGATGCATTTTTGTGATGAGGATAACTTTTACTGTGCTTGTCCGTTTTGTACGTACGATATGTCAAAATGATCGTGGTGACATGTACTATGTTTTGTTCCATTGTGCCATGCATGTTTGAGTCCTTGTTGTATATGTTGTAGGCTTCCATTCATGCTCTCACATGCTCATTTGGGTGGCTGTAGCATATTTAATTCTTGCTCCCAAGTTGCTATAAAATACTGCTGTCAGGTTTTTGTTGTCATGTTCAAAATGTTGTAACTTGTTGCTATTGATCCATGCCTCCTTTGGAGATGCTCCAATTGAATTGTTTGCTGTAGGATATGTCTGCTTCATGTCCATGCTTCTCGTCATGATGTTTGAGTGTTGTAGAGTATATATTTCTTGCTCCGAAGTTGCTATGTGGTTGTTATTTCAGCTTTGCATTGTTTCTTGTTTCGGGTGTATCTTTTAGCCCGTTGCTCCGTTTTGAGCAAGTCCTATATGAAACTTGTGTGGTTTTGCATGTAGATTCATAATATCATCTTGTTAACATGTTTTGAAGTATCTTGCTTGATGCATATTGTCATGTTCCTTGTGCTGTATCTCTGTGTTTCCTATGTTGTCTTGCTGTGCATCCTAAGTGTATCTGCAGTGCTTCCTTAGTGCATCAGCCATGCATCCTGTAGTTTGCGCTTTGCATCTTGTTTGATTTCATGCCTCGTGTGTTCTTGTGTTGAGTAGAGCCGGAAGCCAAGAACGAGTACGAGAACGAGGTTACTACCGAGGTTGAGAACGAGGAGCCCTCTTACGATCCCATCGACGACTCGACAGGCAAGATGACCTGACCTAGATATCATTACTATCATTGCCTATTGCTAGAAGTCTCGCTCTTTAGCTTATTGCCTCCATGCCCATGATTTCCTGTCAGCCTCCTATTGTAACCATGTATCTGTCTAACCACCCTACCTATGCAAACCATTGATTGGCTACGTAGGCTTTGCTCAACTCCTCTTATAGCTTTGCTAGTTGCAGGAGAAGATTTGAAGATTCTTGCTTCATGTTGAAGCTTGTTGGGATATCACACTATATAAACTCTTTAATGAAATCATCTATATATTGGTAATGGGTGGAAGGCTAAGCCTCTTGCTTGGTGATTTGTTCCACTCATGCCGCCCTAGGAACCGTATAAACCGGTGTTATGTTCCTTGATTTTGCGTTCCTCACACGGTTGAGGTTATGGGACCCCCTTGATAAACCGCTTAGCGCTAAGTCTTTTCCAGCGAGGCCCAACATTGGTACTCCATTCGCCTAACAACTAAAACTTGCCGAGGGAGTAATTAACCCGAGGATTAATTAATCAACCCCCTGGGCCAGTGCTCGATTTGAGCGTTGGTCCAAACTAGAGTCGTGTGCGGTACCCCCCTTGGCAACTTGGGTTTTGGTCACTGTACGCTGTGCTCATCCGGTCGTGGCCTGAGACTAGATACGCGCGGCTACTGTTATAAGGACATCACTAACAAGGTTACACCCACAGCTCCAACTGACACATATACAGGACCAATTACTAGAGCTCACGCACGCCAATTAAATTACCAGGTACTTTCGTTTCTTGGTAATGAATCTAATGTTCATGAGAATATGATGCTGCCTAAATTGGATACATTTGTTTTGCTTACAAATGAAGGGCCTAGCTTGGACAAGAAGGATGAACAATGGAGCAAGATCAAGCATGAAGATGATGGCATGCGCAAGGGGAGCAAGAATGGAGTTACAAGTGATGATTTCAAGACTTTGAAGCCACCATAATGAGTGCGTGAAGCCTTGGACGAAATATACAAGATGCCACTCCATAAATTTCGTCCAGAGGCTATTATAGGTGTCGCGTCACCTTATTATTGGGCCAGGCCCATGTAATTTCGAAATACTTGAGTATAGGCTGTTTTTAGAGTCCGTATGTGTGGGGAAACAAGAGTTAGGGTTGGTTTCGGACCCCTCCACCAAGGGCCACGAAATTCCCCCCACTTTCCCCCATATATACAGCCGTTAGGGCGTCGTTTAGACTTTGGGTTTTGTTTAGATTAAAAGTTCGCCATAGCTGCAACTTCGCGTACTTCGTTTGTGTTCAACGACCAGACAAAGGCGTCACAGAACCCCACCTTGATCAATAAAGCTTTCCTCTTATATTCGCAATATCCAGATCACAATCTTAGTTTCTTGCTTGTTCTTTGTTTTCCTGCAGGAAACAGACCTTCGTGGTCAGGTTGATCGTGCTCCGGCGTGGTCGATAACCTCTCGGAGTTGGTTTAGTGATTCCTAAGGCGCGACGTCCACGCACGTTCGTAGTCGGATCGTCAAAGTCGACTTCATCCAAACGATAGCCACCATCTCATCGAAAGACGGGACACCTTTGCCTCTATCAAGTGGTATCAGATTTCCAGGTTGCTCGGTGAGATTTTACAGTTTTTCGTAGATTAGATCGAGTCTGTTCTTCATACCTACAGTCCACGAAAAATCCAAAAAAATTAGGATTAGTTCATCATATCCGAACCAGTCTGGGCCATTGCATAATCTTTTCCGTGTTTGCTTAGTTGAATTTGCGGTTGCATCGTCGTGTTAAGTTGCTGGTCTTAGCATCTAGGCTTTTAGAGTTTCGAGTTCTGGTCATCAGTTGTCACGCCGCCGCCGCAACATCTTCATCGCTACTGCCATATACCAACACCGATCCGTATCCATATACCACCACCAATCCGTATCCATATACCACCACTGCTGCCATATACCACCACCGCTGCCATATTCTACCACCACATATCCATCACCAATCTGAGTTCTTTTCGTTTTAGATTGTCTTTCGAGATCCATCTAGTTTCGGTTTCGTGTTTCCTTGCGTGAGTAGGTCTCGGAATTTTTTTTTCCTATTTTTGGGCTTTTCTGAGTCTTTTGAGACATGTGCCACCATACTGTTTTTTTACCGCACTTTTTCGTCGTCGCTGCCCTGATTCCGAAAACAAAAATCGTCAAAAAAATTTTGTGCCTATCATCTTAGTTTGACTTGAGAAGTGTTTTGAGACACTCGTCATTATAGTGATTTTCGGAAAAAAAGGAGCGAAAAGAAAGAGCCCAAAAAAAAGAGGCAAAAAAAAACCAGAGTGTGCTTTCCCCTTGATTACGTGCAGCGCCGTGATTTTGTTAGTGTTCTAGGCTCACGTCTCTAGTACGGTCTAGCCTAGGACCAGCACAGTACCGTCGTTGAGCGTTTATTCAACTTTGCATCTCTGAATTGATTATTGCTGACCCTTTTTGCTACCATATTATAAGCCTTCCCAGCTCCACATACATCTACATCGTGCGTTTGACTCTCCCTGGTAATCGCTTTATCCAAGCTTTGAGAGTTTTGACTACAACGGTTGCCGATCACCACCTGCTGCTCGGTAAGAACTGGTAAGAAATTGAGATTTGCTTGTCGGAGTTTGTGACACCCACCACCACCACCACTTGTTAGTAGTCTGTCGGATCATATTCTTGTGTGTTTCTATTGCTGCTAACCATGCCAGGATCACAAGCCGACGAGACTGACTGGGAGAACTTGACGAACAAGGAGCTTCATGATAAATTTCAGCAAATGATGGGTCAACAGGTAGCAGATGTCATGACCAATTTTGACAACGCACTAGCGAGGATGGATGGCATTGAGAAGTCAATTGACACCAAGTTGGATGCCAAATTCGCTGAAGTGCTTGTGCGTCTACCTCCACCTGCTGCACCGTTGCAACAACAACAACAACCACCTTCACATCGTGAAATCGCCCTCCGCAAAGCGACCCGCGTCCCTCTTCTGCCTGGCCAACCTGTTGGTGTTGCTGTTGATACTTCTGTGGCTCCTACTGTTGCTGAGGAGGAGGACGATTATGCGGGGGATTACGAGGAAGAGGTTGATCAAAATCAGAACTACGTGCAACAACCAGCACCACAACAACCAGGTCGTCCACATGCATATAATCGCAATGGTAGGGCGGCACCATACCCTCAGGTAAGCGATCATGACCATCTCCCTAAACTAAAATTGAATATTCCACCATTTGAGGGTAGATATGTTCCTGATATATATCTTACTTGGGAGTTAGAAACCGAACAACGTTTTACATGTTTAAAATATCCCGAGGAGAGACGTGTTGCTGCTGCTCTTTGTGCTTTCACTAGTTTTGCTTGTGTGTGGTGGTCTGAATATTGTAGATTACATCCGGATAATATTCCAACTACTTTGGTCGCTTTGAAAACTGCTATGCGTACTCGTTGGGTTCCACCATATTATCAACGTGAATTACTTCAAAAATTGCAGCGCTTAAGACAAGGAAAGAATTCTGTAGAATAATATTATCAGCAATTACAAACTGGCTTGATTAGATGTGGTATTGTTGAGGAGAATGAAGCTATGCTTGCACGTTTTATGGGTGGATTAAATAAAGAGATTCAGACCATTTTAGAGTATAAGGATTATAATAATATCACTCGTTTATTCCATCTTGCTTGTAAAGCTGAACGTGAAGTGCAGGATCAACAGGCATTGGCGCGGACTAACTTTTCTGCAGGTCGACCTTCATCATGGACACCGCATGCATCCTCTACTTCCACACATTCTACTGGATCGACACCTCCATCAGGTGTTACCTCCAGCCGTGATACAAGGAAGCAGGCACAACCACCATTATCTGCCAAGAGCACACCTATTGGGCCTGCACAGAGTTCTTCTTCTTCCATGGCATCAACAGGGCACACCAGTGATATTATTTGTCGTCGTTGTATGGGAAGAGGACATTTTGCGAGAGAATGCAAATCTCAGCGTGTGATGATTGCTACTGAGGATGGTGGATATGAATCCGCTAGTGACTATGATGAGGAGACTTTGGCTCTTATTACACGTGAAGAACACTGTGGAGACGATTCTGATCATGAGACACAATACATGGCTCCTGAAGATGCTGACAGGTATAAATGTTTAGTTGCTCAACGTGTTTTGAGTGTGCAGGTTACACAAGCTGAGCAAAATCAGAGGCATAACTTGTTCCATACAAAGGGAGTTGTGAAGGAACGTTCTGTTCGCGTGATCATAGATGGAGGGAGTTGCAACAACTTGGCTAGCATGGAGATGGTGGAGAAGCTATCTCTCACCACAATACCACATCCACATCCTTACTACATCCAATGGTTCAACAACAGCGGCAAGGTTAAGGTAACACGTACTGTTCATGTGCATTTTAGTATCTCTACATATGCTGATTATGTTGATTGTGATGTGGTACCTATGCAAGCATGTTCCTTATTACTTTGTAGACCATGGCAATTTGATAAAAACTCTGTACACCATGGTACAAACAATCAGTATACTCTTGTTCATAAGGATAAAAATATTACTTTTCTTCCTATGACTCCTGATTCCATTTTGAAAGATGATATTAATAGAGCTAATAAAGCAAAACAGGAGAAAAATAAGAGTGAAAATCAGATTATGGCAAAAGAATTTGAGCAACAAATGAAGCCTAATAATAAACCATCTACTGTTGCTTCTGAAATTAAATTGAAAAGTGCATGTTTATTTGCCACTAAATCTGGTATTGCTGAGCTAGATTTTAGCAAATCTGTTTGCTATGCTTTTGTGTGCAAAGAGGCATTATTTTCATTCGAGGACGTGCCTTCCTCTTTGCCTCCTGCTGTCACTAACATTTTGCATGAATTCGCCGACGTCTTCCCACAAGACGTGCCACCGGGATTACCACCTATTCGAGGGATTGAGCATCAGATTGACTTAATTCCCAGTGCATCGCTACCCAACCGCGCACCATACCGTACCAATCCAGAAGAGACGAAGGAGATTATGCGTCAAGTACAGGAGCTACTTGACAAAGGTTATATACGTGAATCCCTTAGTCCTTGTGTTGTTCCTATTATTCTAGTGCCGAAAAAGGATGGTACATCGCGTATGTGTGTTGATTGTAGAGCCATTAATAATATTACTATTCGTTATCGTCATCCTATTCCTAGGCTAGATGATATGCTTGATGAATTGAGTGGCTCTACAATATTCTCCAAAGTTGATTTGCGTAGTGGATACCATCAAATTCGTATGAAATTGGGAGATGAATGGAAAAAAGCATTTAAAACTAAGTTTGGATTATATGAGTGGTTAGTCATGCCTTTTGGGTTAACTAATGCACCTAGTACTTTCATGAGATTAATGAATGAAGTTTTACGTGCTTTCATTGGACGATTTGTGGTAGTATATTTTGATGATATATTGATTTATAGCAGATCTTTGGAGGAACATTTGGAACATTTACGTGCTGTTTTTATTGCTCTACGTGATGCACGTTTGTTTGGTAACCTTGGAAAGTGAACCTTTTGCACCGACCGAGTCTCTTTTCTTGGCTATGTTGTTACTCCACAGGGAATTGAGGTTGATAAAGCCAAGATTGAAGCTATTGAATGTTGGCCGCAGCCCAAAACGGTCACACACGTGAGGAGTTTCCTTGGCCTCGCTGGATTCTATCGGCGTTTTGTGAGAGATTTCAGCACCATTGCTGCACCTCTGAATGATCTTACAAAGAAGGATGTGCCTTTTGTTTGGGGTACTGCACAGGAAGAAACATTCACGGTATTGAAAGATAAGTTGACACATGCTCCTTTACTCCAACTTCCTGATTTTAATAAGACTTTCGAGCTTGAATGTGATGCTAGTGGAATTGGGTTAGGAGGTGTGTTATTACAAGATGGTAAACCTATTGCATACTTTTCTGAAAAATTGAGTGGGCCTAGTCTGAATTATTCTACTTATGATAAGGAATTATATGCTCTTGTTCGGACTTTGGAAACATGGCAACATTATTTATGGCCCAAAGAATTTGTTATACATTCTGATCATGAATCTTTGAAGCACATTAAAAGTCAAGCAAAACTGAACCGTAGACATGCTAAATGGGTTGAATTCATAGAGACTTTCCCTTATGTTATTAAAGACAAGAAGGGAAAAGAAAATGTTATTGCTGATGCATTGTCTCGTCGTTATACTATGCTTTCACAACTTGACTTTAAAATATTTGGTTTGGAGACCATCAAAGATCAATATGTGCATGATGCTGAATTTAAAGATGTTTTGCAGAATTGTAAAGAAGGGAGAACATGGAACAAGTTCGTCGTTAATGATGGATTTGTGTTTCGTGCTAACAAGCTATGCATTCCAGCTAGCTCTATTCTTCTTTTGTTGTTGCAGGAGGCGCATGGAGGAGGATTAATGGGACACTTTGGCGTGAAGAAGACGGAGGACGTACTTGCTACACATTTCTCTTGGCCAAAGATGCGACGGGATGTTGAGCGTTTTGTTGCTCGCTGCACTACATGTCAAAAAGCTAAGTCACGACTCAATCCTCATGGTTTATATATGCCTTTGCCTGTTCCTAGTGTTCCTTGCGAAGATATACCTATGGAATTTGTTTTGGGTTTACCTCGAACAAAGAAGGGGAGGGATAGCATATTTGTTGTCGTGGATAGTTCTCGATGATGGCACACTTTATACCATGTCATAAAAGTGATGATGCTGCTAATGTTGCTGACTTGTTCTTTCGTGAAATTATTCGCTTGCATGGTGTGCCAAATACTATTGTTTCAGATCATGATACTAAATTTCTTAGCCACTTTTGGAGATGTTTATGGGCTAAGTTGGGGACTAAACTGCTTTTTAGTACTACTTGTCACCCCCAAACTGATGGTCAAACTGAAGTAGTCAACAGAACTTTGTCTACTATGCTTAGGGCTGTTTTGAAGAATAATAAGAAAATGTGGGAAGAATGCTTGCCTCATATTGAATTTGCTTATAATCGTTCGTTGCATTCTACTACTAAGATGTGCCCTTTTGAAATTGTCTATGGTTTCCTACCTCGTGCACCTATTGATTTGTTGCCTCTTCCATCTTCGGAGAAGGTTAATTTTGATGCTAAACAACGTGCTGAATTGATCTTAAAAATGCATGAGTTAACTAAGGAAAATATTAAGCGCATGAATGCTCAATATAAACTTGTTGGAGATAAGGGTAGAAAACGTGTTGTCTTTGCACCTGGAGATCTTTTTTGGTTACATTTGCGTAAGGATAGGTTTCCTAATTTGCGCAAGTCAAAGCTAATGCCACGTGCTGATGGTCCTTTCAAGGTGTTAGAGAAAATAAATGATAATGCATATAAACTTGAGTTGCCTGCAGATTTTGGGGTTAGTCCCACATTTAACATTGCAGATTTAAAACCTTACTTGGGTGAGGATGATGAGCTTCCGTCGAGGACGACTTCAATTCAAGAAGGGGAGGATAATGAGGACATCACTAACAAGGTTACACCCACAGCTCCAACTGACACATATACAGGACCAATTACTAGAGCTCGCGCACGCCAATTAAATTACCAGGTACTTTCGTTTCTTGGTAATGAATCTAATGTTCATGAGAATATGATGCTGCCTAAATTGGATACATTTGTTTTGTTTACAAATGAAGGGCCTAGCTTGGACAAGAAGGATGAAAATTGGAGCAAGATCCAGCATGGAGATGATGGCATGCGCAAGGGGAGCAAGAATGGAGTTACAAGTGATGATTTCAGGACTTTGAAGCCACCATAATGAGTGCGTGAAGCCTTGGACGAAATATACAAGATGCCACTTCATAAATTTCGTCCAGATGCTATTATAGGTGTTGCGTCACCTTATTATTGGGTCAGGCCCATGTAATTTCGAAATACTTGAGTATAGGCTGTTTTTAGAGTCCGTATGTGTGGGGAAACAAGAGTTAGGGTTGGTTTCGGACCCCTCCACCAAGGGCCACAAAATTCCCCCCTCTTACCCCATATATACAGCTGTTAGGGCGTCGTTTAGACTTTGGGTTTTGTTTAGATTAGAAGTTCGCCCTAGCTGCAACTTCGCATACTTCATTTGTGTTCAACGACCAGACAAAGGCGTCACAGAACCCCACCTTGATCAATAAAGCTTTCCTCCTATATTCGCAATATCCAGATTGCAATCTTAGTTTCTTGCTTGTTCTTCGTTTGCCTGCAGGAAACAGACCTTCGTGGTCAGGTTGATCGTGCTCCGGCGTGGTCGATAACCTCTCGGAGTTGGTTTAGCGATTGCTAAGGCGCGACGTCCACGCACGTTTGTAGTCGGATTGTCAAAGTCGACTTCATCCAAACGATAGCCACCATCTCATCGAAAGACGGGAAACCTTTGCCTCTATCATACTGTCAGGGTGTCGGCACGCCGGGAGGTCTTGCTAGATTAGTCTTACCTTAGTCGGAGTATCTTGAGCACGGGATTTCGAGGATACTCGGGCCTTCCCACCTTGGAGTTGCGACTCCGCGGATCGTGGGCTTGTCATGGGCCAAGTTGGAACACCACTGCAGGGTTTTGAATTTTCGAAAGTCGTGCCCGCGGTTATGTGGCAGATGGGAATTTGTTAATATCCGATTGTAGAAAACTTGACGCCATGTTCAGAACACACTACCAGCGTGAGTACCGTGACGGTCATTTTCCGAAAGGGGTTCGGGAAGTGAACACGGTGGGGTTATGTTTGCCGTGCTTAGTTAGGATCACTTCGTGATCACTTTATCCGCTCGTGGCACTTCTCTTCTCGCTCTTATTCATGTAATCTAGTGCTAGTGCAGTTGCAGCCTTTTATTCTTTCTTCAGCCTTGTCCCACACCCAAGGCTTAGATAGTTCTGTTACCCGAGAACGGGATTGCTGAGTCCTTTGTGGCTCACATATTCTACACCACACCAGATGCAGGTACTCAGGTGATCTATTCATGTGACGGCTCCGAGCTATACTGGGAGTACGACGAGGAACGTAGCCGTTACTATGTGCACTATCCCAATGATCAGTAGTGGTTTCTACTAGGGGCGATTCGGATCTATGGCTTTATGTATGTTTGGTATCTTTCATTTGGATCTTCACCCGTAGACGGGTTGTG
Organism: Secale cereale; assembly: GCA_902687465.1. Classification (NCBI taxonomy): domain Eukaryota; kingdom Viridiplantae; phylum Streptophyta; class Magnoliopsida; order Poales; family Poaceae; genus Secale; species Secale cereale. Next base: position 252,858,638 of record LR738713.1, on the reverse strand, counting down.
ATGTTATTTGAATGATGATTGGCTATGTAATGAATTGTGTGACGTGGCGAGTGTAAGCCAACTATCTTTTTCCCTTTCATCCCCATTTTTACATGAGATGTGCAAAGATACCGAACTTGAGATCATTCCAGAATGGGATTATACCTTTAAGTCGTGCCTCGACACGTAGGAGGTATAGTCCCATCCTGGGCATTACAAGTTGGTATTCAGAGCCTTCTCCGACCTAGAAGCCCCCAATGATTGACCGAATCGTTGACAGTTGAGTCTAGGCACACACTTAAAATGTTTTGAGTCCTATATATATATATCGGAGAGTGGGATTTCTTTTGCTCCTCATCTCTTTTCACTCTGGTGAGGACTCCTGACGATTACTCTTGCCTCTTCTACTCTCAAAATTGCACAATTTTTTTTAGGAATCTCGCAAGTATTGTTTGGATTGTTCCGATATTTTTGTGACGAGAACATTGTTCTCGATGCCTCCTGTCATTTAGGGGTTGTGGCAGTGTCCCGGGGAGTTGAGCTCCGAGGTGTTGTCGTCACAAACATATCGCGGCAGTTCTAGAATACTTAAGACGGCCGACATCGAAAACTCTCCTATGTGGTTAGTGGCAAGATAACCCCGACATCACCCAGTACTGGGGAGGTAGTTCGGGAGTATTGCCATAGCTTGTATAGTAGATGTGTTTCGAAGGTCCGAGGTAGACGGTTTCCGGAAATAACTGGTTATGTGTTGAAGGATGGATACAGCTGGATGTAGGATTAGAGTTGAGTGCGCGATGCTTCCCCTGTATCCCCAACACCTGATTGCATAACTGGAAACTTTCGGAAATTAATAGGTGGGTTCATCTAGTAGCTCGTAGGCATTCTTCCAACGAATGCAGGATATGGAGTTCGGGGTTCTAAATTGACTGAAGTAGTTTTATGGCCGTTGTTCCGATTGGGAATTGCATCTTAAAGGGTCCTTGGCTATGCTGATCCGGGGATTGCAAAACTCTTCGTAACACGTTCCATAAGCTTTCAGCACGAATATGTCGAACGAAGCTCCTATCTTGTATTTGTTCTATCTGCACCTTGTTGTTTTATTTACCTTTTGTCTCCCAAGTGGCTTCTCGTGAAGATTGTTGTTATCATTAAACTGTGAATTTCATTCGTTCCTCTTGTTCGAATGATTCTTGTGAAGACTATGTTGCAATTCTAGCCGTTGTTTCAGCTTATCTTCTTTCAATCAAATGGCTAATGGTGGCCATCTCTTTCAGGATGGCTCCTAAAAGGGTTCCCAACACTAACCCAGAGGGTGAAGAGGTTCCTGATCGTCCTCCTTCCCCTCCTCCTCCGTCTAAGGCCTGCAGAGCAATTATGCAAGTTACAAATGAGAACATCCAGATGCTTATGCAGATGATGCAGCATATTCAAGCAAATCAAGCAAATCAGGGTGCTCATGGGAACCAAGGCAATTTGTTCAACCAACCGCACTTTGCTATGCTCAACCAGTTCTTGGCAAATCAACCAAAGGCTTTCAGTTACTGCGTGGATCCTCTCGATGCTGAAGACTGGATAATAGATATCAAGAAGCATTTTGAGTGCAGTAACGTCAGGCCAGAGGACTATGTGAAGTTTGCAGCCTTCCAACTCAAGGACCAAGCAGCAGATTGGTGGCAACAGTACAAAGACTCCAGAGCAGGGCGTGTAATCTTCTGGGATGACTTCTACAAGGATTTTCGCTCTCACCACATTCCAACAAGTGTCATCGAGGGTATGCGTGAGCAATTCCGCAACCTGAAGCAAGGCTCAATGAATGTCTACCAATATAATGTCAAGTTCCAGAACCTTGCCCGCTATGCTAAGCAAGACATCCCAGATGCCAAGAGCAAGATCTATCAGTTCCGTGGTGGTCTGAAGGATGAACTCCAACTTGCTCTCACCTTGTTCGAGCCTGATGAGTTTGATAAATTCTATAACATGGCGCTTAAGCAAGAGGCAGCCCAGCTCAAGATGGAAGCTTCCAAAAAGAGGATTAGAGATGCTGTTCACTCCTCCTCTACTTCTCAAGTGGTCGCGAAGCAACAGAAGTTTTGGCTTCCACCTCCTCCAGTGATCCGAGCTCCCTACAACAACAACAAGAACTCTGGTGGCCGTGCTTTCTCCCACCCACCCAACCCAAGCAACCAGTCAAAGAATCAGTTTCAAGCTTCCAAGTCAAGTGCTCCTTATCACCGTCCTCTCTCACAAGTGGTTTGCAACAAGTGCTCTCAGAAGGGTCACTATGCTAACAAGTGCCCCAACCCAAGGCGCCTTCCGCCTCCTCCACCTGTCAGCACTACTATTGTCAAGCATCATCCAAAGTCAGCAAGAGTGAATCTGATGAATGCAGCTCAAGCAGAGAATTCTTCAGATGTGATACTTGGTAACCTTCCAGTTAACTCTATTCCTGCAAAAGTCTTGTTTGATTCAGGTGCATCACATTCTTTCATGTCAAGACCTTTTGCATTGTCACATGATATGCCATTGCAATCTTTGCCTAGGCCGATGTCTGTGCTTTCTCCGGGTTTGCTTATGAAATCCAACAACTTTGCTCCGAATGTATCTATTCGCATGGGTGATTACCGTTTTCTGGCTTCTCCGGTTATTCTCGGCAACTCCGACATTGATCTTATTCTCGGGATGGATTGGCTTTCTCAGCATGATGCTCACATTGATTGTGCAAATAAGGAAGTCAAGATTACTCATCCTAACGAAGACGTGATTTTCTTCGCCTCTCGGGATAACACAATCAGGCTATTCTCTCTCAATGACAAGGGCGAGATTAATGCCATCTCTCAAATTCCGGTGGTTAACGAATACGAAGACGTTTTTCCTGAAGAGCTTCCAGGCATGCCTCCGCATCGTCAAGTTGAATTCGTCATTGAACTCGAGCCGGGTACTGAGCCAGCATGCCTGCGTCCGTACAAGCTCTCCCCTGAAGAGTTGAAGGAGTTGAAGAAACAGCTTGATGAACAAGAGCGTATGGGTCTAATCAGGCCTAGCACGTCTCCTTGGGGCTGTGGTGTCTTATTTGTCGAGAAGAAGGATGGCACGGAGCGCCTTTGCGTTGATTACCGGCCATTGAACAAGAAGACAATAAAGAACAAGTATCCGCTCCCCAACATCAATGAATTGTTCGAGCAGCTCAAGGGAGCTAAAGTGTTCTCAAAGCTCGATCTCCGAATGGGTTATCACCAAATTCGCATTCGTGAAGAAGATAACCACAAGACTGCCTTCAGAACGAGCTACGGCTCCTATGAGTATACAGTCATGTCTTTTGGCCTCGCTAATGCTCCACCTACCTTTTCGAGAATGATGCATTAAATTTTCAACCCCTACACCAACGAGTTTGTGCTTGTGTATCTGGATGACATCTTGGTATTCTCCAAGAATGAAGAAGATCACGAAAAGCACCTCCGTCTGGTTCTCGACAGACTCCGTGAACATAAGTTCTATGCCAAGTTCTCCAAGTGTGAATTCTGGTTCGATAAGGTCTTGTATCTAGGCCATATCATCTCCGCTGACGGTATTGCGGTCAACCCCGAGAAAGTTGAAGCGATTGTCAATTGGGAACCTCCTCAGAACGTCAAGCAACTCCGAAGCTTTCTTGGTCTTGCTAGCTATTGCAGAAGGTTCGTTGAGAACTTCTCCAAGATTGCCAAGCCTCTCTCAAACTTGCTGCAGAAGAATGTCAAGTTCAACTGGTCTCCGGATTGTGATGTGGCATTGAAAACTCTCAAAGAAAAGCTCATCTCTACTCCAGTTCTTACTCCTCCAGATGAGTCCAAGCCCTACGAAGTATTCTGTGATGCTTCTCTTCAAGGACTTGGTGGTGTACTAATGCAGGACAAGAAGATTGTGGCATACACTTCTCGTCAGCTGAAGCCAAGTGAGAAGAACTACCCCACACATGATCTCGAGCTAGCAGCTGTGGTACATGCCTTGATCACATGGAGACATCTTCTGTTGGGAAGAAAAGTCGACATTTTTCACCGATCACAAGAGCTTGAAGTACATCTTCACACAGCCGAATCTGAACCTCCGCCAGACTCGTTGGGTTGAGATGATCCAAGAGTATGATTCAAGCATCGAATACACACCTGGCAAGGCCAATGTGATTGTAGATGCCTTGAGCAGAAAGGCATATTGCAACAGTCTCCTTATCAAGCCGTTTCAGCCTGAGCTTTGTGAAGCATTCAGGAAGCTCAACCTCCAAGTTGTTCCGCAAGGCTTTCTTGCAAATCTTCAAGCTGCTCCTACCTTGGAAGATCAGATCCGTGAGGCCCAACTCAGTGATGCTATGGTGCAGAAAGTGAAACATGGTATTGCAAAGGGTACTCCCAAATACAAGTGATATCGCGTTGATGAGAGAGATACCTTGTTCTTTGAGGACAGACTTGTGGTTCCCAAAGGTGATCTCAGGAAGCTCATAATGAACGAAGCACATGACTCCCTCCTTTCGATTCATCCTGGAAGTTCCAAGATGTAGCAAGACCTCAAGCAATCTTACTGGTGGACTCGCATGAAAAGGGAGATTGCCCAATTCGTGAATGAATGTGATGTCTGCAGAAGAGTGAAGGCAGAGCATCAACGTCCAGCCGGTCTTCTCCAACCTCTTCCTATTCCCGAGTGGAAATTCGACCACATTGAAATGGATTTCGTCACTGGCTTTCCCAAGTCCAAGAAAGGGAATGATTCTATCTTTGTGGTGATTGACAAGCTTACCAAAGTAGCTCACTTCCTTCCAGTCAAAGAAACCATCAATGCAGCTCAACTGGCAGAGTTGTACACTTCTAGAATTGTTTCCTTACATGGCATTCCTCAAGTTATCTCCTCAGATCGTGGAAGTTTGTTCACATCCAAGTTCTGGGACTCCTTTCAGTCAGCCATGGGCACTAAGATCCGTTTCAGCACTGCTTTTCACCCTCAGACTAGTGGTCAAGTCGAGAGAGTGAATCAGATTCTAGAAGACATGCTCAGAGCTTGTGTCATATCTTTTGGCATGAAGTGGGAAGACTGCCTTCTGTTTGCCGAGTTCTCTTACAACAACAGCTTCCAAGCAAGTGCCGGCAAAGCTCCATTTGAAATCCTATATGGCAGAAAGTGCCGTAACCCTCTCAACTGGTCCGAGACTGGTGAACGTCAACTTCTTGGCAATGACTTGATCTCAGAAGCCGAAGAAATGTGCAAAGTCATACGTGAGAATCTCAAGGCCGCTCAGTCGCGTCAGAAGAGCTACTATGACGGCAAGCATCGTGATTTGGCCTTCAACATTGGGGATCATGTCTATCTCCGTGTTTCTCCTATGAAAGGCACCCAAAGATTCGGTATCAAAGGAAAGCTTGCTCCTAGATACGTGGGCCCTTTCAAGATCCTTGGCAAAAGAGGCGATCTAGCCTATCAACTTGAGCTCCCTTCCAACTTCGCTAATGTTCATGATGTGTTTCACGTGTCTCAACTCCACAAGTGCTTCAAGACACCTGAACGCACCATTCCGTTCGAGGAGATTGATCTTCAACAAGACTTGTCTTACCGAGAGCATCCCGTTGCTATTCTCGAAGAAACCGAGCGCAAGACCCGCAACATGTCAATCAAGTTCTTGAAATTCAAGTGGTCACACCATACCGACCGAGAAGCTACGTGGGAACGAGAAGATCACCTTCGTTCCGAGTACCCTTCCTTCTTCCAGTCCTAGATCTCGGGACGAGATCTTTTCGTAGTAGAGGAGAGTTTGTAATGCCCCGGATGTAACACTTTCCCCTTTTGGATATATATATAAACTTTGGCTTCATCAGTTCCATTCCGGGTTCTTCATTTTTTCGGGTTTTCGTCGTTTTGTCGTGAGCGTGTGTGCTTTCATCCATGTAATGTTGTCATGTGCATTGCATTGCATTTGTGTTGTCTTTTGCATCCGGTCTCACTCGTTCCTTCCCGTTGTCCGTTTCGAGTTCCGACGCTCTCACACGTGCCCGTGGCATCCCCGAGTCCTTCTTTTGTGTTTGGCCGTGTAATGTTTCCGTAATGGCGTGAGACTTGGCCTGCGATGTTGTTTTGATACGTGTAACCCGCCTGTCAAGTTGCGTCGCGTTTGGAGTTCGTTTGGTACTCCAACGGGTATCCTCGTGGGCTAAAAGTACCTCCTCTTTGAGGCCCAAGAACCCCCCTCCAACAGCCCAACAACGCAGCTCAACCCTTCCCATCATCTTGGCCGTTCAATTGTGATCTCGTGGCCGAAAACCACTCCTCATTTGGACTCTCCTAGCTCCTTGTGCCTATATAAACGTCCACCCCTCCAATTTTGCGTCCAAAATCCTGGTGCTTCCACCGCCGCCGCACAGTGCTTCCACCCCCGCCGCACAGTGCTTCCAGCCGCCACCGCACAGTGCTTCCACCGCCGCCGCGCAGGCCCGAGGGCCCGTTCCCGGCCCGCAGTGCCGCCGATCTGGGCCAGATCCGCGCCCCGCGCTGACCCGTCGTCCTCGCCGAGCCCCGCCGGCCGGAGCCCCGCCGCGCCGCCGCCGGCCAGAGGTCTGCCGCCCTTCAGCAGCCGCGCCGCCGAGCTCCTTGCGACAGGCCGCCGCCGCCGCCTCTGCTCGCTGGAGAGCCGCCGCCCCGAGCTGCAGGAACTCCAGCCGCCGCCGCACCCAGGTCGCCGACCTTCGCCGCCGACGGGCCCCTCTGGCCGGAGCCGCCGCCCGCCGGACCAGGTCGCCAGGTCGTCGCCGAACCGCCGCCCAGATCGGGCCGATCCAGTCCCTGCGGGTGGAAACCCTAACGGGCCGACCCGATGGACCCGCGACCGCTCCACCAACCCGCACGGGCGCCCGATCCACTCCTGTGCGCCCGCTTCCGCTCCGACCCGTTTAACCGCCGCCCGATCCGGTTGACCCGATCTAGCAGGTTGACCCTCGTTTTTCTTCTAAGTGTTTAGATTTTTCCTTGTCTGATGCATTTTTGTGATGAGGATAACTTTTACTGTGCTTGTCCGTTTTGTGCGTATGATATGTCAAAATGATCGTGGTGACATGTACTATGTTTTGTTTCATTGTGTCATGCATGTTTGAGTCCATCTAGATGTCTTAATCTTCATGAGAAGAGTGCTACTTGTTATAAACTGCTGCAATTAGTTGTTTTCATGCCATGTTTGATATGTGATAATTTGATGCATGTTTATCCGAATGAAGCAAATGATATGTCCACATGTTCATCATGAGATGCTCTACATGTTGGTTGCTATAGGATGCATGATAGAATTCTTATTGCCATGTTTATCTCCTTTGCAAAAGTGCATGTGGCTGTTAGGTTTTTAAACTTGTTACGAGATGCCTAGTTGAGGAGCTCGTTGCTATTGGTGTGGTTGTCCCCATGTTGCATGCTTATATGTTTTGGACTCCCCATCATGTATACTTTGCTGTGGTGCAAACCACTTGCCATGTTATGCTTTGAGGTAACTTAAACATGCTCACAAACATGCCATGATAATATTGTTGTTTTAACACTTAGTGAAATTTCACAAAGTCTGGAATCTATAATATCCGGATGCTATGTTTGCTTGATGTCCTAGGCAAATCCATGATAGTTTTGGGGTGACTTTTGATGATTCCTTACTGTATATGTTGTAGGCTATCCATTCATGCTCTCACATGCTCATTTGGGTGGCTGTAGCATATTTAATTCTTGCTCCCAAGTTGCTATAAAATACTGCTGTCAGGTTTTTGTTGTCATGTTCAAAATGTTGTAACTTGTTGCTATTGATCCATGCCTCCTTTGGAGATGCTCCAATTGAATTGTTTGTTGTAGGATATGTCTGCTTCATGTCCATGCTTCTTGTCATGATGTTTGAGTGTTGTAGAGTATATATTTCTTGCTCCGAAGTTGCTATGTGGCTGTTATTTCAGCTTTGCATTGTTTCTTGTTTCGGGTGTATCTTTTAGCCCGTTGCTCCGTTTTGAGCAAGTCCTATATGAAACTTGTGTGGTTTTGCATGTAGATTCATAATATCATCTTGTTAACATGTTTTGAAGTATCTTGCTTGATGCATATTGTCATGTTCCTTGTGATGTATCTCTGTGTTTCCTATGTTGTCTTGCTGTGCATCCTAAGTGTATCTGCAGTGCTTCCTTAGTGCATCAGCCATGCATCCTGTAGTTTGCGCTTTGCATCTTGTTTGATTTCGTTCCTCGTGTGTTCTTGTGTTGAGTAGAGCCGCAAGCCGAGAACGAGTACGAGAACGAGGTTACTACCGAGGTTGAGAACGAGGAGCCCTCTTACGATCCCATCGACGACTCGACAGGCAATATGACCTGACCCGGATATCATTACTATCTTTGCCTATTGCTAGAAGTCTCGCTCTTTAGCTTATTGCCTCGATGCCCATGATTTCCTGTCAGCCTCCTATTGTAACCATGTATCTGTCTAACCACCCTACCTATGCAAACCATTGATTGGCTACGTAGGCTTTGCTCAACCCCTCTTATAGCTTTGCTAGTTCAGGAGAAGATTTGAAGATTCTTGCTTCATGTTGAAGCTTGTTGGGATATCACACTATATAAACTCTTTAATGAAATCATCTATATATTGGTAATGGGTGGAAGGCTAAGCCTCTTGCTTGGTGATTTGTTCCACTCATGCCGCCCTAGGAACCGTATAAACCGGTGTTATGTTCCTTGATTTTGCGTTCCTCACACGGTTGGGGTTATGGGACCCCCTTGATAAACCGCTTAGCGCTAAGTCTTTTCCAGCGAGGCCCAACATTGGTACTCCATTCGCCTAACAACTAAAACTTGCCGAGGGAGTAATTAACCCGAGGATTAATAAATCAACCCCCCTGGGCCAATGCTCGATTTGAGCGTTGGTCCAAACTAGAGTCGTGTGTGGTACCCCCCTTGGCAACTTGGGTTTTGGTCATTGTACGCTGTGCTCATCCAGTCGTGGCCTGAGACTAGATACGCGTGGCTACTGTCAGGGTGTCGGCACGCCGGGAGGTCTTGTTGGATTAGTCTTACCTTAGTCGGAGTATCTTGAGCACGGGATTCCGAGGATACTCGGGCCTTCCCACCTTGGAGTTGCGACTCCGCGGATCGTGGGCTTGTCATGGGCCAATTTGGAACACCCCTGCAGGGTTTTGAACTTTCGAAAGCCGTGCCTGCGGTTATGTGGCAGATGGGGATTTGTTAATATCCGGTTGTAGAAAACTTGACACCATGTTCAGAACACACTACCTGCGTGAGTACCGTGACGGTCATTTTCCGAAAGGGGTTCGGGAAGTGAACACGGTGGGGTTATGATTGCCGTGCTTAGTTAGGATCACTTTGTGGTCACTTTATCCGCTCGTGGCACTTCACTTCTCGCTCTTATTCACGTAAGCTAGTGCTAGTGCAGCTGCAGCCTTTTATTCTTTCTTCAGCCTTGTCCCACACCCAAGGCTTAGATAGTTCTGTTACCCGGGAACGGGATTGCTGAGTCCTCTGTGGCTCACAGATTCTGCACCACACTAGATGCAGGTACTCAGGTGATCTATTCAGGTGACGGCTCCGAGCTATACTGGGAGTACGACGAGGAACGTAGCCGTTACTATGTGCACTATCCCGATGATCAGTAGTGGTTTCTACTAGGGGCGATTCGGACCTATGGCTTTATGTATGTTTGGTATCTTTCATTTGGATCTTCACCCGTAGACGGGTTGTGATGTTATTTGAATGATGATTGGCTATGTAATGAATTGTGTGATGTGGCGAGTGTAAGCCAACTATCTTTTTCCCTTTCATCCCCATTTTTAGATGAGATGTGCAAAGATACCGAACTTGAGATCATTCCAGAATGGGCTTATACCTTTAAGTCGTGCCTCGACACATAGGAGGTATAGTCCCATCCTGGGCATTACAGATTGCCACCCTATTTAGCGGCTCATAGGGGTCCAGAATACTATCGCCACCGGAACAGCCCCCAAGCCAACCGTCTTGCAATTGATACATTGAATTGGTCTCATCGATTGATGACTCACCATCAGAGTAGATGGCCATCTCACTATCAGATACAGATCCTTCCTGAAATTCTGCCCATGGATAAATCCAACAAATGCATGCTTCACGGTGGGTTGAACCCGGGCGGGTCGTGCACGCTGAGCCGTCTCGATGATGTCGTTGCAGGTCTCTGGCTCAGGGCCCGGTTCGCCGATCTTGTCGATGAAGATGTGGATTCCGCCGAAGGGGACCCGGTACCCGTACTCAATTGAGCCGGCCTCGGGGCCCCAGCCTACATCTTCGATGTAGAGCTTGCCGTGACAACTCTTGGTCATCCGTCCCATAGCGTATCCCTTGATCCCTTCGAAGTTGCCCTTCAAGAACTCGAAACCACCATGCGCTGGCCCCATGGTGGGCGCCAACTGTCGTGGAATTGTCATGGCAGATGTCCTAGCATAAGGACTTGGTCGTGGAGCCATCACTACTAGGTTAGCTTAAAGGGGTTATACGGGACAAAGTACACAGAGAGTTATAATGGTTCAACCCCTTGTGGTGAAGGTAAATGCCTAATCCAGTTTGAGGTTGTATTGCTTGGGCGTGGATTACCAGGGAGCGAATACGCTTGATCTAGTTCTTGATCTCTTACTTCTTTCACTAAACCGCCGCCGGGTCATCCCTTTATATACACAGGTTGACGCCCGACGGCTCACGGAGTCCCGACCGACTCATACACAACGTGTCCGGCTCTGTGACTAACTACACTTGCCTTACAGTACAAGTCATACATACATGGCGGTTCACCCTCCTGGGCCTTGAATCACCTCTGAGTCTTGGGTCGTCAATAGGATCGTATGATCTGCCATCTCCAAAGTTTAAGCCGTCGGTGGTATAACCCGGCCCCTCCTGGGCGGTTCATACCCAGTAGTTATATCCCCAACAACACTCTTAATATTGATCCAAAGTTTAAACCGGTCAGACAATTCCTTCATCGTTGTAATGAAGAGAGGGGCAAGGCCATTGGAGAAGAAGTGCCCGGCTCTTGGCGGCTGAGTTCATTGTTTCATCTAGAGTGGTTAGCTAATACGATGCTGGTGCTTAAGAAAAACGACACTTGCCGTATGTGTGTGGATTACACGGATCTCAATAAGGCTTGTCCGGCTGATCCTTTCGCTCTCCCTCGTATTGATCAAATCATTGATTCTACGACGGGTTGTGAGTGTTTGAGTTTTCTTGATTCTTATTATGGTTATCATCAGATCAAGATGGCTGTTAAGGACCAAGAGAAGACATCTTTCATCACTCCCTTTGGAGCCTTCTGCTATGTATATATGCCCTTTGGGCTTAAGAGTGCCCAGGCGACTTATCAGCGTTGTGTTCCGAATTGCCTCCACGGCCAGATCGGACACAATGTTCATGCGTACGTGGATGATATAGTTGTGAAGTCCAGGAAAAAGGAAACCCTGTTGGATGATTTAAAGGAGACCTTTGACAACCTCCGGGTGTACAAGATGATGCTTAACCTGTCCAAATGTGTCTTCAGTGTACCAGCAGGGAAGCTCTTGGGCTTTTTGGTCTTTGAAAGAGGTATTGAGGCTAACCCACACAAAATCAAGGCCATCACTTCTTTGGCTAAGCCGGCATGTATTAGTGACGTTCAGCGTTTGGCGGGTCGTATTGCGGCCTTAAGCCAGTTTATAAGCCGCCTGAGAGAGAAAGCTATTCCTTTATACCACATGATGAAGAAGATAGATAGCTTTGTTTGGCGTGATGCTGCCAATCAGGCGTTTGAGGCGCTTAAAAACAACTAGCTGACCCGCCGGTCCTTGCAGCTCCTATTGATAAGGAGCCCTTACTCTTATATGTGGCTGCTAATAGCAGATCCGTCAGTGTAGCAATCATGGTAGAGAGGAAGGAGGTAGGCAAGGAATATTCGGTTCAAAGGCCGACTTACTATGTGAGTGAGGTGTTAATTGAGTCTAAGCAAAGGTACCCACATTGGCGAAGTTGGTCTATGGAGTGTTCCTGGCCAGTCGTAAGTTAAAGTATTATTTCCTTGGTCGTCCTATTACTGTGGTAAGTTCTGCTCCGTTGGGGGGTATTATTCAAAACAGACAAGCCACGGGCAGGATAGCTAAGTGTGCCATTGAACTTGGACCTCATGGTGTGAAATATATGCCTATGATGACTATTAAGTCTCAGGCTCTTGAGTATAAAGCCTTGCTCCATGCCCTCCGGATGGCTAAAGAAATGAACTTAAGCTACATAAGATGCTTTGGTGATTCAGATTTGGTGGCTCATCAGGTATCATGATCTTGGGTTTCAAAGGACCTACTCATGGCGGCTTATCATTGGGTAGTTAACGCTATTGCTGGTCATTTCAAGGGTTATGAAGTGGAACATGTTGACTGCAGGAAGAATGAGGCAGCTCATGCTTTAAGCCGGCTGGGGTCTCAGCGTAAGCCGGTGCCGTCCAACGTTTTCCTTGATGTGTTAAATAATCCTTCGTTCAAGCTACCATCATAAGAAGATCTTGCGATTCCTGACCCGGAGGCAAAGTTGGTGGCGGTTCCTCGTGCTATTCCTGATTGGACGGTTCCGTATTTGGCTTATATGACCCAGGGCGAGTTACCTGAGGATGAAACTTTGGCCAGGCAAATAACCCGGAGGTCTAAGTCAATGACTATTGTCAATGGCGAGTTGCATTCATGCAGTGTCACAGGAGTCTTCCAACACTGTATTTCTCTTGAAGAGGGCCAAGAGATCTTAAGGGAGATTCACGAAGGAGATTGTGGTCATCATGCTGGTTCAAGGTCCCCCGTGGCCAATGCTTTCCGCCAGGGGTTTTATTGGTTGACGGCTCATGCTGATGCACAAGATTTGGTTGACAAGTGTGATGGTTGCCAGAAGTTTTCCAGACGAGTTCATGTGCCGGCTCAAGAATTGAGGATGATTCCAATTACTTGGCCGTTTGCAGTCTGGGGGCTGGATATGGTTGGACCTTTTAAGAGATCCAAGGATAAAAAGACCCATCTTTTGGTTTTTGTTGACAAGTTTATAAAGTGGGTTGAAGCAGAGCCAGTCAGCAAGTGTGATGCGGCAACGACGGTTTAATTTATTAAAAAGGTGATATTTCTTTTCGGCTACCCTCATAGAATTATAACTGATATTGGTACTAATTTGTCCAAGGGTGCCACGGAGGAATTCCGCCAACGAGAGCATATTTGTCTTGACGTTTCATCAGTGGCTCACACCTTGTCCAATGGTCAAGCCAAAAGGGCCAATCAAGAGGTTTTGAGAGGTATAAAAACCCGACTTACGGTCCCTTTGCAGAGGACGCCGGGTTGTTGGGCTGAGGAGTTACCCTCGGTGCTTTGGAGTATCAATACTATGCCCAACAGATCCATGGGTTATACACCCTTCTTCATGGTTTACGGAGCAGAGGCAGTTCTTCCTAGTGACATACGTCACGACTCGCCCCATGTGGCGGCTTATGTCGAAGCTGATAATGAGCAAGCACGTCTGGATGACCTTGATCTCCTGGATGAGGAGCGTGACCATGCGGCGGCTCATTTGGCGATTTATCACCAAGATCTGCGTCGTTATCATAGTCGTCCGGTTAAACCCGAACCTTTCAAGAAGGAGACTTGGTGCTCCGGCTTATCCAGGATCAAACAAATATGCACAAACTATCCCCACCTTGGGAAGGACCATTTGTGGTCAGCAGGAATCTGAACAACCTGTCATATTACCTCATTGATATTTGAGACCATAGGGACTCAAGCACATCAGAGGAGGAGACCCGCCGGCCCTGGAACATTGCTTATCTTCGGCATTATTACATCTGAGCCACATGCTCTGGTATTGTATATATTTTTATCAGTGTATATATTTTGATCTGAATAATAAAGCCAGCATCCCTGATAATTTAGGGCCTCTGTCGTTTCATTTCTTCATATTTGAGTCTTTACTATCAATTCATAAGATCACTTGGGGGCTTCCTCCTCATTGAGCATAGCTCTGACTAACCTCTTGATCCGGCTTATACGCCTTGTTGCTGATTACTTAGGGGCTTTCGGATTACTAAGCATAGTTGTGACGTCCCAAGCTAAGGATTACCAAACAGGACTTGTTACAATGCATGATTCAAACATATGTATCCTGCTTTGGGGCTTATTATATGTCATCTGAGAGCTTCCTGTTCAAACATAGGTGTATTCACCAAAGAGAACACAACCTCTTATTTGGTTTGGAAGGTCAGGTGTATTCACCAAAAATTTCCGGGTTATCCTGTTCAAACATAGGTGTATTCACCAAAGAGAACACAACCTCTTATTTGACTTGGAAGGCCATGTGTATTCACCAGAATTTCTGGGGTATCCTGTTCAAACATAGGTACATTCACCAAAGAAAACAAACCTCTTATTTGGCTTGGAAGGCCAAGTGTATTCATCAAAATTTCTGGGTTATCCTATTCAAACATAGGTGTATTCACCAAAGAGAACATAGCCTTTTACGTGGCTTGGAAGGCCAGGTGTATTCACCAAAATTTCCAGGTTATCCCGCTTTGTAATGTCTGCTACTTCGCCCAGGTATTCCTGGAATGGCCCAATGAACTCTTGACAGTCAATCTTATAAAGACCCTGAACTTGTCAACGTTAGAACGGTGGTTTGTCATGTGAGGCCTGGCTTACAAAGTGTGAAGGGTTAACTCAGTGGTTGTGCGGCCCACGAAAGCACTTGGGATTTAGGCTTGGCGGCCTATGAAAGCCTTGTTTTTCTGGATTTCTGTCCTTTTGGAAGTTTTTTGGATTCATATCCTTTTTCTTGTGTTAAATACAATGTTGGGGATATCGCTTAACGGGAACTTATCGGTCGACCCATGATAAGGGGTAAATCGGCCAGTTTATCGGCATATCGGCTCATTTATCGCCATATCGGCTCATTTATCAGCCGATTTATCTTATCGGTCAGACAGCGGTAAGCGATAAATCGGCCGATTTATCGGCATATCGGAAGATATCTTAAACAGTGTTTAAATATATGGTTTTCACGGTTCAGGCCATGTAGCCTTGATTATATGACTCATAAATGAGCATATTGGGTTAACAACCCGTCCTGATAATGGAATCTAAGCCGCCGGGATATTTTGCCTTGAGCAATCAAATCATGATATTTCATGCCTATGGGTCAATACCCGCTCCGGATTATAATTATCAAGATATCACCATCATATCAATATGGTTATTAATCTTCAAAGTCGTTATCTATGCTGCGTTTGGCGATGTAAGCCGACAGTATGAGCCAAATTGTACACGTATGTTTATACTTGTTATATGAACAGGCAAGGTTTGATGACCCGCCCTGGTTATAGACTTTGGGTCGCTCGAATATATTATATGTGATAGCATGAACCACCCTGGCGTAAACCGCCAGGGCACTTGTTATTTGCTTGTGGGCAGGGAATATGATAATATGACCCACATAATTGATGCTATTATGAGTACGACCATCGGATCATTAAACATCAGACTGGCGGTTTAAAGGTATTCATCAAATAAACATGCATGATGGCATGTGAGATCATTGTTTTAGTACACCTATTACATGGCTATCCAAGCCCGAATAATTATGAGTTTTTTGAACAAAAAGAACCACGATGCTGTAATTGGAGAGCCACCCTTCGGATCAGTTGTTGTGCTCCAGTTGAGTTGAAGCTCCCGGTTCTCTGTCATGCGTTGTCTGGTAGTTAGGTGATGACCAGTTGATGCCGGTTAAGGCTTGGAATTCAACTTCATCATCTATAAGTTCAGATGGATCAACTTTAGGAGCAAAAGTGTGCTTATGTATTGGAGGGATAAGCTCAATGACCTCATAAGCCGGCGCCTTCACTCTTGAATTTCCTTTTGTGTAAGCTGCCTGACACCTGGAAAGGTCGGTTTCTTTGACTAGTTGACTTGCCAATGGGCACATCACCTTCACGCAAGCGGCAAAGTCATCCTAATCAAATGGAGACCCGTCTTCCTTCTGACTGGGGCAGCTTGTGGCCAACTCCTCCGGGTCTAACTCGGCCTGCCACGCCTTCGCCCGGCTCAAGGCAGTAATTGCACCAGATCTGGCGGATGATAGTTTTATCTCCTCAATCCCTTGTGGTATGACAAAGAGTTTGTTCAAAACCTCCTTGAGAAGTGAAAGTGCATGTTTGGTCTGCGAAATGGCAGCTATGATACGCTGAGCACCTGTGTGCAGTTGCTCCACCAAAGTATAGACAACGTTTAGCTTCACCAGTGAGTCCTGACCAAGATTGGCACTCCTGGGGCCTGTGAGTAAAATGAGTAGCTAAGCCGGTCAGCGGGGTTACAAACAAATAATGTGACAATGGTGAAGATATCTTGCATTACTTACCAAATATAGCAGCAGTCATACGAGAAATTTGGCGCTTTAAGCCGGTTAATTCGACAGTGACCTCTGTCAAGGATGAGTCGGCCTTTTCTGCGCTCTGTGTTAAGAAGTTTTTTCTTCAGTCCAAGTGGATCTTTTTGAAGCAAAATTTATGTTGAGATTTTCATTTTCATCCAGGCTAAAGGCGAACTTGGATTCGGCCTTGTGAGTCTCAGCTTCTTGATGTTCAAGCCTAGTTCTTAAGTCACTTAGCTGAGACTCCAAGATAAGAGTGTATGATCATTATCAAGTTTGTTCAGAATGGGTTATACATATAAGTCCCAAGCCCTTTGCAAGCAAATTACTCAACACTTGGGGGCTAATGTACGTAGAAGTTTTTTATTACATGATAAGCCGACTCATGAGGGCTACGGTATGAAGTTTTCTTCATTATGTTGAACCGGCGCATCTTTGTCAATATAAGCCAGTCCATGAGGGCTACAGTGTGAAGTTGTCTTCAGTATGTTGAACCGGCTCATCTTTGTCAAGATAAGCCGGCCCATGAAGGCTACGGTGTGAAAGTTTTCTTCAGTATGTTGAACCAGCTCATCTTTGTCAAGATCAGCCGGTCCATGAGGGCTACAGTGATGTTTTGGTGCAAGTCTTAACCCTACTCAAATATATATATTCCTACGAAGACTTGAGGGGTGGATAACTAAATAGGCAGAGGAAGCAAATGTGTATACCTCATATTTTTGCCGCATTGTCTTGATTATGTCAGCCTCCTGATCACGACCAGTGTGAAGGCGACTGTAATAACTAGAATATAGCTCGTTGACATCTAAATTCTGATAGCTGGTGATATCAAACCGGGACTTGCTCCTTTCAACAAATTCTTCTATGGTTGTGTGTTTGGCTAGAACAACGGGATTCCCTGGAGCTGAATAGCCAGTGCGTGTAATGAGGACATCTTCTGTGTTTTCCCCAGCCGGTTGGCAGAGCTTGGCTGCTTAGTGGTTAATGAGTCAATGTTTATTGGACTCACAGGAATGTTAACAGTTTCTGGTTTCCAGGCTGTGGGTTGAGGTCTGTGATATTGGTGCTTGCTTCTCTGGCTCATTGACTTTGGGGTCTTCGGCCGGTTTATTCAGTTTCAATTTTTTGCCCGGGTTTGCTATTGATGATATAAGTATATCAGCTTATAGTGATTAACATGGCCAAACTAAAATATCATTACCCGGGGGCAATTTTGAAGGCAGGCAGCTGGGTCTGCGATGAATCACTAGAAGAAGAATGAGAGGCTACCTGATAATTTGAGTCGGAAGAGTTTAGTGGTTGACGAATAAGACCCGCCTTTGGGTACAAAGAGTTTGATATTTGTGGCACCTCTTTCCGGTGTTTTCGATGAACTAGTGTGTTAGGTAAACCGGAAGAAAGTTGCCGCAGCCGCTGGTCCGGGTTGTGCGCCGGTCTTCATGCTGCTATTTCTTCAAAATAAATTTGGGATACAAGTAAGCTAAAGGGTGAGAAATCTTACTTTCCGGCTCACTTGTCAAGTTTTCTGTCTTGGCAGAGGTCCAGAGTCAGAGGAAAGGGCAATTACCTCTTCACCATCTGCATGGCTGGCTTCCGTTTCCTTCTGATAGTGACCAGTGTCAATAAGATGTATGAAAAAGGAGCCAAGAGAATCGAGTTCTACCTCCGACTCATCGTTCAGAGCAGATGGATCAGCGGCATCTGTCTTCTTTTTGGCAGGCTTCTTAGTAGCCTTAGTTTTGGATCAAAGCTTTTTTGTCGGCTTATCCTGAAGTTTCTTGGTCCAGAAGGAGGAGCTAGCCTGCAAAAACTAAGTGATAATGATAAAACAATTGATGGAATTAATGATTAAACCAAAACTTGTTCAAGGTACTTACCGCTGGAGGTTGGTTAAGAGTGCAAAATGGCGCCAATCCCGTTTGATTGCAAGTTTCCATACTCTCGTTGAGCAGAGTTTTTGTTATTTTGTTAACATCATCATCAGTCAGCTCTATTGCACAATGGCGCCGCGGGTCTTTGAGTTTGCCGATATACTCGCACATTTAGCCGGACCGGCGGCTTAAAGCTAAAATCCGCCATGCGACCCGGCAGCGAACTAGATCGACTCCAGTTAAACCATTGGACATCAAGTCTTTGATCTTTGAAAAAATGGGCATATATTTGGCCCATTCTTCTGTGCTGATCCGGTCTAGGAGAGGGTGTCTGTTGCTGGGCCGGGTTCTGTGGAAACCCGACAGAGGATTTTCGTCCTCCGGAGAAGTATCATTGCAATAGAACCAAGTCTAGTTCTACTCCTTGGGATGGCTAGGAAGAGTGGCTGCATGGAAAGTAGCTTCTTTCCATCGCTGAATTGAAATACCACCAAGTTCTAAGCTAGGCCCATCAGTGAACTCGGTTTGACGGTTCAGGTGGTAGAACTCCCTGAATAGTTCTATAGTGGGCTCCTGTTGGAGACTCGCAAAGGACTTGAAAATTACATATATTTGAAACAGAATTGGGTCCGATGTCTTGCGGGTGAAGTTGGAAGAAATGCAACACATCATAGAAGAATTTTGAACCGGGCAGGGCAAAACCCCGGAGCATGTGGTCAGTGAAAAATATGACCTCACCCTCCTTAGGGTTAGGGGTGGTCTCGGGTCCCGGGACTCTCCAAGGGATGACATTCGTTGCAGCTAAACTGCCCACCTAAACATGTTCATTCAGTATCTCCTCGGTAACCCGGGAGGCGACCCAGTTGCACGCTGTAACAGTTTTGGTCATTTTTTGTTGATGAAAGCCTAAAAAGGAAAATATTGCTGAAATAAGTTTTTATTATTAAGCCGGCCAATGATCAAGAAATGAGCATATTATGCAAGATCAGCATGGTTAACCTAGAAAAGTGATGCCGGTTTACACATATCGTGGGCATATAGTGGCAGCTTAAAGGAGGGGACTAATGATATATGGCGGGTTACGATCTATCATATAAGCCACCCGCACGATTACAGTATGATAGATCTATGAATTTTTGCTAAGTGATGGGCAAACAGGTTTTGTAGAACAATTCTATGATTTTGGATCTACAACTATTCAGAAAAGAAAAGAAAATTTAAACCTAGATTGTGGCAGCGGAAGAGCTCATGTGCTCGGGTGGATCTTATACGACAAAAGCATCTTCAGTGATTGGAAAATAAGTGCTAAACTACTCCCGCTCGACTTCTGTACCATATTCAGATCGAAACTACGTGATCAAAAGGAGGAAAAATAAGAACGGTGAAGAACATCGATGAACAGCGGAAACCCAAATGCATATCTATTGCATGGGAAGAAGGGTACTTACTGATGCTGCGGGGCATCGGAGGTGTGCCGTGGTTCTCTGGTCTATTCAGGTTGATGCAGCAGCCAAAGTTGATGCAGTTGACGAAGGTTGATGCGGCGGAGCTCGGGCTTGCAGAGGTGTCGCGAGGAGGAAGACAGAGACGAGGGGGCAAGGTAAAAAGTGAAAAGAGGGGCCCCGTCCCTATTTATAAGGAAGTGGATAAATGGCATGTGTGAGAATCGAGGAGGCCAAAAAATGATTATGCGGTTATGTGGATGCCTCGATTCTTGGGAGATTTATTAAGTTAAAGATCCGTTGAGATATCTTGAACTTGTGCGAAGTTAATGCCCAATGATGTCAGGGTGGGTTAGCACGATTCCGAGACATGATGTCATACCGGTTTACAGTGAATTGGTAAGGAATTGATAAGTGAATATTCTGCCAAGTTAAGATTGATGTGAACCAGTTCAAATCTACCGGGGGCCTAATGTTGAGGATATAATTATTGGGTATGACCCGCCTAGGAGGGACCGGGTCATGCCACTTGCGGCTTAAGGATGAAGAGGCCCGTTAAGGCCCAAGAAGATATGAAGACTCCGGTTCACGGAGCCAGCTATTTAAAAGGCCCAAGACCCGGATGATGACTTGAGGCCTGTAGGTGCGAACCGCCATCTGTGTAACTTGCCCTATAAGGAAGAATTAGTTAGAGACCGAGCCGACCACGTTTGTGTGAGCCGGTCGGGACTTTGTAAGCCGTCGAGCATCAACCTGTATATAAAGGGGTGACCCGACGACGGGTTAAGGATAGGAAAATGACCAATCGAGATCTAGGTCAAGCGTATTCGCTCCCCAGTAATCCAGACTCAAGCAATACCACTAAAAGCTGGATTAGGCCTTTAACTCATTGAGAGGGGCCGAACCAGGATAAAAATCTCTATGTGTCCTTTGTCCCGATTAACCCCTTCAAGTTAACCTAGTTGCGGTGGCTCTACACCTAAGTCCTTTTGCTAGGACATCTGCTGTGACAAAACCACGACACATACTGAAAATATTGGTTATGAAATTCCTTTGAGCATGATTGAGAAACTGCTAGCTAATCCTTATGGAGGAGATGGACCATTACATCCTGATATCCATCTAATCTATGTGGATGAAGTTTGTGGATTATTTAAGCTTCCAAGTTTACCCAGAGATGAAGTTAAGAAGAAGGTTTTCCCTTTATCTTTGGGGGGAAAGCATTGACATGGTATAAGCTATGTGATGATATTGGATCTTGGAGCTAGAATTAATTGAAATTGGTATTTCACCAAAAGTTTTATCCTATCATTTCTGGAATCAGGGATTTTGCCGTCTGCCAGCTCTTTGTCGTCTGCTAGGTGACGGCAAAGAATGTCTTTGCCATCAATTTACAGAAAACTGACGGCCAAGAAAGAGCTGACGGCAAAAATCATGTTTGTCGTCTACTAGCAGACAACAAAGAGGGAGGTTGGCCCACTAATGAGCACAACCTAATGGCCCCCTTCTTTGCTGTCTGCTAGCAGACGACAAAGAAAGTGACCTAGCTAACGACTGTTCCCTCCGGCCCCACCCCATTAGCTAGGCTCTTTGCCATCTGCTAGTAGATGGCAAAGCGTCTATGCCGTCTGTTAGCAGACGGCAAAGAGATTGGACCTAGCTAAAAACGGTCAGTGCCCGCCGCCCCACCCCCGTCTCTCTACCTTCACCTCACCCGCGCTGCCCCCATGCACGCGCCATCGCCGGCTCCGCCCATCCCGCCCCGCCGCTGGAGCCACGCCGCCTCTCCCTGTGGACTTCCTCCATGGGCCAACCTCGTCGGAGCCGCGCCACGCTGCCCCGCCCCGTCGCCGGAGCCGCACCGCCCTGCCACCGGAGCCGCGCCGCCCCCTCCCCGTTGCCTACCTCCACGGGCCGACCTCGCCGGAGGTGAGTCTTGTGTTTTTTTTCTTCTATTTTTTAGATTTACTGTAGGTAAGTTTAGTTTAGGTTAGTTTAGTTTAGGTTAGTTTAGTTTAGGTTAGTTTAGTTTAGTTTAGGTTAGTTTAGTTTAGTTTAGGTTAGATTTAGTTTATGTTATTTTAGTTTAGGTTTTTTTCTTCTGGTTTTTTAGAATAAACAAGAAAGATGAAAAAAGGAAGTAAAAGAACAAGATGAAGAAGAAGAAGAAGAAAAGAGGAAGAAGAAGATGATGAAAAAAAGAACAATAAGTAGAAGAAGAAGAAGAAGAAGAAGAAGAAGAAGAAGAAGAAGAAGAAGAAGAAGAAGAAGAAGAAGAAGAAGAAGAAGAAGAAGAAGAAGAAGAAAGAAGATGAAAAAGAAGTAGAAGATGAAAAAAAAGTAGAAGAAGATGAAAAAAAGAAGTAGGTAAAGTAGAAAAAGAGGGTCACCGAGTGGTTGAGGGGTCGAGGATCGAGGCGAAAAGGATTCGAGGGTCGAGGGGTCGAGGATCGAGGTGTCGAGGGGTGGAGGGTCGATGGGAAAAGGAGTTGACGGTTGAGGGGTCGAGGATCGGGGGTCGCCGAGGGGTCGAGGGGTCAAGGGTTTGCCATGCCGACCCCGACACCCCGACCCCCTGACCCCGACACGCCAACCCCGACACGCTGAGCCCGGCACGACACCCCGACCCGACATGACAACCCGACACCCTGACCCCGATGCAGCACCCCGACCCTGACACGGCACCGCCCACCCCTACATGGTACCTCGACGCCAACACGACACCCCCGACACCCTAACACCTCCCGAAAACGTGCTCTTCGGCCTTCCAGAGGCCGACGGGGTCATATATTTGTGAATTATGAGTTAGGTCATATATTTTTTCGATTTTGTTATAAAAAACATCATATTTGTGTTGTTCTTGTGGGATTAAATAAGCAGTTGTTTCATCGCTGCGAGGGTCTGGTGTTCGACGACCTCCCCGTGCATTCGACGAGCTCTGCCCCTGCATTCGTGGGTGAGCACAAATGAGATCTCCTCCTCCCCCTTCATTTTTTTCTTTGTTCTGACCTTCGTGCCGATGACACTAGCTAGGTAACTACAGTCGCGTAACCAGTATGCGTCTCTTGTCTGAAAGGGTTGCATCGATAAATATGCATTTAGTTGCATATTTATCACCGTAGCTCATTCGGATTGTCTAGCGATTTCCACAGACAGCCCAAGTATGTGTAGACTGGGTACATTCTCCATGCTCTACCCCATTTCGAGACAAAATTTCGGCAGTGCCTCCCTGTTGTTCTCCGGATGCACATTCTCTCTGCTTTTTGTCGAGACGTGTATTTGGAGAACAGTGGGGAGGTGCTGCCGAAATTTTGTCTCAGAATGGGGTAGAGCATGGACAATGTACTCAGTCTAAACATACTTGGGTGGGATTAGGACCTATCTTTACCTATTAGAGTGTAGATTGCATGGACGTAATAAAATTGACAAACTAGATTAAAAGCTAAGAGTTGAAACTTGAAACACCCAAACTGACTCATGATAAAAAATACAAGCTTAGAAAAAGAAATCAAAGACGAAACAATACATAGTGAAAGGTTGTCAACTAGAATGATATTCTGTAATTGTTTTTTTAATGAAATTGAGAGGGTGATCGTGAAGAACTCGAAAGTCATTGGTGTCTTGTGGTCGTTTCCATACATTCTACTACAACACAAGAACCCTTTTTCTGACCACCATTGGTGTCTTGCGGTCATAAGAAGGGTTTTTGCGCTATAGCAGAATGTATGGAAATGACAAGAACACACCAATGGCTTTCGAGTTCTTCGCCATTATCCTCTCCAAAAAGCTGGTACACAAAATCATCCTAGTTGCACAACCTTTGACTATGTACTATTTCGTCTTTTGTTTCTCTTTCTACGCTCTAATTTTTTGTCATGAGTTAGTTTGGTTGTTGGAAGTTTCAAAACTGACAAACTAGGTTAATCGATGAATATACGTTGATAGAGGCGAGGGGCCCAATCTTTCGATGAGATGATAACTATCGATTTGGTGGAGACGACTTTGATGATCCGACTACAAACGTGCACGACGTTGCGCCTTAGCAATCGCTAAACCAATATCCAGGGGTTACTGACAATGCCAGAAGCACGATCAGCCAGACCACGAAGGTCTATTCCTGCATGCAATCGAAGAACAAGCAAGAATATGATAAAGCAATCTGAATATTGCAAATATAAATGATGTATTGATAAAGGTGGGGATCCATAAGCGGTCTTGGTCTGGTCGTTGGACACAAACGAAGTACACGAAGTTGCAATGGCTAACTTTTGACTAAACAAATCCCAAAGAGAAAGCTACTAGATGGATCTACTTATATAGGAGCAAGGGGTGGTGGCCAATTAGGTGGAAGGACGTCCCAAGGCAGCCAAAAACTAACCCTAGGTCGTACAAGGCTCATGGGCCCAAGTGGAGGTGATGCAATACCTTTGGACTTGTAGTTTGACTCAGATTCTGCTGTAGCGTTAGATTGTTTCGTCGATATCTCAATGCTTCGGACGAATTTGAAGGTGAATCCAATTGGGTTGGAAAGTGTACAAAATCTAGTTTCCAACAAAAAACGAATCACCCAATTCGGAGTCCGTATGAAGGAGTTCTTGCCGTTTTGAGTCAGGTATGTCTGTGCAGTCCGAATCTGGATGCAGAACGTGAGAGACTTGGACTCTATCTTCTCTTGGCCCAAAAGTGACGTGGGAGAACTTTTTGAACAGCACCTAAACTTCTCTTTTCCCCTTATCTTCATATGTGGATTGTACAAATGTCCCATACACCTGGATTAGACATGGCACAAAATTTTGTGAAGTATTTTTGTCCTGGATGACATAAATAAATTGTTGCATAGTTTGCATTAGAAATCACCTCACAAATATACATGTATGCAATATTTTTGGTCGTATCCAAGGTAGTCATGTCCTCATCATCCTCCCTTTCTTGAAAATAAAGCCGTCCTCGGCGTTGCTTAATCTGAAATGTGGGTAAGAGAATAGACAAGGTGTACATGTTGTATATGTATATGTCATCCATTTTTACTTCCCTTAATTTTCGCACATATGACACTTGTATAGATCAGTAACTTTCGTAATTCATGAAATATAAAGCCAAAATATTATCACAAGAAGTAGAAGGCATGAAAATATTACAACTCAGTTTGCACAAATAAGTGAAGCTCTTATTTATATCAAAAGATTGACAATGTTCATCATTAAACCATCCCAACATTGGTGAATAAACCTTACTTGGATGAAATTCACAGGCTACAACATGCTTAAATAAGCAAACATGCAATAAGTAATTTGACATAGAATCGTCACCAAGATTAGAGGTCATATCAAAATGATTAAACATTGGCACAATTATTTTCAAAAGTATTTTATCCAAATCTGATTTATTCTCTGATTCACATGATTCCTTTGCATCAACAGTTAATTCAATGGGTGCACTCAAAATTGTTGGTATTTCAGTTGTTCGATCACATGACACATTCATGACAGTAACATGATTATCTAAACTAGGTGGTGTGCTCAAATCAACAGGTAATTCAATACATGAAGTATTCAAGTTAACTAGATATGCATCATCCTCATGTGAAGTTATATCATCATTGTTTTTACTGTTACCTTGTCGCAAAGACGTAGCTGATGTAGGTACAGACGATGACAATGTACTATACACTTTAGATGATGGTGCGCTCACAATCGGAGGTGTGGCTGCTCTAGTAGGTGCAATGGTGGAGGAACCAACTAGTGGTGGTGAGCATGAACTGGAATAGTAGTTGTTATAGTCACACAATGCATCCTCCTGTATTTGTCTCTCAAAGGTACAAGCACGAACATACATACCAGTAATGCAACGAGGAATATACTAGAATCTTGCGCAAATATCGTGGTTCAAACCACCAAAAAATCTATTCAGTGTATCATCCTCAGATTCTTCTATGTCACAATGATGCATATAAGATTTGAACTCTTGGTAGTAGGCATGAACAGTGTTACTGCCTTGTTTTAATTATTCCAATTTGTGAAGCAATTCACGGCGATAGTAAGGAGGAAAAAATGTTTTCTCATTACAGCCTTCAAATCTTTCCAAGTTATGGGTTGGTTATCAATATTTTTCTTACAATGCACACTCCACCAAACAGAAGCAAAACCAGTAAATACTCTAGTGGCAGCTCGTACTCTCTCAAGTTCAAAAAAATGATGGTGACTAAAAACTTTTTCTACTTCAAGCTCCCAAGCTAGATAAATAGCAGGATTAAATCTACCCTCAAATGACGGTAAAGAAATAACCTGACCATGTGCTTGTGTGTGTTGTCCCACGTCTCGTGATGGTGAAGATGTATCCGTCGTCCAAGAACTTATGTCTCCGGTACCTGTCATGATTAGTAGAAATAAGAAACAAAATTCGAGAATAATGTTCCTATGAACTACTAGGATGTGGTGGTAAAGCGCTCACAGTAAAGCAAATATCAATATCTTACAAGTTCTTACCATGCAGCAGGTGGTGATAGGCAACCAGCGGTGTCAAATAACTCGAAAGATTGAGTAAAGAGATTGCCAAGTGAACGTAAATATGCATGGTGTAGAAATATGTGGAGCTGGGTTGGCTATATATGGTAGCAATAGATTAGCAATAATCAATTCAGAGATGCAATGTTGAATAAACGCTCAACGACGGTACTGTGCTAGTCCTAGGCTAGAACGGACTAGAGACGCGAGCCTAGAACACTAATGATGTCACGGTGTAGCACAACTAGCATCAATAAAGGATACCAAGTAGCTCTGGACAGCAAGATATAAGTGAAGATCACAACGGCAGTAAAGATAATGATGAAAACAACTGCCAAGCAGAATATACAACAACTCTCTCTCCAACTTTCTTTTTCTTTTTCTTTCTCTCCTCTTTTTTTTTACTTTTTTTTCTTTGTCTTTTTTCTTTCTCCCTCTTTCCAAGACAAACTAGATAAGATGCAGATTGGATCAAGCAAAGATGCGAACGACTTTAAGTATGATTGTGACAATGAACGATGAGTAGCACAAGGTGGAAATTGATGGATGAGGTAGTGGACAGCGGAAGGGATAACGATGCAGT
>LR738713.1:252798639-252831832 GCA_902687465.1 Secale cereale | reverse complement strand
GAGACGCGAGCCTAGAACACTAATGATGTCACGGTGTAGCACAACTAGCATCAATAAAGGATACCAAGTAGCTCTGGACAGCAAGATATAAGTGAAGATCACAACGGCAGTAAAGATAATGATGAAAACAACTGCCAAGCAGAATATACAACAACTCTCTCTCCAACTTTCTTTTTCTTTTTCTTTCTCTCGTCTTTTTTTTTACTTTTTTTTCTTTGTCTTTTTTCTTTCTCCCTCTTTCCAAGACAAACTAGATAAGATGCAGATTGGATCAAGCAAAGATGCGAACGACTTTAAGTATGATTGTGACAATGAACGATGAGTAGCACAAGGTGGAAATTGATGGATGAGGTAGTGGACAGCGGAAGGGATAACGATGCAGTGGCGACGTGACTAATGTGAACAGAACTCGAAACTCTAATGAACTAGACACTAAGACCAGCAACTCGACACGACGATGCAACCGATAATTCAATAATGCAAACAATGAAAAGAAAATTGCAAAGGCTGAGACTGTCTAGGACAAAGGATGAATTGATCTAACTTTTTTTGTGGCTTTTCCTTGGAAAATAGGTAATAAAATAAATCTAATATAGGAATAACTGGAAATTCTCACCGAGCAACCTGAAAACTGATACCACTTGATAGAGGCGAGGGGCCCGATCTTTCAATGAGATGATAACTATCGATTTGGTGGAGACGACTTTGACGATCCGACTACAAACATGCATGACGTTGCGCCTTAGCAATCGCTAAACCAATTGTGATGCCCGAAGACCGGCGTCCCAGAAGATTCCAGAAGATTCCAGATGTTCCGGGTTGCCCGTGTGTTTCTTTTGCTTGTGTTATTTATTTTTGCATTGCATCATGCATCATGCCATCATCTCATTAATTTTTGCATCTCAACTTAAATAAATTGTGTGGACCTTCGGTCCATTTAAATCGAGGGAAGAATGTCTTCTCTTTATAACATATAAAAGTCTCTCAATATTTAGGGAGCTATATTTATTAATTATTCCATTGCTTCATAATCACCATAACACACTTGCATAATTTTCCCCATTGTCTTTTCACTTCGAGTTTCACCTTCAAAATCTTGCCAATAATTCTTTTCCGTTGTTTCGAGGTTCCTCCAAAAATTCGAACATTTTTGGACACTTCAATCATCAAGTCTTAGTTCAAAACTATTTGAATTAAATTCAAATATGTTTGAATTATTTTTCCAATCACGCCTTTTCTATTTTTCTCGGACTTTGCTCATTTTATGATGGCCGAGAAAAAAATAACCTCTTGTGATAACTTTTGCCCTAACTCCTCCTTCCTTTTCTTCTCCTTGCCGTTTTTCTGTTTTTTTTAGAAAACAGCAGACCCCCTTCTTTTTTATTTTATTTCTCAGCTTCCAGGCCACCCTGACCATCTCAGCCGGCTCGTTTCCCTCTTGGCCCAAAAACTTCCATCCATCTGGTCTCCTCCCAGGCCGCAGCCCGGCCCGTAGCACTCCACCTAGGCCCATTCCCGTGGCCCAACTGGCACCTAACCCTAGCCGCCAGCCACTCCCCATCGCTCTCTCCTCCTCCTACCGACCCCGCCGCCAGCTTCGTCTCGCTCGACCCCGCTCTGCCTCGCACTCCCTCTCGTTCCCTCGAGCCCCCCTCAGCGCCGCCAGTCTTTCCCCATCGATCTCCCTCTCGCTCTCTCCTCCCAACTCTCTCTCCCGATCCACACTTCCAGCCTCGAGCCAGGGTCGATGCCGAGCCCCTCGGCTCCCTCCGCCGGCCGCCCCTGTCTACTTCCTCCGTTCCTGCCGCGCCGCTGCCTCCGCGGGTCGCCCGAAGCCCCGACGGCCTCTCCTTCTTCCTCCCTTCGGCGCGCCTGCCTCCTGCCTTCGACCGCCGCCCTGTGCACCCGTGACCGCCCGTCCTCCAACTCCTTCCCCCAGCGCCAAGTACCTCTGCCTCCTCCTCCCGCGGCCAGGGGCGCCCGCTGGACCTCCGCGACCGCAGCTCCTCCGCCCCGTCGCAAGGCTGCCTCGCCGCGCCCTTCTTCACAGCCGCGCCGCCCCTGCCTCGTTCGCCCCGTGCGGCCCCTTCCACACCTCCAGCCAGCGCCAAGATGCGCCCCGTGCTGCTCCCTGCCGCCGCGCCCGACCCTCTCTGCTCCGGCCACCGGCGCACCAAGACCGCTGCTGCCCTTGCCTCCTTGGTCTGTCCCGCGCTGCTGCTGTGTTTTTTTATCGCCTTGTCGCTGCTGCCTTTGCTGCTGTTGAACTTGACAGGGAACGCGTAAACGCCTATACGACCAAGTACCTCTCCGATCCGTCAAGTTCGACTACACGGCGACAAAATGACATGTACAACTACCTTCGCCGAGTACGACTACACACGATGACCGTCAAGTTCGACTACACGGTCGCCACGAGTACCCCTACGGCCCCGACAAGTACCACGACGACCCGAACGGCTACGAAACGTGAACGACTACGTCGCCGAAGACCCTCAAGTACAACTACGGGACGAGTACCCCTACCCATGACCGTGAACAACTACCGCCGTCGTGGAACCGGCAAGAACGAACGGAACGAGTACATCTACCGTCGCCAGAGTACAACTACTTCCTCTACGACGTGAACGCCTTCTTCCTCTACATCTCGAACCGCCCCGAAACGCACGCTTCAAAGGTATAACGAGACGACCCCGTGGATGACCCGTGGATGCTTGTTGAGTTGTATGAAATGTCTCCCTTGTGTGCTCCGTGCCCGTTTCGACCTTTTGTCATGTTCCTCGGTTGCCTCGTCACCGACTCGTGGAAACCCGGCAACGGGATCGACCCACTTCCTTCTCGTTTGACTCGCTCACGCCATCTTTCTTTTGCCCGGACTCTCAACGAGTTACGGGAACCGAGTTGTTGCCTTTGCATCATTTCGGATCATTGCCGTGGCACCCTTTTCTTCCACCACGGTGACAAATGCTTCATATCTCTTTTAAGTCAACCTTTAATTAATAATTGCATAAACTTGATCATGGCATCCGCATCATGTTAACAACATTGATATGTTTAATTGTTGTTTGCTTGTAATTATTAAACATGCTCATGGGGATTTTCCGGAATATGTTGTTGTTATTTTCCGGCCTCATTTAAAATGTCTAAATAGGTAGTTTAATTTTGTTTCACCTCTTTCCATGTTAAAAACAATTAATCTTGTCTTGTATTTAAATGAGAGTCAACTAAATAATTAAATGTGGTGTTTCGTCAATATGCAACTCGTTGCATATTGAGCTCCACTTAACTTGTAGTGTTGTTTGTGCATTTTGCCATGCCATGCATATTTAAACCGGACATGCATCATGCTTGCTTGTGCATCGTATGCCATGTTTATGCTTGTGTGTTTACCGTGTTGTTTGCTTCTTTCCGGTTGCTTCTCTTGTTAGCTTCGGTTTCGTTCCGGAGTTGTGAGGATCCGCTCGACTGTTGCTCCGTCTACTTCATGGATCTGTTCTTCTCCCTTGTGGAATCCCAGGCAAGATGATCATACCCTTGGATACCTTTACTACCATTGCCATGCTTAGTTGTCTCGATGCTATCGTTACATGTCGCGATACCCCTCTTTTATGTCAGCCTCTCCTTGTTGCCATGAAACCTCTAACCTTGACACCTTCCTAGCAAAACCACTGTTTGGCTATGTTACCCGCTTGCTCAGCCTCGCTTGCTCAGTCCCTCTTATAGCGTTGTTAGTTGCAGGTGAAGATGAAGTCTGTTCCAGGAGGGAACTTGTTGTTGGATATATCACAATATCTATAATTATTATTAACACACCTATATACTGGGCATGGGTGGAAGGCTTGGCCTTTTGCTCGGTGTTTTGTTCCACTCATGCCACCTTAGGCGCCGATAAACCGGCATTATGTTCCTTGATTTTGCGTTCCTTACACGATGGGTGGATGGGGACCCCTTGACAGTTCGACTTTGAATAAAACTCCTCCAGCAAGGCCCAACATTGGTTTTTATTTGCCTCATAATAATAACTTAATTAATTAATTAATTTGCATAAGGGGGACGCTCCTTGGAGATTCTTAATTCTACATAGCAGGGGGGGCCAGTGCTGATGGTGTTGGTCCCAAACTAGAGTCACTTGCGGTACCACCCAGTTATCTGGGGTCTTCGGTACTGTACGTAGCACTCATCCGGACGTGGCCTGAGACGAGATGCGCGCGGCTACTATCAGGGTGTCGGCATGCCGGGAGGTCTTGCTGGACTTGTTTTACCATTGTCGAAATGACTTGTGCTACCGGGATGCCGAGCCTGATTGGTTTTCCCTAAGATAAGGAGTGATGATATTATATTTATCACTTCAGCTAATCGTGAGAGCTTGTGATGGGCTAAGTTGGAACACTCCTGCAGGGTTATGATCTTTCGAAAGCCGTGCCCGCGGTTATGTGGCAGATTGGAATTTGTTAATGTCCGGTTGTAGAAAACTTGACAGAGGATCCGAAGTAAAACACACAACTGTGTGAGTAACCGTGACTGTCTCTTTTCACTTTGAGAAGAGAACACGGTGGGGTTATGTTGGACCATATGTAGTTAGGATCTTTAGCGATCACTACTTTTGCGACCGTTTTGTGTAGCTTCTCATCTTATTCTGGTACTCGTAAGTTAGCCACCATATATTGCTTAGCCGCTGCCGCAACCTCACCACCTTACCTCTTCCTACCCATAAAGCTTTGCTAGTCTTGTTACCCATGGTTATGGGATTGCTGAGTCCTCGTGGCTCACAGTTACTACTACACCAGATGCAGGTTCAGCCGAGTTTGATGCAGAAGCTGGTTCAAGTGCTTCACTTGGAGTTCGTTGAAGAGTTGGCCGTGTGTTTGTGACGTTTCGACGTTCAGTAGTGGTTTCTACTAGGATTCGATCCTGACCTGTGGTTTTTATGTTGTTTTGGTATCTTTCTTTTGGATCTTCGCCCGTAGTCGGGTTGTGATGTTTTGAATGATGTTTTGCTTATGTAATGTATTGTGTGAAGTGGCGAGTGTAAGCCAACTATCTCCTTTTGCATTTTAATCACTCTTTTACATGAGTCGTGCAAAGATACCAAACTTGAGATCATTCTAGGATGGGCTTATACCTTTAAGTCGTGCCTCGACACGTAGGAGGTATAGTCCCATCCTGGGCATTACAAGTTGGTATTCAGAGCCTTCTCCGACCTAGAAGCCCCCACTGATTGATCGAATCGTTGACGGTTGAGTCTAGGCACACACTGAAAATTTTTTGAGTCCTATATTATATCGGAGAGTAGGATTTCTTTGCTTCTCATCCCTTTTCTCTCTGGTGAGGACTCCTGACGATTACTCTTTTCTCTTCTACTTTCAAAAATTGCACCAAATTTTTTTTAGGAATCCCGCGAGTATTCTGGGATTGTTTCGATGTTCTTGTGACAAGGATATTGTTCTCGATGCCTCCTGTTCCCGGGGAGTTGAGCTTCGGGGTATTGTTGTCACAAGCATATCGCGGCAGTACTAAATACTTAAGACGGCCGACATCGAAAATCTCTCCTATACGGCCAATGGCAAGATAACCCCGACATCACCCAGTACTGGGGAGGTAGTTCGAGAGTATTGCCATAGCTTGTTATAGTGGATGCTTTTCGAAGGTCCGAGGTAAACAGTTTCCGAGAAAGACTGGTTATGTGTTGAAGGATGGATACACCTGGATGTAGGTTTAGAGTTGATTGCGCGGTGCTTCCCGTGTATCCCCAACACCTGATTGCATAACTGGAAACTTTCGGAAATCTATAGGTGGGTTCATCAAGTAGTTCTAGGCATTCTTCCAACGGATGCATGATATGAAGTTCGGGGTTCTACATTGAGTGAAGTGGTTTTATGGACTTGTTCTGATCGGGAGTTGCATCTTAAAGGGTCCTTGGCTATGCTGATCCGGGGATTGCAAAACCCTTTTGTAACACGTTCCATGAGCTTTCAGCATGAATTGTCGAACGAAACTTCTATCTTGTGTTTGTTCTATCTGATCCTTGTTCCTTTTTATTTATCTTTTTCTTCTTCCAAGTGGCTTCTCGTCCAGTTGATGTACCTGTGGAATTCATCCGTTCAATTCTCTGTTCGGATGATATTGTGAAGATTAGGCTGCTACATATCTACCCTTTGTTCTTGTTTTGATTCTGGTATTCGAGTTGCTTCGATGTCAAATGTTGATTCCATACCTTTTTCCTAATCGGTATTCTCATATTTCTATGGGAGTGCTAATCCTTCTTGATCATCAAGAGGGTCATGTTAATTCTTTAAACCGGTGTCCATTTTGTTCATCCCAAGTTGTCTTTGTTTTCCCCGCCCTCCCACCCTTCTTCTTCTTGGAGTCAGAAATTCTTAATGAAATATCCATTTTATTAATGTGATGTTTCTTCATTCTTTTCCTTCAATGTTCTTATCCGGTGTTTTATCGTGAAGATACTCAAGAGCTTCAAGTTCATCATTCTTTTGTTCTCTAATTCTGCCGGTGGATGTAATTCAAGATTTCGGTGTTGATCTTATCCTTTTCCTCTTTTCACAATGCTTTCTTATTCCGGTGTACCAATTAATCATTCTCCTCTTGCTATTCATATCCGGAGAGCTCAAGATATCTCAGAAGATTCATAATTCCATTCTTAATCCTGTCAGCTATTTTTTGAGATTGTCATCTTACTCAAGCCATTTCATTCAACCGGTGCAATATCTCTTGAGAAATCTTTTCCAACGGTGATTTCTTCAGTGGGCCCTAACCCACAGGTCTTTTCCCAGGATCTTACCTGACTCTTCTAATTATTCCGGAGTTATTCTCAAATTCTTTTCAAAGTGTGACGTAAGAATGATCTCCATCAGTCACATGCCTTCTCCAAGCTTGTTTAAATCATTTCCATCTTTAGCTCCACCTTCCTCCTGTCATTCGTCCGGAGTATCTCGAAATTCTTCATGGCATTTCTCGTCTTCATTCTCAGCATTGGAGACCGGAGAAGTGTTTCTCTTAAATCTTGGCCCGTGCTCTTGAAGAAGTGTGGTTCTAGCTTCATGCCATCCTCATTATTGTTCCGTTTGTGAGGAATTCTTTTATCCCATCCGAAGCATTTCATGAATTCTTTTCTTTGTGATCCTTCGAAGGCCATCATCTCAGAAGATTTCTTCGTTCTCAGTTTTCAACTTCGTCCTCCAAATATTCTTCATTGATTTCTCTTCGTTCGTCTCCATATTCTTACGGTGGTTCTTTCAAGATTACCCTTCCGTTGTTATCATTTTAATTCATTTGTTCTTTTCACAATCCTACCGATGGTTCGTTGAAGATTTACCCAAGCTTGTGCGAGATCTCTCTTTAATTCTTTCCAACGAGAATAAGTAGTTTGCCAAATCCGTTGCTTGTCATCAATTTAATTTGGTGAAGGATAAGCATACAGTAAATCTTATTCTTATTTTCCTCGAAGGGATTAATATCTTTTTTTAGAGCTTGTTCATCATATCATATTCTTGTTCTAAGCTGTTCATCTTGTTTTCCGGAGCTCCAAGTTATTTCTATTATATCATTTCAAACCTCCATCTAATTCATCACAGGCCTTGAATCTTATTCTTTCATCTTTCTTTTCTCTTGCTTTTAATATCGGAGTTCTTCATGGTGGTTCATCATCATTTAATTCATCCTTGAAGGCTTCATCAAGATTCTTGTTGGAGCTCAAACATTCTGCTTCATGATTCCCAATTGCGATCCTTTCTACCTTATCTTTTCTGATGGTGTTATGTCAATTTTGGCAATTCCTTCATGTTTCATGATTCACGAGTTGTCAGGAATGAGATATTTAAAACCATCATTTTCCTTGTTCAGGAGATCTTTCCAACCCTTCAATTTATTCATTGGAGTTATTTTGGGTTGTATTTCACCTAAAAGCTTTCCTCGAGGATTGTTGCTATTATGGTGCTTATAATGACCCAAGTTCTTCATTTTCCATTCCGGTGAATAAGTTTATCGTCTCCTTGTTGATCGCAATCCAATTAAATGTTTTCCGTTAGTGGCTGGTTGTCACCTCTTATTGTTGAGATGTTTTCCATAAGCCCACATCAAGCTTATTCGTTTCGTTGTTGATTTACCATCAACTCCATTCAACCTTTTCGTAAGGATGCTCTTTCAAATTCAATTTTGAGAGAAGTTGTCATCTTCTTCTCCATTCTTTTCTTTCGTTGATTTATATGCTATTCTTTCATTCCGGAGGCATTGTTATATTGCTCTCTCCAAACCATCATATCGTTTTATCGAGATCATGTTCTTTTACTTGCTTATCATTTAACCGGAGTGTTGTATTTTTCATTCAAGTTCTCTCATCATATCAAGTTTTGCCTATCTTTTTAACCGGAGTGCTGTCTAAATCTTTCTTACCCCTTGTGCCATTCTTTTAATTGTTTCGGAGACAATATGTTGTTGTTTTCATCAAGTATCATCCAATCTTCTCAAGTTCTTGTTAATTCCTTCCATTTTCAGACGGAGTGCTGCCCGAATTCTGTCATTCGTTTTCCTTGGCTATACCATTGCGGTTTCATATTATTTTGGCTCGTAAGCTCTTGTTTCATGTCTTTCAACCTACAAGGTTCTCATTATGTTCCTTGTTCCTCCTTTTTACCGGAGTGCTCTTAACTTCGTTCATCTCCGTTGCATTCTTTCTTTCAAGATTGTTCAACCTCTCAAGGTTCCCTGGTTTCACTCGTCTGTCAAAGAAGCAACTTTGTTTTACCTCTTCCTCTTCTGTTTTTACCCGGTGATATCTCTAGGATCTCGGGTGGAGATCCTCTGTTAGTGTGGGAGAGTTGTGACGCCCGAAGACCGGCGTCCCAGAAGATTCGAGAAGAATCCAAATGTTCCGGGTTGCCCGTGTGTTTCTTTTGCTTGTGTTATTTATTTTTGCATTGCATCATGCATCATGCCATCATCTCATTAATTTTTGCATCTCAACTTAAATAAATTGTGTGGACCTTCGGTCCATTTAAATCGAGGGAAGAATGTCTTCTCTTTATAACATATAAAAGTCTCTCAATATTTAGGGAGCTATATTTATTAATTATTCCATTGCTTCGGAATCACCATAACACACTTGCATAATTTTCCCCATTGTCTTTTCACTTCGAGTTTCACCTTCAAAATCTTGCTAATAATTCTTTTCCGTTGTTTCGAGGTTCCTCCAAAAATTCGAACATTTTTGGACACTTCAATCATCAAGTCTTAGTTCAAAACTATTTGAATTAAATTCAAATATGTTTGAATTATTTTTCCAATCACGCCTTTTCTATTTTTCTCGGACTTTGCTCATTTTATGATGGCCGAGAAAAAATAACCTCTTGTGATAACTTTTGCCCTAACTCCTCCTTCCTTTTCTTCTCCTTGCCGTTTTTTTGTTTTTTTTAGAAAATAGCAGACCCCCTTCTTTTTTATTTTATTTCTCAGCTTCCAGGCCACCCTGACCATCTCAGCCGGCTCGTTTCCCTCTTGGCCCAAAAACTTCCCTCCATCTGGTCTCCTCCCAGGCCGCAGCCCGGCCCGTAGCACTCCACCTAGGCCCATTCCCGTGGCCCAACTGGCACCTAACCCTAGCCGCCATCCACTCCCCATCGCTCTCTCCTCCTCCTACCGACCCCGCCGCCAGCTTCGTCTCGCTCGACCCCGCTCTGCCTCGCACTCCCTCTCGTTCCCTCGAGCCCCCCTCAGCGCCGCCAGTCTTTCCCCATCGATCTCCCTCTCGCTCTCTCCTCCCAACTCTCTCTCCCGATCCACACCTCCAGCCTCGAGCCAGGGTCGATGCCGAGCCCCTCGGCTCCCTCCGCCGGCCGCCCCTGTCTACTTCCTCCGTTCCTGCTGCGCCGCTGCCTCCGCGGGTCGCCCGAAGCCCCGACGGCCTCTCCTTCTTCCTCCCTTCGGCGCGCCTGCCTCCTGCCTTCGACCGCCGCCCTGTGCGCCCGCGACCGCCCGTCCTCCAACTCCTTCCCCCAGCGCCAAGTACCTCAGCCTCCTCCTCCCGCGGCCAGGGGCGCCCGCTGGACCTCCGCGACCGTAGCTCCTCCGCCCCGTCGCAAGGCTGCCTCGCCGCGCCCTTCTTCACAGCCGCGCCGCCCCTGCCTCGTTCGCCCCGTGCGGCCCCTTCCACACCTCCAGCCAGCGCCAAGAGACGCCCCGTGCTGCTCCCTGCCGCCGTGCCCGACCCTCTCTGCTCCGGCCACCGGCGCGCCAAGACCGCTGCTGCCCTTGACTCCTTGGTCTGTCCCGCGCTGCTGCTGTGTTTTTTTATCGCCTTGTCGCTGCTGCCTTTGCTGCTGTTGAACTTGACAGGGAACGCGTAAACGCCTATACGACCAAGTACCTCTCCGATCCGTCAAGTTCGACTACACGACGACAAAATGACATGTACAACTACCTTCGCCGAGTACGACTACACACGATGACCGTCAAGTTCGACTACACGGTCGCCACGAGTACCCCTAAGGCCCCGACAAGTACCACGACGACCCGAACGGCTACGAAACGTGAACGACTACGTCGCCGAAGACCCTCAAGTACAACTACGGGACGAGTACCCCTACCCATGACCGTGAACAACTACCGCCGTCGTGGAACCGGCAAGAACGAACGGAACGAGTACATCTACCGTCGCCCGAGTACAACTACTTCCTCTACGACGTGAACGCCTTCTTCCTCTACATCTCGAACCGCCCCGAAACGCACGCTTCAAAGGTATAACGAGACGACCCCGTGGATGACCCGTGGATCTTTGTTGAGTTGTATGAAATGTCTCCCTTGTGTGCTCCGTGCCCGTTTCGACCTTTTGTCATGTTCCTCGGTTGCCTCGTCACCAACTCGTGGGAACCCGGCAACGGGATCGACCCACTTCCTTCTCGTTTGACTCGCTCACGCCATCTTTCTTTTGCCCGGACTCTCAACGAGTTACGGGAACCGAGTTGTTGCCTTTGCATCATTTCGGATCATTGCCGTGGCACCCTTTTCTTCCACCACGGTGACAAATGCTTCATATCTCTTTTAAGTCAACCTTTAATTAATAATTGCATAAACTTGATCATGGCATCCGCATCATGTTAACAACATTGATATGTTTAATTGTTGTTTGCTTATAATTATTAAACATGCTCATGGGGATTTTCCGGAATATGTTGTTGTTATTTTCCGGCCTCATTTAAAATGTCTAAATAGGTAGTTTAATTTTGTTTCACCTCTTGCCATGTTAAAAACAATTAATCTTGTCTTGTATTTAAATGAGAGTCAACTAAATAATTAAATGTGGTGTTTCGTCAATATGCAACTCGTTGCATATTGAGCTCCACTTAACTTGTAGTGTTGTTTGTGCATTTTGCCATGCCATGCATATTTAAACCGGACATGCATCATGCTTGCTTGTGCATCGTATGCCATGTTTATGCTTGTGTGTTTACCGTGTTGTTTGCTTCTTTCTGGTTGCTTCTCTTGTTAGCTTCGGTTTCGTTCCGGAGTTGTGAGGATCCGCTCGACTGTTGCTCCGTCTACTTCATGGATCTGTTCTTCTCCCTTGTGGAATCCCAGGCAAGATGATCATACCCTTGGATACCTTTACTACCATTGCCATGCTTAGTTGTCTCGATGCTATCGTTACATGTCGCGATACCCCTCTTTTATGTCAGCCTCTCCTTGTTGCCATAAAACCTCTAACCTTGACACATTCCTAGCAAAACCACTGTTTGGCTATGTTACCCGCTTGCTCAGCCTCGCTTGCTCAGTCCCTCTTATAGCGTTGTTAGTTGCAGGTGAATATGAAGTCTGTTCCAGGAGGGAACTTGTTGTTGGATATATCACAATATCTATAATTATTATTAACACACCTATATACTGGGCATGGGTGGAAGGCTTGGCCTTTTGCTCGGTGTTTTGTTCCACTCATGCCACCTTAGGCGCCGATAAACCGGCATTATGTTCCTTGATTTTGCGTTCCTTACACGATGGGTGGATGGGGACCCCTTGACAGTTCGACTTTGAATAAAACTCCTCTAGCAAGGCCCAACATTGGTTTTATTTGCCTCATAATAATAACTTAATTAATTAATTAATTTGCATAAGGGGGACGCTCCTTGGAGATTCTTAATTCTACATAGCAGGGGGGGCCAGTGCTGATGGTGTTGGTCCCAAACTAGAGTCACTTGCGGTACCACCCAGTTATCTGGGGTCTTCGGTACTGTACGTAGCGCTCATCCGGACGTGGCCTGAGACGAGATGCGCGCGGCTACTATCAGGGTGTCGGCACGCCGGGAGGTCTTGCTGGACTTGTTTTACCATTGTCGAAATGACTTGTGCTACCGGGATGCCGAGCCTGATCGGTTTTCCCTAAGATAAGGAGTGATGATATTATATTTATCACTTCAGCTAATCGTGAGAGCTTGTGATGGGCTAAGTTGGAACACCCCTGCAGGGTTATGATCTTTCGAAAGCCGTGCCCGCGGTTATGTGGCAGATTGGAATTTGTTAATGTCCGGTTGTAGAAAACTTGACAGAGGATCCGAAGTAAAACACACAACTGTGTGAGTGACCGTGACTGTCTCTTTTCACTTTGAGAAGAGAACACGGTGGGGTTATGTTGGACTGTATGTAGTTAGGATCTTTAGCGATCACTACTTTTGCGACCGTTTTGCGTAGCTTCTCATCTTATCCTGGTACTCGTAAGTTAGCCACCATATGTTGCTTAGCCGCTGCCGCAACCTCACCACCTTACCTCTTCCTACCCATAAAGCTTTGCTAGTCTTGTTACCCATGGTTATGGGATTGCTGAGTCCTCGTGGCTCACAGTTACTACTACACCAGATGCAGGTTCAGCCGAGTTTGATGCAGAAGCTGGTTCAAGTGCTTGACTTGGAGTTCGTTGAAGAGTTGGCCGTGTGTTTGTGACGTTTCGACGTTCAGTAGTGGTTTCTACTAGGATTCGATCCTGACCTGTGGTTTTTATGTTGTCTTTCTTTTGGATCTTCGCCCGTAGTCGGGTTGTGATGTTTTGAATGATGTTTTGCTTATGTAATGTATTGTGTGAAGTGGCGAGTGTAAGCCAACTATCTCCTTTTGTATTTTAATCCCTCTTTTACATGAGTCGTGCAAAGATACCAAACTTGAGATCATTCTAGGATGGGCTTATACCTTTAAGTCGTGCCTCGACACGTAGGAGGTATAGTCCCATCCTGGGCATTACACCAATCTTCGGGGGTTACTGACAATGCCAGAAGCACGATCAGCCTGACCACGAAGGTCTATTCTTGCATGCAATCGAAGAACAAGCAAGAATATGATAAAGCAATCTGAATATTGCAAATATAAATGATGTATTGATAATGGTGGGGATTCGTAAGCGGTCTTGGTCTGGTCGTTGGACACAAACGAAGTACACGAAGTTGCAATGGCTAACTTTTGACTAAACAAATCCCAAAGAAAAAGCTACTAGATGGATCTACTTATATAGGAGCAAGGGGTGGTGGCCAAGGAGGTGGAAGGACGTCCCAAGGCAGCCTAAAACTAACCCTAGGTCGTAGAAGGCTCATGGGCCCAAGTGGAGGTGATGGAACACCTTTGGACTTGTGGTTTGACTCGGATTCTGCTGCAGCGTAAGATTGTTTCGTCGATATCTCAATGCTCCGTACGAATTTGAAGGTGAATCCAATTGGGTTGGAAAATGTACAAAATCTAGTTTCCAACAAAAAAAGAATCATGCAATTCGGAGTCCATATGAAGGAGTTCTTGCCGTTTGGAGTCAGGTATGTCTGTGCAGTCCGAATCTGGATGCAGAACGTGAGAGACTTGCACTCTATGTTCTCTTGGCCCAAAAGTGACGTGGGAGAACTTTTTGACCAGCACCTAAACTTCTCCTTTTCCCTTATCTTCATATGTGGATTGTACAAATGTCCCATACACCTGGAATTAGACATGGCACAAAAGTCTGTGAAGTATTTTTATCCTGGATGACATAAATAAATCATTGCATAGTTTGCATTAGAAATCACCTCACAAATATACATGTATGCAATATTTTTGGTCATATCCAAGGTAGTCATGTCCTCATCATACATGTTGATGGATCTATCTTTACCTATTATAGTGTAGTTAGACAATATGAGTGATCGTGCGTGGATGTACACCAGTCACACTAGTCAGAAAGACATGACAGATGAATGGTTAACAAAAACCAGGGGGTTTGTGAGAGCCGCATTTGCAAATGGTCAGAGGACAACCTGCAGCGACAACCTGGTGCCCCGGTGCCGGGTGCGACGATTGGCACAAGAGGACATAGGATGAAATGGGCAAACACCTGCAGAAGAGGGGTTTTACGCCAGGTTATACGGTGTGGACATTTCATGGCGAGTCTGCCCAACGTGCCAGAGCTAAGGTGCTTCGCCGTTGCACCAATGAGCATGGTACCGAGATGGAGGACATGGTGCAAGATGTTGATGATGCTTGGGACTCGGACGATGAGATGGAGGAATATGCAAAGGCCTTCAATGAAATGTTGGAGTCTTCAAAACGTCCTCTCCACATGCACACTGAGCTTTGTCAGCAGGATGCCATCTCACAAATAATGGCTCTAATGGCTCAATTCAACTTGGGCAGAGAATGCTACGACGCGATGATGACAGTATTTGGACGTTTTCTACCCATAGGCTATGTACTACCTGCAAACCTGTACCACTCAGACAAAATCCTCCGTGCTCTTAACCCTATGAGAAGATACATTCCTGTGAGGATGGATGTGCCTAATTTAGGCTTTAGTATGCGGACTTGAACTGTTGTCCCATTTGCGTGTCATCCAGGTATGTTGTGGTAGACTATGGTATGGGTGAGAAGACGTAGACCAAAATCCTCGTTAATGTTCTTCGGTATATGCCAATTATACCAAGACTTCAATGCCTTTTCATGGTCGAAGATATGGCCTGACAGATGCTTGAAAACATAGATATTAAAAGAATCGTGGGAGGAAGGGCTCTCATCTCCTGAGCCTTGAGACGACATGGTCCCCGCACTACCAGAAATCAGCAAGAAAATAAAACAGAAGATTTCCCCGCGATACGGTGGTTAACAGGTTCGGGGAGTATATAAAGAATTCTTATCTTGGAAAACAAGCAAGCCGTAGAAAAACGGAGTCCGGGAGGTGTCCCAGGTGGGCACAACCCACCTGGGCGCGCCAGGCAAGCCT
Organism: Secale cereale; assembly: GCA_902687465.1. Lineage (NCBI taxonomy): Eukaryota > Viridiplantae > Streptophyta > Magnoliopsida > Poales > Poaceae > Secale > Secale cereale. The sequence goes on along the minus strand of LR738713.1, from coordinate 252,816,606 downwards.
AGCACGTGCCTGGCGCCCCGTACTATCTTGTGCCCACCAGGGGATGCTTCCTAGAAGTTTCTTTATTTTCAAAATTCTAAAATATTCCAAAACTGACAAAAAATTTTTTTGCGGATTTTTCGGAGTCTGTTTACTTACCGTATCACATACCTCCTTATTTTCACGATTCTGGAGTGTCCCGGAAGGACTCTTTTATGTGCTCTTCTGATGTTAAAATTTGGATAATATTGATTTCAACATTAATTGGCGTACCTGAGATATAATGCTTTATTTGTTACCCATTGACAATCAGTACCTTCGGAATTATTTATTTTGATGGCACCAGACCGGTAAACCTCCTCGATGACATATGGGCGTTGCCATTTCGACGGGAGCTTCCCTACAAAAAATATAAAATGAGAGTTGTACAAAAGAACATATTCTTCAATTTAAATTCACGCTTTTGGATTCTTTTGTCATGCCATCTTTTAACTTGTTCTTTGAATAACTTTGCATTTTCATAAGTTTGGGTTCTCCATTCATCTAATGAGCTAATATCAAATAACCTCTTTTCACTAGCAAGTTTGAAATCATAGTTTAGTTCTTTAATTGCCCAGTATGCTTTATGTTCTAACTCAAGAGGCAAATGACAAACTTTTCCATAAACCATTTTATAAGGAGACATACCCGTAGGATTTTTATAAGTTGTTCCATAAGCTCAATGTGCATCATCTAATTTCTTAGACCAATTCTTCCTGGACCTATTAATAGTCTTTTGCAAAATTAATTTTATTTCTCTATTACGAAGCTCAACTTGATCACTAGACTGAGGATGATAAGGTGATGCAATTCTATGGTTAACATCATATTTAGCAAGCATTCTATGGAAAGCACCATGAATATAGTGTGAACCACCATCAGTCATTAAATATCAGGGAACTGCAAACATTGGGAAAATAACTTCCTTAAGCATTTTAATAGAGGTGTTGTGATCAGCACTACTGGTTGGAAAAGCTTCTACCCATTTAGTAACATAATCAATAGCAACCAAAATATGTGTATACCCATTAGAGGAAGGAAAAGGTCCCATGTAATCAAATCCCCAAACATCAAATGGTTCAACAGCAAGTGAATAATTCATAGGCATTTCTTGACGCTTATCGATATTACCTATTCTTTAGCATTCATCACAAGATGAGACAAACTTACGGGCATCCTTGAAGAGAGTAGGCCATTAAAATCCAGATTGCAATGCCTCGTGAGTAGTTCTATCTCCAGCATGATGCCCTCCATAAGCCTCGGAGTGACATTTCCGTATAATTTATCCCTGTTCATGCTCAGGTACACAATGTCTAATAATACCATCTACTCATTCTTTATAAAGATGTGGGTCATCCCAAAAGTAATGTCTTAAATCATAGAAGAATTTTTTCTTTTGTTGGTATGTAAATCTAGGTGGCAAATATTTAGCAACAATGTAATTAGCATAATCAACATACCAAGGAGTACTATGAGAAATATTTATTGCAGCTAACTCCTCATCGAGAAAACTATCATCAATAGGTAGTGGGTCATCAAGCACATTTTCAAGCCTAGAAAAGTTATGAGCTACGGGGTTCTCAGCTTCTTTTCTATCAATGATATGTAGATCAAATTCTTGCAACAAGGGAACCCAACGAATAAGTCTAGGCTTAGCATCTTTCTTTTCCATAAGATATTTAATAGCAGCATGGTCTGTGTGAATAGTTACTTTAGAATCAACAATATAAGGTCTGAATTTATCACAAGCAAACACAACTGCTAAGAATTCTTTCTCGGTAGTAGGATAATTTGTTTGAGCATTGTCTAGAGTTTTACTAGCATAATGAATAACATTCAATTTCTTATCAACTCTTTTCCTAGAAGAGCACCAACAGCATAATCACTAGCATCACATATAATTTCAAAAGGTAGGTTCCAATCAGGTCGTTGAACAATAGGTGCAGATATTAAAGCTTTCTTAAGTGTTTCAAAGGCTTCAAGACAATCATCATCAAAAACAAAAGGAATATCTATTTGCAAGAGACTAGTAAGAGGCCTGGAGATTTTAGAAAAGTCTTTGATAAATCTCCTATAGACACCAGCATGACCCAAGAAACTGCGAATACCTTTGATGTCCATAGGACATGGCATTTTCTCAATTGCATCAACCTTAGCTTGGTCCACTTCAATACCTTTTTCAGAAATTTGATGACCCAAGACAATGCCTTCATTAACCATAAAGTGGCACTTCTCCCAATTCAAGACGAGATTTGTTTATTCACATCTCTCCAGAACTCGCTCAAGATTGCTTAAACAATCATCAAAAGACTTCCCATAAACAAAAAAGTCATCCATGAAAACCTCAACAATATTTTCAAAAAAGTCAGAGAATATAGCCATAATGCATCTTTGAAAGGTAGCAGGTGCATTACATAAACCAAAAGGCATACGTCTATAAGCATAGGTTCCAAAAGTACAAGTAAAAGTGGTCTTTTCTTGATCAGGTTGAGAAACATGTATTTGTGAAAAGCCAGAATATTCATCAGGGAAGCAAAAATGTGTGTGCATAGATAGTCTTTCAAGCATTTGATCAATAAAAGGCAAAGGGTAATGATCTTTTCTAGTTTCTTTTTTTATTTTTCTAGAATCAATTACCATTCTATAGCCTGTAACAATTCTTTGTGGAATAAGTTCATTCTTATCATTAGGAACAATAGTTATACCTCCTTTCGTAGGGACACAATGAACAGGACTTACCCATCTACTATCAGCTATAGGATAGATTCTACCTACTTACTGAAGTTTTAATATTTTCATTCTTACCACTACTTTCATCTTCGGATTTAACCGTCATTGGTGATCAACAACTGGTTTAGCATCAGGTTCCATATTAATTTTGTGCTGACATAGAGTGGGACTAATGCCCTTTAAATCATCAAGAGTATATCCAATAGCAGCTCCGTGCTTCCTTAGAACCTTCAATAATCTTTCTTCTTCATGTTCTGAAAGGTTAGCACTAATAATAACAGGGCATATTTTTTTCATCAAGATAAGCATATTTCAAAGTGTCTGGAAATTGTTTTATTTCAAACACGGGATCACCTTTAGGTGGAGGAGGACCCTCCAAGAGTTTCAATAGGAAAATTGTGTTTAAGTAGAGGACGTTGTTCATAGAAAATTTTATCTATTTCATTTCTTTCGCGCATATGTAAATCATTTTCATGGTCTAGTAAATATTGCTCTGAAGGATCAGTGGGTGGCACAGCAATAGAAGCAAGAACAATTAATTCATCCTTACTAGGCAATTCTTTTTCATGAAGATTCCTACTAAATTTGGAAAAATTAAACTCATGAGACTCATCACCAAAACTAACACCAACAGTTTGCTTCTTACAATATATCTTAGCATTAACTATATTCAAGAAAGGTCTACCAAAGATAATGGGACAGAAGTCATCTTGTGGGGAACCAAGAACAAGAAAAATCAGTCGGGTATTTTATCACTCTGTGCATTTGAAAACCAAACTGAAAAACCATACCGAAAATAAACCGAACCAAACCAATTTTATGGTTTTTATGGTTTATGGTTTCGGTATGGTATGAACATTTCATACCGATTTGAACTTTGGTTTTTATGGTATATACCGAAAAACCAAACGGTTAACCGAATAAACCGAAGTAAAAAATAAAATTATATTTCTTGAGATGAACAACCATACAAGTTGTCATTTTTCTTGTACATGAGTCAAATTCACTACTAAGCACGTAAATTTCTCTTGTAACATAGTCATTTTTCTATTTTTAAAATGCTAAGCACGTCCATAACCATCAATATATGAATTAATGTATGCATCTATATTTATATATATGGTTATATACTATTTGTGTAAAATAGTATGTGTTTTGAGCCATAAATTTGCAAATTATTATTACGTCATTTTCAAATTCGCGTCAACTTTGGTTTTATGGTATATACCGAAACCATACAGAAATAATTTAGTATATACCGAAACCGAATCATATTTTCATTTCATAATGTATTTACTGAAGTATTAATACCGTACAAACCGAAAAACCATTTATACCAATCCATGTAAGCCGAATAAACCGAACGCACAGGGTGAGTATTTGATTTTCCCACACAAGACTTCAACATCTCTAACAATCCCAATTGGTGATATAGTGTCTCTATTAGCAAGTTTAATAGTGACATCAATGTCCTCTATTTCTGCAGGTGCAATGTCATTCATAATTTTTTGGTATAAAGAGCAGGGAATAGCACTCACACTAGCACCTATGTCACATAAACCATGATAGCAATGATCTCCTATTTTGACCGAGACAACGGGCATGCCAACAACATGTCTATATGTTTATCCCTTTTATCAGGTTTGACAATTCTAGAAGCCTCTTCATTAAAGCAAATAACATGCCCATCTACATTTTCTTCCAAGAGATCCATTACCATAGCAATATTAGGTTCTACTTTAATTTGCTCATCTGGTTTAGGTGTTCTAATATTACTTTTGTTAACCACAGTTGAAACTTTAGCATGTTCCTTTATCCTAACAAGGAAAGGTGGTTTCTCAATTTAAGCGGAAGGAACAACTGGATCAACATTATAAAGTATAGTTTCTTCTTTAACTGGTACTGGTTCTTTAATTTCTTCTTAAGTAGGTGGGTGATATTTAATGCACTTCTCCTTAGGGAGTTCAACATGAGTAGCAAATGATTCACAAAAGGAGGCTAAATTTAGTGCTAAACTTTTGAAAAGCATCGGTATCCATAAAAGATTTAACACAATTGTACTTAAGTTTAATACCTGACTCTTTACCTTCGTCGAGTTCCCAATCTTCAGAGTTGCGTTTAATTCTTTCCAAAAGATCCCACCGGAATTCGATAGTCTTCTTCATAAAAGAACCAGCACAAGAAGTATCAAGCATGGATCGATCATTACGAGAAAGCCGAGCATAAAAATGCTGGATAATAATTTCCCTTGAGATCTCATGATTGGGGCATGAATATAACATTGACTTAAGCCTCTACAAAGCTAGAGTGATACTTTCTCCTTCACGAGGCCAAAAACTATATATATAATTCCGATCACGATGAACTAGATGCATAGGATAAAAAAATTGGTGGAGCCCCAATTTAAAACGATTCCAATTCCATGATCCAATATCATCGCATAGCCTATACCATGCCAATGCTTTTCCCTTCAAAGATAAAGGGAAAACATTTCTCATAACTTCATCCCTGGGTAAACCTTCAAGCATAAACAATCCACAAATTTGTTCCACATATATCAAGTGCATGTTAGGATGTTCAGTTCCATCTCCAGCATAAGGATTAGCTCGCAGTTGTTCTATCATACCCGAAGGGATTTCATATTCAATATTTTCAATAGGTGCAGCGGGTTGAGGGGTGACTAATTGTGGTTCCGGATGGGGTGAAGATACCCCGCACAAACCCCTCAAATGATTGTTTTCCATAGTAACAAGTGACAATAAATTTCAGCAGACTGTATAATTTTTTCCTTATCGAATTCCACTTACCAAAGGCGCTTCAATCCTCGGCAACGGTGCCAGAACATAGACTTGATGACCCACAAGTATAGGGGATCAATTTTATATCTTTTCAATAAGTAAGAGTGTCGAACCCAGCGAGGAGCAGAAGGAAATGACAAGTAGTTTTCAGTAAGGTAGTGTCTACAAGTGCTGACACTGTAAGTAGAGGGTTGTTTGATAGCAAGATAATTTGTAACGACCAAGTAACAATAATAGCAAAAAGTATGAAGCAAGTTATCCCAATCCTTTTGAGGCAAAGGACGGGCCAAAACGGTCTCTTATGATAAGCAAAGCGTTCTTGAGGGTACACGGGAATTTCATCTAGTCACTTTCATCATGTTGGCTTGATTTGTGTTCACTACTTTGATAATTTGATATGTGGGTGGACCGGTGCTTAGGAGTTGCTCAAACTTTAACAAACCTCCTACTTATGATTAAACCTCCCGCGAGCATCCGCAACTACGAGAAAAGTATTAAGAATAAATTCTAACCATAGCATTAAACTTTTGGATCCAATCGGTCCCTTACGGAACAACACATAAACTGGGGTTTAAGTTTCTGTCACTCTCGCAACCCACCATCTAATTGCTACTCCACAATGCATTCCCTTGGGCCCAAATATGGTGAAGTGTCATGTAGTCGATGTTCACAAGACACCACTAAGGGAATCACAACATATATACTATCAAAATATCAAACACATATAAAGTTCACATGATTACTTGCAACATGATTTCTCCCGTGACCTCAAGAACAAAGGTAACTACTCACATATGATAAACATGCTCATGATCAGAGGGGTATTAAATAGCATAATGGATCTGAACATATAATCTTCCACCAAATAAACCATATAGTAATCAACTACAAGATGTAATCAACACTACTAATCACCCACAAGCACCAATCTATAGTTCCGGTAACAACATTGAATACAAGTGATGAACTAGGGTTTGAGATGAGATGGTGTTATTGAGTATGTTAATGGAGATTGCCCTCCCCAAGATGGGAGAGTGGTTGGTGATGATGATGACGATGATTTCCCCCTCCGGGAGGGAAGTTCCCCCGGCGGAATCGCTCCGCCAAAGGGCAAAAGTGCTCCTGCCCAAGTTCCGCCTCGAGACGGCGGCATTCCTTCACGAAAGCCTTCTCCTTATTTTCTCTAGGTCAGAATCACTTATATACCAGAAGATGGGCACCGGAGGTGGGCCGAGGAGGCCACAACCCACCAGGGCGCGCCTGGGGGGCCTGGCACGCCCAGGTGGGTTGTGCCCACCTGGTGGCCCCTCTGGTGTTTATTGGCTCCAGTATTTATTAAATAATCCATAAAAATTATCCGTGAAGTTTCAGCTTGTTTGGAGTTGTGCAGAATAGGTGGCCTGACGTAGCTTTTCCAGGTCCAGATTTCCAGCTGCCAGAATTCTCCCTCTTGGTGTGTTCCTTGCAATTTATGAGAGAAAAGGCATTAGAATTACTCCAAAAAGGATTATTATGGATAAAAACATTATAAATAACAGTAAGAAAACATGATAAAAAATGGACATATCAATTATCCCCCGTGTCCGGGTAGAACTCCTATGTGCGTAGAACGGCAAGTTTTTGTGTCCAGGTGTACTGTTTCCTTCCTTTGCAAGATGATTCTGTACAACCCTAGGTCCCTTCAGTGTGTATATAAACCAGAGGGTCTAGTCCCTAGAGGCTATCAAAACAATCACAGGCAAGATAGCTAGGGTTTAGCCAATACGATCTCGAGGTAGATCAACTCTTGTAACCCCTATACATATCAAATTCAATCAAGCGGGAAGTAGGGTTTTACCTCCCTTCAGAGGGCCCGAACCTAGGTAAACATCATGTCCTTGTTGTCCCTTGTTACCATTGATCCTCAGATACACAGCTTCGGACTCCCTACCCGAGATCTGCCGGTTTTGACAATGGCATTGGTGCTTTCATTTAGAGTTCCGATGTATTGTCGACACAAGGATCGATGGCTCACCCTGTCATCGACAATGGCGCTGACTCTGTGGAGACCATCCTCCCTGGTCAGATTTTCGTGTTTGGCTGCTTCGTGCTATGCATCAGCTCGGCTGATCACCTTGAACAGGTCGACAGCTACGCCCCTGGTCACCATATCAGGTTTGGAAGTTTAAATTACATCAGCAATATCCGAGGAGATATGATCTTCGAGGGGTTTGCGGCCTCGGCTGCCGCTCCCCACCTGCACAAAGAAGACCCTTTGAATCTACTATCAGATCCCGTCCAGGGGTCGACACTCATGTCCGCTCTGGCCTTAGATCTGGAGCAGACCACTTCATCCAAATACGGGAGGATAAACCCCGCCGGACTCTCTCCCTCCATGGAGCTTCTAGCCGGAGACTCAGAGGCGATCGCATCGTTTGCAGACCAGGAACTAAACGACACTCTTCCCGTTGTTGGGAGGTCGAAATCGCTTCCAATCACGAGCTCCAAACCCTTGGGGTCCTTGCCCTCCGGGCTTGATCCCTCGACCCTTGTCCAGCTCTCGCTCTTAAACGAGGCGCTGGACCTACTACAATCTCTCGCCATCACGGAGGTATCACCTCCGAACTATGCCCAGTTGGAACTAGGGGCTGAGACTAGGAAAATTTGCATCCCACCCACCACCCACTTGGTAGCCACTGTCGATGATTTAACCGACATGCTGGACTACGCTTTCGAAGACATTGATGGCATGGACGACGATGTTGAAGCCGAACCAAGTCAAAACCTACCCATCACCGGGCGCTGGACGACCACTTCTACTTACGATGTATACATGGTGGACACGCGTGATAAGAAGGACGGTGATGGCACTAAAAATCAAGATGAGGATAAGCCCGTTGATGAACCACCAAAAAGACGACATCAGCGGCGCCGCTCACGATTGCATCAAGGTAGGGAAAGCAACAACGGCAACGGAGACAAGGATACTCCGGATAATGCCGAAGACCCCGATAACCCCGTGGAACAAGCATTAGAGCAGGATGAAAGGGAAGAGGGTCAATTCAGCCGTGAAAAACTCGCCGATCACGAGGATTCGGAAGATAGTAACTATTTACCTACCTCCGAAGAGGATGTTAGCCTTGGTGACAAAGAATTCATCGTCCCAGAGGAACCCCTTGAACAAGAACGCTTTCAGCGGTGGCTTATCGCCACTGCGAGGAGCCTGAAAAAGCAGCCGAAGCGGCTTAAAGCCGAACATGATACGCTCAGCGACAGATGGAATAAAGTCTTAGAGGCTGAAGAAGGATATGGCCTCAAGCGCCAAATAAAGAGCTATCCCAAGCGCAAACTACTGCCATAATTTGATGACGAGACCCATGCACCAATACCGTCAAGATACAACTAGGCTGACCAACCAGACCGACCACCACGAGGAAGGGACAAAATGGCTAATAACACCGAACACTAGCCCACACCCTCATAGAGGCAATGAGACACAAGCTCCGGCCTACAAATATGACCTACGTCAGGACCTGGCCAATAGAGCCGGCCAGACTAGATCAATATATGGATAAAGAGGACATGCTCCCACACGGGACGACGGCCATCAAGACTGGCATGACAAATACAATCAAGTTCGGAGTCAGCACCGAACACAGATGTCATCCGAACTCCATCACAATGTCGCCCGATAAAGAGGTACCGCACACCCTATGTGCTCTACCAATGAGGTAATGCAGCACCAATTTTCGAAGCGGTTTAAACACGTAAACATCGAGCAGTACGATGGAACGACGGATCCTGCCGTATGGATTGAAGATTTTCTTCTCCACATTTACATGGCTCGTGGAGATGACCTCCACGCCATTAAATACCTCCCTCTAAAGCTGAAAGGACAAGCACGACACGGGTTGAACAGCCTCCCAGAGAACTCCATTGGAAGCTGGGAAGATTTAGAGGATGCTTTCCGGGCCAACTTTCAGGGGACTTCTGTCCGGCCACCGAATGCTGATGACCTGAGGCACATAGTCCAGCAACCTGGAGAGTCAGGCCGCAAACTCAGGAATTGGTTCTTAACTAAAAACAACCTAATAGTCGACTGTCCAGATGTCGAAGCCTTAGCAGCATTCAAACACAGCGTCCGTGACGAATGGTTCGCCCGACACCTTGGTCAGGAGAAGCCAAACACTATGGTAGCTCTCACTGCACTTATGACCCACTTTTGTGCGGGCGACGATAGATGGTTGGCTTGTAGATGCAATAGTACCGGCGACCACGGTACTTCTGAGGCCAGGGATGGCAATCGCAGGCCACGACGCAACAAAAATAAGCTTGGGAACAATAACGGAGAAATAGAGGATACAACAGTAAACGCCGGATTCAGTGGCTCCAAACCTGGCCAGCGTAAGAAGCCGTTTAGAGGAAATCGTGACGGTCCATGCAACTTGGATAGAGTATTAGAGATACCTTGCCAGATTCACGGCACCCCTGACACGCCTGCCAACCACACCAACAAAAATTGCTAGCTTTTCAAACAGGCCAGTAAAATAAATACCGAACACAAGGGGAAAGGACCTCAAAGCGAGGATGATGACGAGCCTCGCCCACCGAACACTGGGGGACATAAAAAATTTCCCACATAAGTGAAAACGGTGAACATGATCGATGCTACCCACATCCCCAAGAGGGGGCGCAAACGCGCATTAAGGGACGTCTACGCCGTAGAGCCTGTCGCCCCAAAATTCAACCCATGGTTGGCTTGTCCGATCACGTGAGATAACAGGGACCATCTAACCAGTATCCGTCACGGAGGTTCGGCGGCCCTGGTACTCGATCTTATCAACGACGGATACCCTCTCACTAGAGTCCTTATGGACAGCGGCATCAGCCTCAACCTGATCAATCAGGATACTGTCCGCAAGATGGGGATCGACCCGTCAAGAATCAAGCCAAGTAACATTACCTGATACCCAGCATGGAGGCCTGCTGCACGGGCTCATTAACAGTGGAGGTAGTATTCGGCTCCCCATACAATTTTCAAAGCGAATAATTGATCTTCGACATCGTTCCTTTTCATAATGGCTATCATGCACTGCTTGGATGAACTGCTTTCGCCCGCTTTAACGTAGTCCCGCACTATGCTTATCTCAAGCTCAAAATGCCTGGACCTCATGGTGTCATCACTGTAAATGGGAATATGGAGCGCTCCCTTCATACAGAGGAGCATACCGCGGCCCTAGCAGCCAAAGTTCAAGGTGGCCTCATCAAGCCGAATAACTCATCGGCCATCAAGACCCAAGACACTGCTAAACATGTCCAACCCGCATTACAACACGGTAGCTCGGTGGAACCTGAGCTAGAGTTGCAGTTTAGCCTCCGCCGACTGCCCCATAAGGTTGTGGTATACATACCTCGCGTACATAACTACGCCCACAAAATACCTTGGGTAGCGCCGGAGGCACACAGCGGAAAAGGTCCATAGTACGACTTGACCCTATTCGGACCTCAAATACTTTTTCACTTTAAGTTTGTTAAAGAACCTACCCAATCTATGGTCGCACAGGGACTTCTTTTTAGGTTCCTCCTTTTTGACAGATGACCATATGACTCCTCCCCTTCAAGGATGTATCACCAAGGAGAAACGGCGCAGACGTGCAGCAGGGCATCTTTGGGTTCCTGAGACCATTTCATTTAGGCTCTGTGTAAACATTTCCCTTGTATAAACTTTTGGCATGTAAAATGTCCTCGATGTTTTTGGCATTATGTGTAACAACACGAATTGCCGCATTAAGCAGGGTATAAAGGAAGCAGTTCATCACCACTTTGTTTGGCATTCATTTTACTTTACATCTGTGTTACCTCCCTACCTCAGACTGCCACACGTGCTTAAATCCGGCCTTAACACCGGGGGTTGTATGCGGCCCAGCACATTTGAAGTACGAACACCTATAGGGAACTCTTCCGCGTCCCGGATGTTGCATTATATGCGTCGGCTCCGAATCATGTCTTGGGTCTATAGTTGGGTTGCCCGGATCCTCTGCTTACCACCTTAGGTTCCGCATTGTTCGGCTAAGGTAGTAAAGGGAGAACTACTGCGATTGTATTTCTGGTTCGTCCAGTCAAATACCTCAGTAGAGAAAGAGAAAACTGACTGTCATGATAGGCGAGAGCTGGTCGATAATTCGGCAACTTACTACTATACTACAAATCATTAGCGATTCTCCTCCTGTTACACGAGGGGCTGGTCTTCGCCCAGCCGCATGGAAGAGGCACCGTAATCCGGATAGTCGCACACGCACAAGGGGCTAGTACCTAGCCCCACAGTCAAACTCCTATGGCTAAGTGAAAGTAATCAAGCCGCATAGTCTGATTGCTTGGTTCACCTCGCGGACACCTCCTTTACGGACCAAGACGTTGGATAAAGTGTGGTCACACGTCATGGCAAACACTCATGTAGCATCTACATGGGGGTTGAAGCCGACGACTTGTAACTTTCAGAAATATAACAATAAACGGCCACACAAGAAAAAAAAGTTGCTCGAATAGAAGGCACAAACATAGACATATATGACAGCATGGGTTCATAACATAGTTTGTACATCCCGAACACACTTAACTAAATATTACATCCTTCCAACACTCGCCCTCTATCACGCGGGTTCCTTCTAGGACGTCATCGAAGTACCTCTCCGGCTTCCGATGATCTTTGCCTTCGGGCAGACCTGCGGTTGCCACTTCGGTGGCCTTCATCTTCGCCCATTACATCTTGACGTGAGCGAAGGCCATCCGAGCACCCTCTATGCAGGCCAAGCGCTTCACAGCATCAATCCGCGGCCGCGCATCGTTGATCCGCTTCACCATACCGAAGTAGCTGCTAGGGATCAGCTCGGTTGGCCAGAGTTGGACTATTAAGTCCTTCACGGCCAAACCTGCCACCCTATGCAGCTCCACCAGCTGCTTCAATAGGTCGTTCAAAGGCGTCGGGTGTTCTGGTGCAAGAAATTGCGACCAGAATAGCTTCTCCGTCGAGTTCCCCTCCTGGGCTCTGAAGAACTATGTGGCATCGGTGGCACTCTTCAGGAGATCTGCAAACGCACCTGGAGAACTCCACACCTAGGTTAGCAAAGCATAGCTCTAACCTCCAAAGATACTCTTCAAAACAAAGGCCTTACCAGGCGCTATCTGCCTCGCCTGGTGCATCTCTTCGCGAGCACTCTGGGACTCGCTCCGCGCCTCTTTGGTATCATGGAGAGCCTTGGCAAGCTTGGATGAATGGTCCGAAGTGATCTGCTCCAAAGACTCGCATTTGTTGATGGCGTCCTTCAGCTCCTGCTCAACTTCGGCCGCCCGAGCATCGTGTTGGCGGCGGGCAGCTTGTTCGGCCTCCAGTTCAGCAGTCGCTTTGTTAGCGGCTGCCTTATTCGCCTCCACCTCCTTTTTGGCCTGGGCAAGGGCGCCCTTGAGGGTCTCGACTTTGGCTACTCCAGCTGTGATCATAATCACATCATCCGATGAGTTAACCTCTCAATATACATATCATATCCGATATGAAAATAAAATTTTGTAACACAATCCGCATACCTTGTGTTTCATCGAACCGCCTATTGATGCAGTCAAATTCCTCGTTGGTCACCTGAAGCTTCCGATTGAGCTCGGAAACTTCTGCGGCATGTGCGGTCGCCGCCAATATGGAAGTCTGTTTCAATAATGGCATAGTATGTTACACTCCCAAATACTATATGGATCCTCTGTCTAGTTTCTTTCAAACCAGACAGAGCATCAGGGGCTACTGTCCGTACACAGGTTTACTATTCTACATGAATAAAGTGTAAAGTTTTTTTAGAACACTACATCGCATGCCTCAAAGCCCGTCAGTAGGCTATTGAAGGCTTCATTCAGTCCGCTCTTAGCAGACTGGATCTTCTCCATAACCGCACCCATCAGAGTGCGGTGTTCCGCCACGACGAAAGCGCTTTGCAGTGCTTCCTCAAGAGAGTTGGGCGCCTCCGGATTAAGGGAGGCTGTCAATGGAGCTGGTGCTCCTCCCCCCCTCTTTCGTAGGGGGTTGCTTATCCAATTTCGGAGCCATACTAGCCGCCGAAATGGTGTCCAGTTGGAGCCCGGATTTCTTAGGCTCCCCTCCGTCAGTCGTCATGGGGACCGCCCCCCCTTGGTTTTTGGCAACCGAGGTGTTAACCTCGGGCGCTCTCTTGTCGGCCCCGCTCACGTCCTCTCGGGCAGGTGACGTCCTCAAGGATGACACTCCGGTGTCCCCCGTGATGGTAGGCGAGCGGGCTCGCGGCAGCGTCTCACTCTCTACCATTTTGGCCAGCAGAGAGTTTCCCTCCGATGATGGAGTATCAGGGAGCGCACGGGGAGGGCTAAAAAACAACAAACAAGGTAACTTACATAATGAAGGCAAGTAGACCAAAGACGATACTAAGTTTCCGAATACTTACAATTCCGCAGGGGGCTTTACCCTGGGTTGTCTTTGGGGGACAACCTCGAATCCTGAATCCGAACTGTCTGGGAGGTTTAGCTTCCTCCTCCTGGGCGCCCCCTCCTCCGTGTCTTCGGGGGCCGCCCTTCTTCCTCCCCTTAAGGGGGGAGTCCCTTTCCACCTCCTCCTCCTCTTTCTCCTCGTCTCCTTCATGGGAGGAGAGGGCTTCGGTCTCCCCGGATACTGTTTATGAAGGACCCTTAGAGCGGGGGCCGCCTTTGGCATCCTTGCCCTTTTTCTTCTTCAGGCGTCGGGACCAGCATCTCCATCAACTGGGGTGTGGCTGAGCCCTCGGGCAGCGGTGCCAGGCAGTGATCCGCTCCGCCTTTGTCGTCCAGGCATGTATGGAACGCAAGCACTATAATTTATATTATACATGAAATATTGACAGGAAAGGTCTTCGGCAAAATCATGCTTATCGCCGTGGCCGGGTTCTCACTGTCGAATCTGATGTCCTCGTTCTTCTTCGGCCACTTTTTCTGAGGCTTGAAGAGCTGCTTCAATATATCTTTGTGCGTGGTGCCGAAGAAGCGCTTCAGGGTCTGTGGCTCCTCTAGATTGAAATCCCACATGCGGGAGGCTCGGAGCTAGCAGGGAAGCATGCGGCGGAAGAGCATCACTTGAATCACATCAGTGAGATTAGTGTTCTCAGCCAACATATCGAAGATGCAATTTTGGAGCATCTTCACCTCCAATTTGGACCCCCAATCAAGACCCTTGGCGGTCCATGAGGTGAGTCTCTCTGGGGGTCCGGATCTGAAGTCGGGTGTGGCTGCACAGGTGGCTTCGCGGGGTTCGGTGATGTAAAACCACTCCTGCTGACATACCTTGACTGTTTCCACGAAAGCCCCTTTGGGCCAGGTGGCATTGGGGAGCTTGCTTACCATGGCTCTGCCGCGGTCCGCGTGCTATCCGTCTACCACCTTCGGCTTCAGATTGAAGACCTTGAGCCATAAGCCAAAGTGTGGGGGTGCGGAGGAAAGCCTCACACACGACTATAATAGTCGATATGTGTAGGAAGGAATTTGGGGCTAGATCATGGAAATCTAGCCCGTAGAAGAACAAAAGGCCCTGGACGAAGGGGTGGAGGGGCAATCCTAGCCCCCGAAGGAAATGGGGGATGAACATGACCCTCTCATCGGGCTCTTGAGTAGGAATAACCAGATCTTTGTCAGGGATCCTATGCGCTATGTCTATGGACATTGGGGAGCTTGCTTACCATGGCTCTGCCGCAGTCCGCGTGCTATTCGTCGACCACCTTCGGCTTCAGATTGAAGACCTTGAGCCGTAAGCCGAAGTGTGGGGGGTGCGGAGGAAAGCCTCACACACGACTATAATAGGCGATATGTGTAGGAAGGAATTTGCGGCTAGATCATGGAAATCTAGCCCTTAGAAGAACAAAAGGCCCCGGACGAAGGGGTGGAGGGGAAGTCCTAGCCCGCGAAGGAAATGGGGGATGAACATGACCCTCTCATCGGGCCCTTGAGTAGGAATAACCTGATCTTTGTCAGGGATCCTATGCGCTATGTCTGTGGACAGATAGCCCACTCTCCGGAGATCCTTGACGTCCTTTTTGGTGACGGTGGAGGCCTCCCACTTGCCCTTGGAACCGGACCCGGTCATTGCTGGAGAAGGAGGCTGTGGTGGAGAAGATCGGAGTTGTGGGCGCTGGAGCTAGAAGATTGGGAGACAGAGGCTAGAGGAAGGCGTGAGGAGAAAGGAGGGGTCTTTATCCATTTATAGATGGTAAAAATACCAAATGTCCCCCACTCAAGCCATAAAACTCGCATATTCCCAACGAGATCGTGCTTACCCAAACCATATTGATGGAGATCTCGTAATGGGTGGGCAAGATCTCTGTTTCGACAAGACGTGCCAATGGAGGCTACGCCTCAAAACGCGAAACGAGAGGCGAGAAAATGGTTCGAAATTTTAACGGGTCAAGTGTGACGTTTCGCCGAAAAAAGTTGTCAGTAAAGACACTGTTCCTATTTTGACGTCTTGCCTTCGTGGCTAAGGGTTGTATTAATCATGCAGAGCCGGACATAGTTCCTTTATGCAGGAAGCTCACTTGAAATATTCAGAAGAAGGAACCCGCCTTGCAATGCCGAAGACAATTTGTGTGCCGAACACATTGTCATCGAAGACTGGTTCAGGGGCTACTGAGGGAGTCCTGGACTAAGGGTTCCTCGGTTGTTCGAACTACTTGATATGGGCCGACTGATGGGCCGTGACGATAAAGCATAATATTATCCCTCGTGTCCGGGTAGAACAACTATGTGCGTAGAACGACAAGTTTTGTGTCCAGGTGTAATGTTTCCTTCCTCTGCAAGATGATTCTGTACAACCCTAGGTCCCTCCGGTGTGTATATAAACCGGAGGGTCTAGTCCGTAGAGGCTATCAGAACAATCACAGGCTAGACAGTTAGGGTTTAGCCAATACGATCTTGAGGTAGATCAACTCTTGTAACCCATATTCACATCAAATTCAATCAAGCAGGAAGTAGGTTTTACCTCCCTTAAGAGAGCCCGAACCTGGGTAAACATCGTGTCCTTGTTGTCGCTTGTTACCATTGATACTCAGATACATAGCTTGGGACCCCCTACCCGAGATCTGCCGATTTTTGACAGCGACAGTCGTCCTCCGGCTACCTGTCGGCTAGCCAGTCGGTAGCAATGGCTGCCATCACCTTCTGGTCTGTCGTCCTCCCGCCTCAAAGAGCGCTGGAGCACGAGGAAGCCATGGTGGGTGTGGATAGGAGAAAGGGAACGGAGGCGTATGAGTGCGGGTATGGCCGGTGCAGCAGTTTATATAACAATCGTGGGCGGCAGAGGGGCGGGCGGGTGGCGCCGGAATAGCCGCCTCGGCGACCGTGTATCATTAATGTGGGCGGCAGATGGATGGACGGACGACACTTGTGTCATTTGAACGCGGAGCAATCGCCTGAAACAGGAAGAGGCACGCGCGGCGCTGCCCTTTTCGGGCGGAAAGTGTGCGCGGGCTACGAAGGCGGTCTGGGTGGGCCAGGGCGGTCATACTCGTGCTTGGCAGTGGTCCGGTCCAGCAGCCAGACATGCTAGCTCGCCAGCGAGCTCGCCGAGCTGAGGGGCAACAATCAGACAATGGACATGGCTTCCGACCAGGAGCCGACGCCACCGCCCAAGCCGGTTCATGTTGTGTTCACCATAGAGCAGGTGCGGCCGCACTTCGACGCCCTAATGGCGAAAGAGCTACCAGCACAGGAGGACTTGTGTTGCAATCTCCGTCTCCTCAACGATCACCGGCTCCCGGAAGGATGAATCGCCGGCGAACAAGCGAACGACAATGCTGTCGTGGACATGTGGCTCTATGATCCTGGTTTCCTGAATGAGCAGCGGGCGTTGTATCAGACCATCCGTACGGTCCACGAGGCCCTCTCTATCGTTCTTTGAGTTGTTGCGCTCACTCTGGCGTCGGCCGTCTCGCGTGTCGACATGGTCAACGAACATGAGGAATCAGGAGATGACTTTCAATGGAGAGGATGACAGTGGGGACCCACCTGGGCCATAGCCGCACGTACGCAAGTGCCTCCTTATTATATGCAACTATTTTTTTTGCTTCCTCCTGGTTTCCTGACATCACGGTCCCACACCATTGTCAACCTATATAGTCAATAAATGAGATAGTTGCACAAGGAGGAGCCGACAGCTGGGACCTAGGAGCTCGAGCAGTATTTGTGTTTTTGAGGTGTGAGCAGAGTTTTTCTTGAGAGATATTTTTGTTGTTGTTCAGATGAGCAGGTATCAACTGGGCGGGTTGTGGCCTGTTTAGCCCAGGCTATTATTTTATGTCGACCATATATACAGCCCAGATATTAATTTTTTTCAAGCTGAAAATGGCTAGCCCAGCTATACTTTTTTTGAGGAATACCCTGTCGAGGTCAACTTCTTATCCCCCCCCCC
>LR738713.1:252767263-252798572 GCA_902687465.1 Secale cereale | reverse complement strand
CCCCCCCCCCGCTGGGGTGCAAATCTTTCCTAGGAGGGATGCATTAAGCTTAACAAGAAAATGGGCTTTAAGAATTAATAAATGAGATGTAATTTTAAAAAACTGGGTTGTAACTTTAAAAAAATGCACCAAACATGTAATTAGTTAAAAATATTTTTGGATTTTGAAAATTTATATATCATTATTTGTTGCGCGCACAATATTTCATTGGATTTTTACCTAATATAAATTTATTTTGAAATTATATTTAAGCTGACTAGAAATTTTGGGATAAAACTATTTCGGATCTGTTCAAAATGTGGGAAATTTTATTAAATTTTGTTTTGAGCGGTTGGTTGAAATTATTAATCGTTGTCCTAGTTAGAAAATGGGCTGTAATTTTAACAAACTGTAAATGAGATGTAGTAAATTCCGTTAGAATTCAAAAATGGGTTGTACATTTTTACAAATCGCAAATGGGTTATATGTTCTCTGCCACACACTTGTGGGCCTACTAAGTTGACGCGCACGCAAGGCTTTGTCAAATTATAGTCAACACACGGTTCTAGCAGCACTGGTCGTTGGATGTCCATCCAACGGATGTCGTGCTTCTTCTTCAATCTCGGATATTCTTGCTTCAGCCGCCCAAACCATCGTCGGCGGTACCGCCTGCTACCGCCTCCCGTGGCCTGCTGTGCTGCCGCCCAGGACTCACCGGCCCACCCTACTCCCATCGCCGTCTAGGCCATTCCTCTACTCACCAACACCTCCTGTTATTCTCCGCCGACGGCAGCCTCACACCAAGGTCGAACCAGTGAACTCTCGTACTCCCCTCCGCATGGACATCCATCTTCCTTGTCTTCTCTAGCTCCGTGTTGTTCCCTTCCTAGGCCTCGATGTCGTCCATCTCCTGGGTGTTGTCCGCGCGGCGTGGTCAACGTGGTCAATGAACGACAACCATCGGAAAAGGACTCTATGCGGTGAGGCTGACAGATGGACCCACCAACTACATCTTCGCATGCAAGGAAGTGTGTCCATATTACAGGCAAAAAAAGATTCTTCCCCCTGATAGCTGGGACCCACCTGCTATATCTTCGCACGCAAGGAAGTGTGTCCTTATCATCCCTGACAGTTGGGACCCACCCGGTCGAAGCGTATGTAGCATTTTCTGTCTGGTCGCGCACATATGTACATACTGGTCGATCGATCTCTCTCCAATGATGAACCATGGCCGAGCAAGCCGCGACACGTATAGTAGTAGTGCCCTCGACGTAGCAGCTCAGTCAGTCCAGTCTAAACCGTGTACACGTACGTACAGCCAGATGCCAACAAATACGGCCAGGTATGTACATACGGGCGGGGTCTCGAAAGCCTAGCTACTCGCGCATACGTACGGCCAGGGCACGTGTACATGGAGAGGCAACAGACGGCAGCACGGCGTCATGTTCATCGGCAGCCAACTGGCTAGGTCGGAACGGAGAAACATCGTCTTGTTCATCGGGAGCGAAGCCACTGGGTCGGAACGCGTTGTATTCAACGGGAGCCAACCGGCTTGGACGGAACAGCCGGAACGGGGTCTGGCGTACCACAAAACGGAGGAAAACAGCCTTATATTCGACCGCGTATAGTCGAAACGGGGTCATGCTCATCTCGAAGGGTGTGGCGTACCGCAAAATGGAGGAAACGGGCGTGTGTTCGAGCTCCTACGATTGAAACGGGGTGTTGTTGATCGGGAGGGGTGTGGCATACCGCACAATGGAGGAAACTAACTTGTGTTGGAGTGCCTACGGTCGAAACGGGGTCCTGTTCATCGGGAGGGGTGTGGCGTACCACAAAACGGGACTCCACGGGCCGTCTACTGCCTTGCTTCAGCCTCCACACGCTAATGTTCATCCACCATCGACTTCCTCCCACCTCCACCAGCTACTGTTCACCATGGGGTCATGTTCATCCAGCCTCCACCGGCTACTGTTCAACCAGCCCTCCACACATGGGGGATCTTGTTCAACCATCCCTCCACGGGGTCCTGTTCAACCAGCCCTCCATGGGTTCCTGCTCATCCACTCCAACCGGCTTGGGTGTGTGGTGCCCTCCTCTCGATCGGGGTCATGTTCATCCAGCGACAATGGCCTCTATTACCATGGTGTCCTGTTCATCCAACCCCCACCAGGAACTATTCATCCAACCCCTAACAACTATCACTATTCATCAAGAGGCAGCAGCAGGGTTCGGTCAGCTTCAGTTAGCAGCAGTAGCGAAGGAATCGGTCAGGTTCAGTTAGCAGCCAAGGATCGATCGCTTGGGTTCAGTAACTTTGCTAGTGCAATCGCTCGGGTTCAGTAGTAAGCGAACCCCTTGCTCGGGTTCAGTTAGAGCCCAACTCCTCGCACATACATTCAACGTGTACGAGAGAAACGCACAAACCTCTGTGCATCGCTCCGCCCCGACCACCCACCGTAATCGGGAACTCCCTGAAATTTTCCTCGCCCTTACTTCTACCACGATTTTTTCTGTCATGGGCGGCCCAAAGAATGTCATGCAGGTGCGTCCCCGGCCGGCCCAGGACGAAAAGCCCATTTTCTATCATATTTTTTTGTCATAGAAGTAGGAGCCCACCACATCTATGGTGATATGGGTTTTTGTCACAATTATTGTCATAGAAGTGTCATAAGCATGACAGGAAAAAAATCGTTCGGGCCAAAATGTCACGGATGTGTCTTTTTTGTAGTGGTACTTCCCCTCAAAGGGAAGGAACTCTGGTAACACATCATCGTCTTCACCGGCTCCACTTGTGGTTATTTCTTACCTTTACTGTGTGCAAGCTTTTGTTGTGTTGTATCCATTACTTGCTTGTGTTGCTTGTGGTATTAGCATCATATAGGTTGTTCACCTAGTTGCATTTTTAGACAACCTATTTGTTGCTAATCGTAATTTGGTTAAGAAAGGCTAAATTTGTTAGTTGCCTATTTACCCCACCCCCTCTAGTCAACCATATCGATCCTTTCAATCACCACCGTCACCACGTCGTCGTGCTGCCGGAACTCATCTACTACTTCACCCCTCTTGCTGGATCAAGAAGGCGAGGACGTCATCGAGCTGAACGTGTGATGAACGCGGAGGTGTCGTACATTCGGTACTTGACCGGGACGGATCGTGAAGGTATATGACTACATCAACCGCGTTGATAAACGCTTCCACTTAGCAATCTTCAAGGGTATGAAGATGCTCTCTCCCTCTCGTAGCTATGCATCTCCATGGATAGATCTTGCGTGTGTGTAGAATTCTTTTGTTTTCCATGCAACATTACCCAACAACGCTTGCAAGTACTCACAGTGAAGACGTGGTACTGGAGGATGTTCAATTGTTTGGGATTGCTCTGAAAACCGGACTGGTTGCCTTGATGATGACTCCCGTGACCAGATTGTTGGTTATGACCACTAGCAATTCCAGTACCTTGTAAACCGGTACCTGGGCCACCACCACTAAAACAGAGCCCTGGAAGCTGCCAAAACCTGAGAAACCAACGCCTGAAAAGCCGGCCGGAGAGCCGCTGGCTCCAGTGTGATCGTTACCTCCATCAACGCGGTTTTTGTCACATTGTTTTTGGTAATTGATCAGGACATATCGTGAAGGTGTACGACTACATCAACCGCGTTGATAAATGCTTCCGCTTAGCGATCTTCAAGGGTATGAAGACGATCTTCCCCTCTCATAGCTATGCATCTCCATGGATAGATCTTGCATGTGCATAGAATTTTTTGTGTTTTCCATGCAATGTTCCTAATAGTGGCATCATAAGATAGGTCTATACATAGATTATATGCACAAGTAGAACACAAAGGAGTTTTGGGTGGTGATGATCACACTGCTTACCACCAAAGTCTTTTTTGATTCGGCGGTATAGTGGGGTGAAGCGGGTCGGACCAACCTTACATGTCCACGTACATGAGACCGGTTCCACCGACGGATGCAACTTGTTTTGCATGAGGTGGTTGGTGGGTGTTTGTTTCTCTCACTTTATGTCATGCCCAAGATGCGACTCTATCCCCATCACGTGATAACTTCGTGATTAGGGCACAACCGCATTTCGGGCGCTTAGCAAGATGGATATCATTACATTGTACCATTACATAAATAGATGGGGATACATACAAGTCATACAATAGCCACATGAATACATCAACATCATACACGAGGCATCCGACTATGGATGAAAACATGAAAAGCACAACGACATCCATCCTCTTATCACAGGCTGCCGACCAGGAACATATCCCAAGACTGACGAAGAACAAGAAGAAAGAACTCCAACATAAGTAAACATCGCTCTCATGTCAAGTCATTGGAAACTTGTACCTGCAACTGGTGTTGTAGTAACTATGAGCCACGAGGACTCAGCAATCCCATAACCATGGGTATCAAGACTAGCAAAGCTTAATGAGTATGGAAAGGATAAGTGGTGAGGTTGCATCAGTGGCTAACGTACGATTTCTAGAGATAGGTGAGAAGCTACGCAAACGGATGCAAACTAGTAATGATCACTAAGTGATCATGAACTACCTATGAGTCAAACATAACCCCACTGTGTTCTCTTCCCGAACTTACTCGAAAAGAGACGATCACAGTTACTCATGCGGTTGGTGTATTTTATTTCGGATCCTATATCAAATTCTCTACAATGGGACATTAACAAATTCCAATCTGCCACATAATCGCGGGCACGGCTTTCGAAATATCATAACCCTATAGGGGTGTCCCAACTTAGCCCATCACAAGCTCTCACGATCAGCAGAGGTAAAACCTCTTATCTTAGGGACAACCCGATCAGACTCAGAATCCCAGTGCACAAGACATTTCGACAATGGTAAAACAAGTCTAGCAAGACCTCCTGGCGTGCCGACACCATGATAGTAGCCGCACGTATCTCATCTCAAACCACGTTCGGGTTGGCTAAGTTGCCGGCTGGCACACCCGTTGGTGGCCCGGGCTACTACCATTTTGGACCAACACTCATGAGGAGCACTGGCCCGGGTTGTAAATTAAGTCCTGGGGTCCGGAAAGTCCCTATGCAAGTTTTTAGTTATTAGGAAAATGGTAAAACCAAAATTGGGCCTTGATGGAGGAGTTTTATTCAAAGCGAACTATCAAGGGGGGCCCATAAACCCCAACCACGTTAGGAACGCAAAATCAAGGAACATAACAC
Organism: Secale cereale; assembly: GCA_902687465.1. Lineage (NCBI taxonomy): Eukaryota > Viridiplantae > Streptophyta > Magnoliopsida > Poales > Poaceae > Secale > Secale cereale. The sequence goes on along the minus strand of LR738713.1, from coordinate 252,793,390 downwards.
CGGTTTATCGGTTCTTAAGGCGGCATGAGTGGAACAAAACACCGAGCAAAAGGCCAAGTCTTCCACCCATTGCCAAGTATATATGTGCATTAATTTAATTAAGAGATATTGTGATATTCCAAAACATCCAAGTTCCAACATGGAGCAATCTTCATCTTCACCTACAACTAACAACGTTATAAGAGGGGCTGAGCAGGCTATAACATAGCCATACAACGGTTTGCAAGGATGGTGTGAAAGGTTAGAGGGTGTTTCATGGCATAATGGGAGGCTTGATAAACAAGTGGTGGGTAGCGCGACATATAGCGATAGCATCGAGACAACTAGCATAGCAATGATACTAATGAGATTCAAGGTGACGGTCATCTTGCCTGAAATCCCGCGAGGAAGAAGAACGAGTCCATGAAGAAGAAGAAGCCACGAAGACGAACCAAGTGTAGTTGAACGAATCCTCACGATCGCAACAAAATAGGAACTAACGAGAAGAAGCAAACAACACAGGAAACACACCACACATAAACAAGACATGATGCTCAACCAAGTATGATGCATGACAAGGCTACATGATGCTACTCATGGCAAGAGATGATGCAAACAAGAACATCACAACCAGCAAGTTTAATTGAGGCCGGAAACGACATATAACAATTCTGGTAAGTCCCCATATGCAAATTTCAAAATTGGTCTAGATCTAACCAAACCGTAAGTTTAAGTTGTTAAACAGAAATTTAACATGCACCATGATGATCTACACGAATCTCTAGTCAAGTTACATATAAAGTTAATTTAATTCGGAGCTATGGCCTAGAAGATATGGGCAAAACAAGTTAAGCATGTCATTGATGCAAAATACATTCAAACATCATGCACACTCTCAAAACATGGGTGCAACATGCCATGATACATCTACATTCAAAACCAAGCAAGATTCATATAGAGCATGCTCAAAAGGGAGCAACGGTTCAACACATACACAAGCAACAAGTTTGAAACACAATCTGTCCAAAACAGCAACTAGGCATCTTACAACATCAAAACAACATGGTACAAGTAAAAGATAGGCAAAAGCATGGCATGAACTCAAAGTACAGATTAAATGCTTAAAATATCAACAAGGATCAGGTTCATAGGCAGCAAGATTAATCCAACATGATCAAGGCAACAAGCAAACTTTATATCACAGATTATGACTTAGTGGAAAACAGGGCATATACATGAGCAGAGTTAATATGTTGACATGTTGGAGGCAAGAAATAATTAAGCTACAGTGCAAGAACATGGCAAGCAAAAGCATGGCATGCTAGTCCATAACATCGAACTCAAGGATTAAAACATGGCATATACATGGGAGCAATAGGTTCATGGCATTCATCAAAACAAGATGCAAACATTGTATAGCAGATTCTCAGACTTGGTGAAAATCTGGGAATGCAAGAACAACATTATGATGCTGACTTTAGAGGAACATAACAGCAAGCATGGCAAGTCCAATAAGCAATCAAAGTCCATGAACATGTAGTAGGCATGGCCTACGTCAAATAACTCCATAGGCTCAACTCCATCTGATGCATCGATTGATTACAACAAGATTTGCCAAATTGAACATGTTGTTGACAGGCTGACAGATTTATCATAATGACAACTTGAGAGCAAGAAAGAGACATGCTACAGAAACATATAATTGCAACCAAGGGCATGGATGGATAGAGGATAACCTGGACTTCAAGACATGGTCATTGGACATTCTAAAACATGCATCGATTTGACTATAGCATCAAGCAAACATGGCATCAAAATATAACAGTTTCAGACTTAGCAGTTTTTAACGAGTGTAAGAAAAACAACAACACTAAGTAGGCCACTTTACAAGCTTGTTGCACACCCCACAAGGCATATCCTGATAAACTAATTACACCATTGGAAAGATGACATTATTGTGCTCCTAAAACATGTTGACGTGATGCTCAAAAGAAAATCACACAAAAAGATATGAAAAAGACAAATGAGCAAGTTGTATTAGGTTTCAACAGTTAACAGCAACATACACTTTTGCAACAGAGATTAACATGGCAAGATGCATCATAACATGAATGCAAAGCACACCAACATGTAGAGCACAGAGAGATGAAAATTTTGATATATTATATGCTCAATTTGGATATACATGCACAAAGTTATAGCAATTCAAACATGCACACATAATATGAGTTTTTGGGACTTGATGAAAAACTCACCCCGAGGTAAACTGGATGGAGGGGCTCGGGACGGAGAGATCCAGGGGCTCGGGGTGTTTGGATCGATGGACGGGGTCGGCCAGGGACGACGACGTGTAGGTGGACGAGAAGGAGCGGGACGAAGCTGACCCGGTTCCCGTTTGGTTCAGCGGATGACGACATGCAGGTGGACGACTGCGTACATGTCGCTGGAGCGGAGGAGTCCCGACGCCATGGCGGACGAAGGGCCGGCCGGCACGGCAGGGACTCGCTGGAGACTAGGTGCAGGCATCAGAGGGAGCTCAAACCAGCGGCGGGGATGACGTATCCACCGCAAGGAGGAGGTGGCGGATGCAGATCTGGCCGGGCGAGGTGTTGGGCGGCGATGGTTGGTGGCGCGGGGCAGTCGGGTTCGCCGGTGGGGCAGAGCAACGATGGCGGCAGCGAGGCACAGATGGTGAGGGGGCAGCTGGCGGCGACACTAGCCACTCAGATGGCGCCAAGTGGCGGGCGCGGGCTGGGCTGCGCCGGAATTGGAGTTGGAGGTTGCTGGAAGCGTGGATCCCGAGGAGGGGAAGGCTAGAGGTAGGGGAAAGGGTCTAGGGGAGTCCAAAATAGGAAGGAGGGGTGGTTATATAGGGAAAGGGGTCTATGGTTAGGGGATTTCGTCCGTTTTCAGACCGTTCGATCGCGATGTGACGGTCTGGAGCGGATGGGGAAGTTAGGTAGGCCTAGTGGGCTGGTTTATTGATTGTGCAGAGAGGTGTGGGCTGAGATGAGAGGAGAGGAGAGAGGCCCGGCGAGGGTTTTTGGAGACCGAACACGTCCGACGAATAAACCGGCAACGGTGCCGCCACAGATTACGGTTTGGCAATCAAACGAGCTCCGAATGCAACGAAATTTGGCAGGATGTCTACCTACACTATAATAAGACCGCACGCCAAGTTTCAACCCATTCCGAGAACGTTTTTCGGTCACTCGTAAAATAAATATTCGGAGGTGCTGCGGGCGCGTGTGAGTGTGTCTGGGCTCAGAACGGACAATGGAAACGACGAGGAGGCTCGGCAACTACGGACGGATTCAAGTTTTGAAAACTATGCAGATGAAATGCACATGATGACATGCCAAAGTGCAACACGCAAGCAAATGACATGGCAACGACAGCGAATAAGAGGAAGACACATGACGCATCGGTCTTGGTGTGTTTGGAAAGGATCGAAAAGGAGATGATGCACCGAAACAATTAAAAGATCGAAGGAGGTGACAACCTCGAATTAATTTGAAGGCAAACACGAATCTCGTGAGATATCTTCAGAACTATGGAATGATTAAATGGCAAGAGGCGAGCGAGCAATTGGAATTATTTGAGCCGAGGGAAAGAATATGATGAGCACCGACTACAAATTGAATTGGAACCACCGGAAAATAAAAGAGATGAAGAATATCGAATGAGAGGAGAATTCATCGGAGAAGAAAAGAGATGACGGATGACGAACTTGACGAGAATTCACCAGTTGAAATAATCGAGGAAAGAATGAAGAAACTTCGCACGAATATGATGGATACTCAACTAAGGACTCCACCTCCGAGAAGCAAAAGGGTGGCAGGTGGGAATAGAAAGACCACTTCGGACAGTGAACAACTTCGTTGGGAAAGAACCGAGAATTGATTTTGCAAAAGACGAAGAGGATTGAATGAACTCGACGAGAACTGCATCGGATGAAAAGAGCCGACATCGCAACGAACGAAAACTAACTGCGTGATCCTAAAACAATTTGAAGGGGAAGAGGAGTAATTCAGAACACCTACGTCAAAATTCCTCACCAGAGCGACGAAGGGGCTGAGGAGTAAAAAGAATTCCTACTCTCCGATATAACTAGACTCTAAAATAATTTTCTTCTAGAATCGACAACGGCCAAACTACGATCAATCAAGGGGGCTCCTATGGTCGGCCGAGGCTCTGGTACCAACTTGTCACGCCCAAGATGTGATTCTATCCCGATCACGTGATAACTTCGTGATTGGAGCACAACCGCATTTCGGGCACTTAGCAAGATGGATATCGTTGCATCGTACCATAACATAAATAGATGGGGTTACATATAAGTCATACAGTAGCCACATGAATACATCAACATCATACACGAGGCTGTGACACCCCGAGACCGGTGCGCCAGGTGTCAGCCAGTTATTCGTTGTCAGTGCCATGTCATCTGCTTGTGTGTTTCATCTTGCCATGTCATCATGTGTGTTGCATCAGCATGTTTTCAAAACTTGCATCCGTCCGAGTTCCCTCGTCCTCTCCGTTGTCCGTTCTGAGCCCAGACACACTTGCACGCGCCTGCGGTGCCTCCGAATATTTATTTTATAAGTGGCCAAAAAATGTTCTCGGAATGGGATGAAACTTGGCGTGTGGTCTTATTATAGAGTAGACAGGCCGCCTGCCAAATTTCATCGCATTCGGAGCTCGTTTGATAGCCCAACGGATATATATAGCGGCACTAGTCGCCGGTTAATTCGTCGGACGTTTTCGGTCTCCGAAAACCCCGCGGGCCTCTTTTTCCTTCTCCCTCGTAGCCCGAAACCTCTTCTACATTGCTTCACCTTGCTCGTTCATCTCTCGCCATTTAATTATTCCGGAGTTCCGAAGAAATCTCAGGATATTCGTCTGTCTTCCGATTAATTCGAGGTTGTCACCTCATTTGAGTTTTTATTCGTTCAGGTGCATCGTCTCCTTTGCATTCCATTTCAACGGAGTTCTCCCTTCGGTGGGCTCATAACCCACAGGTCTTTTCCCAGGATCTTACCTGACTCTTCTAATATTTCCCGGAGTATTCCGAAATTCTTTTCAAGTGTGACGTAAGTATGGATTCCATCAGTCACGTGCCTTCTCCAAGATCGCTTTTAATTCTTTTCATCGGTGGTTCAACCTTTCTTCATTTCGTTCATCCGCAGTATTTCATCAATTCTGTCATTCTGTTCCTCTGAAGTCCATCATTTCGGAAGATTTCTTCGTTCTTAGTTTTCAACTTCGTCCTTCAAATTTCTTCATCGATGCCTCTTCGTTTGTCTCACATTTGTCCGGTGCTTCCTTCAAATATTCTAATTAGTTCGTGATCTCTTCGTTCTCGTTATTCTAATTCCCTCAAGCATTTTATTCTTCCCGCAGATTCATTCTCTTTTCTTCGTACAATTTAAATTCGTTACGGTGGTCGTTCTCTTCCATCACTCGATTTTTATTCTTCCCGGTGGTTTGTTTTTTTCCTTCAATCGGCTTCAATTCTTACGGTGATTCGCTCAACAGTTCTTTTCCGGTGCTATCATATCAATCCATGCTTTTATTCCAATCCTTCCGGTGTTTCATGAAGATTTTTCGCAAGTTCGCGATATATTCCTCTTTAATCAGTTCAAGGAGAATAAGTGATATGCGGATCCATTGCTTCTCGTCAATTTAATTGATGGAGGATGAGCATAACATAATTCTTATTCTTTTCATCGAGTGGATTTATTCCTTCCTTCGGAGTTTATTCTTCATGAATAAATTCTAGTTCCAAGTCCTTTTATCTTTTCTTTTCCGGAGTTCAAGTTTCTTGGCTATCTCGTCGGTACCTTCATCTAAATCATCTGTGACGCCCGAAGACCGACGTCCCAGAAGATTCCAAAAGATTCCAGAGATTCCAGATGTTCCGGGTTCTCCCGTGTGTTTCTTTTGTGCTTGCTTTATTTTTTTTGCATTGCATCATGTCATCATGCCATATTTATTTTTGCATCTCAACCACATAAATCGTGTGGACCTTTGGTCCATTTAAATCGAGGGAAGAATGTCTTCTCTTTAAAACATATAAAAGCCTCTCAATATTATTAGGGAGCTATATAATAATATTCCATTTGTTTGGAATTAACCAACACACGTGCATAATTTCCCCATGCTTTTCCTACTTCGAGTTTCTCCTTCAAAAACCCTGCCAATAATTCTTTTCCGTTGTTTCGAGGTTCCTCCGATAATTCGAACATTTTTGGACACTTCTATAATCAAGTCTTAGTTCGAACCCATTTGAATTAAACTCAAATGTGTTTGAATTATTTCTTTCGATCTTGCCTTTTCTATTTTCTCGGACCGTGCTCATTTTATGATGCCCGAGAAAAATAGCCGCTTGCCCAAATTCTATCTCTTCCTTCCTTTCTCCTCCTTTTCTTCTTTGATTTTTCTGTTTTGGGAAATAAAAGAAGAAGGAGAGCAGCCTAGCTTCAGCAGGAGATCCCAGCCTCTAGGCCTCCTTCAGGCCTCTCATCCCTGGCCCATCCCTCCTGGCCCATAGGCCACAACAACCATCCCAAGGCCCGACTCCAGCCACTTCCTAACCCTAAGCGCCCCGAGCCCGACCCCATCTCTCCTCCCCCGTTTTTCCCTCAGTCAGCGCCGCCACCACTCGTGCCCAGCATCGCTCCCAGTACTCCCGCACCATCGCCCGAGCCCCTTCCTTTGTTGCCGAACCCCAGCTCTCACCCGATCCCCCTGCGGGCCTCCTCTTCCCGCAGCTCTCACCCCCCTCGTTCCCCCATCGATCTCGCCTCCGCGCCAGGAGCCGAGCTCCCGCACCCGACTCCATCTCCCCCCGCTCCCTCTTCCTTCTCGTCGCCTGGCCCTCGACTCCGCTCGATCTTCCCCTACCAGAAGCAGCGCGCCCCAGCACGGCTCCCTCCAGGGGCCCCGTCCAGGAGCCCCAGGCCGCAGCCCGCGCCTCCCGCGCCGCGGCTTGCGCGCCCCAGGCCGGCGCTGCCCCTGCCTCCGTCTCCCTCCTACGCCCCTGCCTCACCTCCAGGTCGCCCCGCCGCGCCCGAGGCCAGTCAGCGCCGCAGCGCCCCAGGCCCTTCGCCTCGCCGGCCGGCTATCGCAGCCACAGCCGCCACCGGGGGCCTCTTCCCTCCGCGCGCCTCCAGCGGCCAGGAGCGGTGCCCCGCCAAGGCGCGCGCGCCCACTGCCTCCTTTCCAGCCACCTCGTCCTCCTCGCCGGATCCGCCGTCCAGCGCCGTCCTCCCCGACTCCCAGCGTCGCAGCACCACCGCGGCCTCTTCCTCGCCGGCCCAAGTGCCGCTGCCATGGCCTCGTCGACCCGGTGCTGCCGCCTTTTTGTTGCCCTTGTTTTGCCTGTAGGAGACCGCAGCTTCGACACCCTGGCCTCAGCCAGCCCTGCCTCATGTTCATGTTGATCGGGAGACCTCAAGTACCTCTACTGCCATCTACGAGATCGGCAAGTCCGAAGACCCGTGTACGACTACACATCCGGGACGCGACAAGTACTACGTCCAACAAAATAAATCATGAGGTTCGTTTGACTTTCTGATGCAGTGCGTTCTTCAGTTTGAAGCAGTGCGCTTTTCGCGTTTTTGTAATTTCAAAACTGCTCTTAAACCGTAATGAATTATAGGGCGTGTTCTACATGAGAAAGTAGCGTCTCGATGATATCTTTCCAACGGTGTATCATTTGGATCATTTCGGCCAACGTTTTGTTAAAATTTCACGAAAAAACGGCTGCTGTCGTTCGTAGTCAGCCGCACGATTTTCAAATTTAACTAAAAACCGTAAGGAATCTCAAAAACATTTAAACATATGAAAGTTGCGCCTCGTTCGTAGCTTTCCAACGGTATATTACACGCCTTGTTTCGACAAACGGTTAGAAAACTGGAGTGAAAACAGTACCGAAATTTTGAAAAAATTCGAAAAACACAATTCCACGATTTAGTAAATTCAAAACTGCTCTTAAACCATAGCGAATTAGAAAAAATAATAGATACGAAAAAGATGTGCGCCGACGATACCTTTCCAACGGTGTATCATATATTTCGTTCCGACGAGCGGTTTAGGAAAAAATGCCAAAAAACGCTCGCGGTCATTCATTGTGAGCCGCACGATTTTCGAAACTGCTCTTAAACTATGATGAATTTTGAAAAGTGTTCAACATGGCGAAGTTGCGTCTACTCCATAGCTTTTCAACGGTATATTACACGCATAATTCCGATAAACGGTTAAAAAACTAGAGCAAAAAAGGTACCGAAAAAACAACACGTACAGTTTTTTCAAACATGAAATTCGCTGGTCTGTGTGGTGCGGTGCGTATAGCTTTCCAATGCAGTTTTACAATGCAGTTCGGAAGTGTTATGAGAATATTATTCTCATAATGTTATGAGAATAGACCGGCTGTATATATCGTTCCCTCGCGTGTACTCCAAGTCTTCTGTCTTGATATCGTTCCCTCGCGGGTGGGGGCGCGCCCTGTACCCTCATCGCCGCCTCCTTCGTTCCCTCGCGTGTACTCCAAGTCTTCTGTCTTGATATCGTTCCAAAAAGAACTCTCCCAAAGGTTTCATTCCGTTTGGACTCCGTTTGATATCCCTTTTCTGCGAAACCCTGAAATAGGCAAAAAAACAGCAATCTGCACTGGGCCTTGGGTTAGTAGGTTAGTTCCAAAAATAATATAAAAGTGTATAATAAAGCCCATTAAACATCCACAACATATAATATAATAGCATGGACCAATCAAAAATTATAGATACGTTGGAGACGTATCAAGCATCCCCAAGCTTAATTCATACTCGTCCTTGAGTAGGTAAATGATAAAAACAGAATTTTTGATGTGAATGCTAACCAACATAATTTTCAATGTAATTTATTTATTGTGGCATGAATGTTCAGATCCGAAAGATTCATGACAAAAGTCTATATTGACACAAGAATAATAATACTTCAAGCATACTAACAAAGCAATTATGTCCTCTCAAAATAACATGGCCAAAGAAAGTTATCCCTACAAAATCATATAGTCTGGCTATGCTCCCTCTTCATCACACAAAATATTCATATCATGCACAACCCCGGTTTCAGCCAAGCAATTGTTTTCATACTCAAAAAATTTCAAACTTTTCAACTTTCACGCAATACATCAGCGTGAGCCATGGATATAGCACTATAGGTGGAATAGAGTGGTGTTTGTGGAGAAGACAAAAAGGAGGAAGATAGTCTCACATCGACTAGGCGTATCAATGGGAAATGGAGATGCCCATCAATAGATATCAATGTGAGTGAGTAGGGATTGCCATGCAACGGATGCACTAGAGCTATAAGTGTATGAAAGCTCATCAGAAGAAAGTAAGTGGGTGTGCATCCAACTTGCTTGCTCGGGAAGACCTAGGGCATTTGAGGAAGCCCATCGTTGGAATATACAAGCCAAGTTCTATAATGAAAATTCCCACTAGTATATGAAAGTGACAAAACAAGAGACTCTCTATCATGAAGATCATGGTGCTACTTTGAAGCACAAGTGTGGAAAAGGATAGTAGCATTGTCCCTTCTCTCTTTTCTCTCATTTTTTTGGAGGGGCTTTCTCTCTCTCTTTTTTCTTTTTCTTTTTTTATTTAGCCCCTCTCTATAGTTTTTTGGGCTATCTTTTTTTATTTGGCCTTTCCTCACATGGGCAATGCTCTAATAATAAAGATCATCACACTTTTAGTGACTTACAACTCGAAGCTAGAGAAAAAATATGACTCTATATGAATGCCTCCGGCGGTGTACCGGGATGTTCAATGAATCAAGAGTGACGTGTATGAGAAATTATGCATGGTGGCCTAGCCACAAATACGATGCCAACTACATGATCATGCAAGGCAATATGACAATATGAAGTGTGTCATATGAACGAAACGGTGGAAAGTTGCGTGGCAATATATCTCGGAATGGCTATGGAAATGCCATGATAGGTAGGTATGGTGGCTGTTTTGAGGTAGATATATGGTGGGTGTATGGTACCGGTGAGAGTTGCGCGGTACAAGAGAGGCTAGCAATGGTGTAAGGGTGAGAGTGCGTATAATCCATGGACTCAACATTAGTCATAAAGAACTCATATACTTATTGCAAAAATTTACGAGTCATCAAAATAAAGTAATCAACGCATGCTCCTAGGGGAAGGGTTGGTAGGAGTTAACCATCGCACGATCCCGACCTCCACACAAAGGATGACACTCAATAAATACCTCATGCTCTAACTTCATCACATAGCGGTTCACCATACGTGCATGCTACGGGAATCACAAACTTTAACACAAGTATTTATCAAATTCATAATTACTCCACTAGCATGACTCTAATATCACCATCCTCATATCTCAAAACAATCATCAAGTATCAAACTTCTCATCATATTCAATGCACTTTATATGAAAGTTTTTACTATATTCATCTTGGATGCCTATCATATTAGGGCTAGTTTTATAACCAAAGCACATTGCCATGCTGTTTTAAAAGACTCTCAAAAGGATATAAGTGAAGCATTAGAGATCAACGATTTCTACAAAATAAAACCACCAACATGCTCTAAAAGATATAAGTGAAGCACTAGAGCAAAACTATCTAGCTCAAAAGATATAAGTGAAGCACATAGATTATTCTAACAAATTTTAAACTATATTTATCTCTCTCAAAAGGTGTGTCCAGCAAGGATGATTGTGTCAAACTAAAAATCAAAGACTCAAATCATACAGGATGCTCCAAGCAAAACACATATCAAGTGGTGAATAAAAATATAGTCCCGAGTATAGTTACCGATAGATGAAGACGAAAGAGGGGATGCCTTCCTGGGGCATCCCCAAGCTTAAGCTTTTGGTTGTCCTTGAATTTTACCTTGGGGTGCCTTGGGCATCCGAAAGCTTAGGCTCTTGCCACTCTTTGTTCCATAGTCCATCAAAGCCATACTCAAAACTGGAAAACTTCACAACACAAAACTTAGCCAAAAATCTCGTGAGCTCCGTTAGTATAAGAAAACAAACCACCACCCAAAGGTAATGTAATGAACTCATTATTTGTTTATATTCGTGTTAAACCTACTGTATTCCAACTTTTATATGATTCATATCCTCCAATACTACTCATAGATGCATCAAAATAAGCAAACAACACACAAAAAACAGAATCTATCAAAAACAGAACAGTCTGTAGTAATCTGTAACTTTCGAATACTTCTGTAACTCCAAAAAAATTGAAATAAATTGGTAAACGTGAGGAATTTGTCTATTAATAATATTCAAAAAGAATCAACTAAATAGCACTATCCAGTAAAATCTGGTGACTAATCTCGTGAGCGCTAACGTTTGTGTTTTTTACAGCATGATCATATAAACTTCACACGAGTCTTATCAAAGGTTCTACTTGGCACAAACACTGATTAAAACACAAAGCCACATCTAAACAGAAGCTAGATGCAATATTGATTCCTAAACATAAGCAAAAACAAAGAAAATAAAATTGGGTTGCCTCCCAACAAGCGCTATCGTTTAACGCCCCTAGCTAGGCACGATACAAGAATAGATCTAGGTATTGCCATCTTTGGAAGGCAATCCATAAGTGGCTCTCATAATAGATTCATATGGTAATTTGATTTTATTTCTAGGAAAGTGTTCCATGCCTTTCCTTAACGGAAATTGGAATCTAATATTTCCTTCCTTCACATCAATAATTGCACCAAACGTTCTAAGGAAAGGTCTACCAAGAATAGTAGGACATGAAGGATTGCAATCTATATCAAGAACAATGAAATCTACAGGAACATAATTCCTATTGGCAACAATAAGAACATCATTAATCCTTCTCATAGGTTCCTTAATGGTAGAATCCGCAAGATGCAAATTTAAAGAACAATCATCAAGCTCATGGAAACCTAACAAATCACACAAAGTCTTTGGGATAGTAGAAACACTTGCACCCAAATCACACAAGGCAAAGCATTCATTATTATTTTCAATAAACGTGGATAAAGGCATATCACTAGGATCAGAAGAGGCACTCTTAGTAGCAAATAATTTCATAAGTTCATCCATCTTTCCACTCAAAACACTAATCTCTTCAATAGTATGCACTTTTTTACTAGTAGATCTTTCGGTGTGCCATTGAGAGTAGTTAACCGTAATTTTATCTAGGAGTTTGGTAGCTTCTCCTAAGGTAGTTTCCATGAAAGTGCCTCCTGCGGCCGAATCTAAAAGATTTTTAGAAGCAAAATTCAAGCCAGAATAAAAGTTTTGTATAATCATCCATAAGTTCAAACCATGTGTAGGACAATTATGTATCATTAATTTCATTCTCTCCCAAGCTTGTGCAACATGCTCATGATCTAGTTGCTTAAAGTTCATAATATCGTTTCTAAGAGAGATAATCTTAGTGGGAGGAAAATACTTAGAGATAAAAGCATCTTTGCACTTATTCCATGAATCAATACTATTTCTAGGCAGAGAGGAAAACCAAGTTTTAGCACGATCTCTAAGTGAAAACGGAAATAACTTAAATTTAACAATATCATTATCTATATCCCCCTTCTTTTGCATATCACACAAATCAACCAAGTTGTTTAGATGAGTAGCGGCATCTTCACTAGGAAGGCCGGAAAATTAATCTTTCGTGATAAGATTCAACAGAGCAGCATCTATCTCACAAGATTCAGCATCGGTAATAGGAGCAATCAGAGTGCTAATAAAATCATTATTGTTGGTATTCGAGAAGTCACACAATTTGGTATTGTTCTGAGCCATAGTGACAAGGAAGGAATCCAACACAAAAGCAAACAAGAAGCAAGCGAACAATAAACACACGACAAAAAGCAGGGCAAATAAAACGGCAAGGGTGAAGTGGGGGAGAGGAAAACGAAAGGCAAATAAATGTAATGCGAAGGATAAGGGTTTGTGATAGGTACTTGTTATATGACCTTTGCGTAATCCTCCCCGGCAACGGCGCTAGAAATTCTTATTGCTACTTCTCGAGCTTGCGTTGTATTCCCTCGAAGAGGAAAGGGTGATGCAGCACAGTAGCGTAAGTATTTCCCTCAGTTTTTGAGAACCAAGGTATCAATCCAGTAGGAGACCGCGCGCGAGTCCCTCGCACCTGCACAAACAAATAAGAACTTCGCAGCCAACGTGATAAGGGGTTGTTAATCCCTTTACGGTCACTTACGAAAGTGAGATCTGATAGATAGGATAGTGTAATGGTTTTGGTACTTTTGGATATAAGAAGAGAAAGTAAATAAAGCAAAGTAAAGTAGATAGGAGATTAATATGTTGAGAATAGACCTGGGGGCCATAGGTTTCACTAGTGGCTTCTCTCATGATAGCAGAATTCTACGGTGGGTGAACAAATTATTGTCGAGCAATTGATAGAAAAGCGCATAGTTATGAGAATATCTAGGCATCACATCCGTGACAAGTAGACCGAAACGATTCTGCATCTACTACTATTACTCCACCACATCGACCGCTATCCAGCATGCATCTAGAGTATTAAGTTCATAAGAACAGAGTAATACTTTAAGCAGGATGACATGATGTAGGGGGGTAAACTCAAACAATATGAGGAAGGAGGGCATCAGGGGAGCCAGAGGGGGCCCACGAGGGTGGGGGCGCGCCCTGGACCCTCATGGCTGTTGGAGATCGTAGAAGAAAATCAAAATTTCTCCTACGCATCACCAAGATCTATCTATGGAGTAATCTAGCAACGAGGGGGAGGGGAGTGCATCTACATACCCTTGTAGATCGCGATGCGGAAGCGTTGCAAGAACGCAGATGAAGGAGTCGTACTCGATGCGATTCTGATCGCGGTTGATTCCGATCTAAGCGCCGAACAACGACGCCTCCGCGTTCAACACACGTGCAGCCCGATGACGTCTCCCACGCCTTGATCCAGCATGGAGAGAGGGAGAGGTTGGGGAAGACTCCATCCAACAGCAGCACGACGGCGTGGTGGTGGTGGAGGAGCGCGGGACTCCAGCAGGGCTTCGCCAAGCACTGCGAGAGACGAGGAGGGAGAGAGGAAGGGCTGCGCCAAGTGAGAGAGGTCAAACCGTGTTATGGGCAGCCCCAAACCTCACATATATATAGGGGGAAGGGAGGGGCTGCGCCCCCTTTAGGGTTTCCCACCCCTAGGGGTGCGGCCACCCCAGATCCCATCTAAGGGTGGCGGCCAGAGGGGGAGAGGGAAAGGGGGGCGCACCAGATTGGGCCCTAGGGCCCATCTTCCCTAGGGTTTGCCCCCTTCCCCTCTATGATGCGCCTTGGGCCCTTATGGGGGGCGCACCAGCCCACCTGGGGCTGGTCCCCTCCCACACTTGGCCTACGCAGCCCTCTGGGGCCGGTGGCCCCACCCGGTGGTCCCGGTACGCTACCGATAGCGCCGGAAACTTTTCCGGTGACCAAAACGGGACTTCCCATATATGAATCTTTACCTCCGGACCATTCTGGAACTCCTCGTGACGTACGGGATCCCATCTGGGACTCCGAACAACATTCGGTAACCGCGTACATACTTTCCCTATAACCCTAGCGTCATCGAACCTTAAGTGCATAGACCCTATGGGCTCGGGAACCATGCAGACATGACCGAGACAACTCTCCGGCCAATAACCAACAGCGGGATCTGGATACCCATGTTGGCTCCCACATGTTCCACGATGATCTCATCGGATGAACCATGATGTCAAGGATTCAATCAATCCTGTATACAATTCCCTTTGTCTATCGGTACAGTACTTGCCCGAGATTCGATCGTCGGTATCCTGATACCTTGTTCAATCTCGTTATCGGCAAGTCTCTTTACTCGTTCCGTAACACAACATCCCGTGATCAACTCCTTGATCACATTGTGCACACTATGATGATGTCCTACCGAGTGGGCCCAGAGATACCTCTCCGTCACACGGAGTGACAAATCCCAGTCTCGATTCGTGCCAACCCAACAGACACTTTCGGAGATACCTGTAGTGCACCTTTATAGCCACCCAGTTACGTTGTGACGTTTGGTACACCCAAAGCATTCCTACGGTATCCGGGAGTTGCACAATCTCATGGTCTAAGGAAAATATACTTGACATTTAGAAAAGCTTTAGCATACGAACTACACGATCTGTGCTAGGCTTAGGATTGGGTCTTGTCCATCACATCATTCTCCTAATGATGTGATCCTGTTATCAACGACATCCAATGTCCATGGTCAGGAAACCATGACCATCTGTTGATCAACGAGCTAGTCAACTAGAGGCTTACTAGGGACATGGTGTTTGTCTATGTATCCACACATGTATTTGAGTTTCCTATCAATACAATTCTAGCATGGATAATAAACAATTATCATGAACAAGGAAATATAATAATAACCAATTTATTATTGCCTCTAGGGCATATTTCCAACAGTCTCCCACTTGCACTAGAGTCAATAATCTAGTTCACATCGCCATGTGATTAACACTCGCAGGTCACATCGCCATGTGACCAACATCCAAAGAGTTTACTAGAGTCAGTAATCTAGTTCACATCAATATGTGAGTAACACTCAATGAGTTATGGGTTTGATCATGTTATGCTTGTGAGAGAGGTTGTAGTCGACGGGTCTGCAACATTCAAATCCCTATGTACTTCGCAAAACTTTATGTCATATCGTAGATGCTGCT
The DNA here is from genome assembly GCA_902687465.1 of Secale cereale. Classification (NCBI taxonomy): domain Eukaryota; kingdom Viridiplantae; phylum Streptophyta; class Magnoliopsida; order Poales; family Poaceae; genus Secale; species Secale cereale. The sequence continues at coordinate 252,777,702 of LR738713.1, read as the reverse complement.
ACCACGTTCCACTTGGAGCTATTCCAAACTGTTGCTCCATTATACGTATCCGGTATCTCTACTCAGATTTATCCGGATAGGTGTTAAGCTTGCATCAACGTAACTCTTTACGTCGAACTCTTTATCACCTCCATAACTGAGAAACTTTTCCTTATTCCTCTAAGGATAATTTTGACCGCTATCTGGTGATCTATTCCTGGATCACCTTTGTACCCTCTTGCCAGACATGTGGCAAGGCACACATCAGGTGCGGTACTCAGCATGGCATACCGTATAGAGCCTATGACAAAAGCATAGGGGACGACCTTCGTCCTTCCTCTTTCTTCTGCCGTGGTCAAGCTTTGAGTCTTACTCAACTTCACACCTTACAACTCAGGTAAGAACTCCTTCTTTGACTGATCTATTTTGAACTCCTTCAAAATCATGTCAAAGGTCTCTGTTCTTTTGAAAGTATCATCAGGCGTCTTGATCTATCTCTATAGATCTTGATGTCCAATTATGTAAGCTGCTTTATCCAGGTCTTCCTGTGAAAAACTCCTTTCAAACAACCCTTTATGCTTTCCAGAATTTCTACATTCGGATCAACAATATGTCATTCACATATACTTATCAGAAATGTTGTAGTGCTCCCACTCACTTTATTGTAAATACAAGTTTCTAACAAACTTTGTATAAACCCCAAAAACTTTGATCACTCCATCAAAGCGTATATTCCGACTCCGAGATGCTTGCTCTAGTCCATGGAAGGATCGCTGGAGCTAGCATACTTTTTAGCATCCTTAGGATCGTCAAAACTTTTCTGATTGTATCACATAGAACCTTTCCTTACGAAAACTGGTAAGGTTTCTTGTTTTGACATCCATCTGCCAGATTTCATAAATGCAGCTAATGCTAACATGATTTCGACGGACTTAAGCATCGCTACGGGTGAGAAAATCTCATCGTAGTCAACTCCTTGAACTTGTGAAAAACTCTTCACCACAAGTCGACCTTCATAAACGGTGACATTACCGTCCACGTCCGTCTTCTTCCTAAAATTCCATTTATCTCAATGGCTTGCCGATCATCGGGCAAGTCCACCAAAGTCCATACTTTGTTTTGATACATGGATCCTATCTCGGATTTCTCGGCTTCTAACCATTTGTCGGAATACGGGCCCACCATCACTACTCCATAGTTCGTAGGTTCATTGTTGTCCAACAACATGACATCTAAGACAGGATCATCGTACCACTCAGGAGTAGTACATATCCTTGTCGACCTACGAGGTTCGATAGCAACTTGATCCGAAGCTTCGTGATCACTATCATTAGTTTCCTCTTCAACAGTCGTAGGTTCCACAGAAACATCTTTCTGTGTTGCACTACTTTCCGGTTGAAGTGAGGGTTCGACAACTTCATCAAGAAAGGACCCGTTCTTAGCGACAATCATTTTTGCCCTTGGATCTGAGATAGAATGTATACCCAACTGTTACCTTTGGGTACCCTATGAAGATGTATGTGTCCGCTTTGGGTTCAAGCTTCTGCTAAAGCCATAACCATCACAGCCCCAAACATTGAGAAACGACAACTTTGGTTTCTTGCCAAACCAGAGTTCATACGGCGTTGTTTCAATGGACTTTAGATGGTGCCCTATAGAAAGTGAATGCAGCTGTCTCTAATGCATAAAGTGGAAATAATAGCGGTAGATCGGTAAGATACATCATAGATCGCACCATATCTCATAAGGTTCGATTACGACGTCCGGACACACCATTACGCTGTGGTGTTCTAGGTGGCTTCAACTGTGAAACAATTCCACAATGTCTTAAGTGATTGCCAAACTCATAATTTAGAAAATCTCCCCTTGATCAGATCGTAGGAACATGATCTTCTTGTTATGATGATTCTTAACTTCACTCTAAAATTGCTTGAACTTTTCAAACGTTTCAGACTATTGCTTCATTAAGTAAATATACCCATATCTACTAAAATTGTCAGTGACGATGAGAAAATAACGATATCCATCACACGCCTTAATTCTCATTGGATCACACACATCAGCATGTATGATTTCCATCAAGTCACTTTCCCGTTTCATTGTACCTGAACACGGGATCTTAGTCATCCTGCCCATGAGGCATGGCTCGCATATGTCAAGCGATTCAAAATCAAGTGACTCCAAACATCCATCAGCATGGAGTTTCTTCATGCATTTTATGCCAAAATGACCTAAGCGGTAGTGCCACAAGAAAGTGGTACTATCATTATTAACTCTATATCTTTTGGCGGTAATATTATTATCATGTGTATTACTATGATCGAGATTCAATAAACCATTGGGTGCATGACCATAAAGGTATTATTCATGTAAACAGAATAACCATTATTCTCTAACTTAAAAGAATAACCGTATTGCAATGAACATGATCTAATCATATTCATGCTCAACGTAGACACCTGATAACATTTATCTAGGTTCAACACTAATCCTGAAGGTAGAGAGAACGTGCAATGGTGATCTTATCAACCTTGGAAACACTTCCAACATCGTCACCTCGCCCTTAGCAAGTCTCCGTTCAGTCCATAGCTTTTGCTTCAAGTCACTAATAGCAACTGAAGCGGTATCCAATACCCAGGTGCTACAAGGAGTACTAGTAAGGTACACATCAATAACACGTATATCAAACATACTTTGTTGAAGTTGCCAGCTTTCTTATCTACCATGTATTTGGGGTAGTTCCGCTACCATGTGACGTTCCCCTTACAATAGAAGCACTTAGTCTCAAGGTTTGGGTTCAACCTTGGGTTCCTTCATTAGTGCGACAACTGGTTTGCCATTCATGAAGTTTCCCTTCTTGCCCTTGCCCTTTTGAAACCAGTGGTCTTGTTAAACCATCAACACTTGATGCTCCTTCTTGATTTCTACTTTTGCGGTCTTAAGCACCGCTAATAGCTCCGGGATCATCTCCATCCTTTGCATGTCATAGTTCATCAAGAAGTTCTAGTAGCTTGGTGATAGTGTCTAGAGAATTCCGTCAACCACTATCTCATCTGGAAGAATAACTCCCACTTGGTTCAAGTGATTTTAGCACCCAGACATTCTGAGCACATGCTCACTAGTTGAGCTATTCTCCTCCATCTTTTTGGCAAAAGAACTTGTCAGAGGTCTCATACCTCTCAACACGGGCATGAGCCTGAAATCCCAATTTCAGCTCTTAGAACATCTCATATGTTCTATGGCGTTCAAAACGTCATTGGAATCCCGATTCTAAGCCGTAAAGTATGGTGCACTAAACTATCAAGTAGTCATCAGGACGTGTCTGTCAGGTGTTCACAACATCCACAGACAATGTTGTAGGGGTTTGCACATCGAGCGGTGCATCAAAGACGTAAGCTTTATGTGTAGCAGTGAGGACACTCCTTGGACTACGGACCCAGTCCGCATCATTGCTTACAATATCTTTCAACTTAGTCTTTCTCTAGGATCGTATTAAACAAGGAGCTACAACGCAAGCTTTTGGTCTACAACATAATTTGTGAAGACAACTTAGACTATTGTTCATGACAACTAAGTTCATCTAATGAACTCCCACTCAGATAGACATCTCTGTAGTCATCTAAGTGATACATGATCCGAATCGACTAAGCCGTGTCCGATCATCACGTGAGACGGACTAGTCATCAATGGTGAACATCTTTATGTTGATCGTATCTTCTATACGACTCATGTTTGACCTTTCGGTCTTCCGTGTTCCGAGGCCATGTCTGTACATGCTAGGCTCGTCAAGTGAACCCTAAGTGTATCGCGTGTGTAAATCTGGCTTACACCCGTTGTATGCGAACGTTATAACCTATCACACCCGATCATCACGTGGTGCTTCGAAATAACGAACCTTAGCAACGGTTTACAGTTAGGGGAAACAAAATTCTTGAAATTTTAGTGAGAGATCATCTTATTTACTACCGTTGTTCTAAGCAAATAAGATGTAAAACATGATAAACATCACATGCCATCAAATAGTGACATGATATGGCCAATATCATTTTGCTCCTTTTGATCTTCATCTTCAGGGCTCCATGATCATTATCGTCACCAGCATGACACCATGATCTCCATCATCATGATCTCCATCATCGTGTCTCCATGAAGTCGTCTCGCCAAAACATTACTTCTACCACTATGGCTAACGGTTAGCAACAAAGTAAAGTAATTACATGGCGTTTTCAATGACACGCAGGTCATACAATAAAATAAAGACAACTCCTATGGCTCCTACCGATTGTCATACTCATCGACATGCAAGTCGTGATTCCTATTACATGAACATGATTAATCTCATACATCACATATATATCATTCATCACATCCTTTTGGCCATATCACATCACACGACACATGCTGCAAGAACAAGTTAGACGTCCTCTAATGGTTGTTGCAAGTTTTTACGTGGCTGCTATAGGTTTCTAGCAAGAACGTTTCTTACCTATGCCAAAACCACAACGTCATATGCCAATTTCTATTTACCCTTCATAAGGACCCTTTTCATCGAATCCGATCCGACTAAAGTGGGAGAGACAGACACCCGCTAGCCACCTTATGCAACTAGTGCATGTCAGTCGGTGGAACCAGCCTCACGTAAGAGTATGTGTAAGGTCGGTCCGGGCCGCTTCATCCCACGATGCCGCCAAATCAAGATAAGACTAGTAACGGCAAGTAAATTGACAAATCCACGCCCACAACTACTTTGTATTCTACTCGTGCAAGAAACTACGCATAGACCTAACTCATGATGCCATTGTTGGGGTTCGTAGCAGAAAATCAAAAAAAAATCCTACGCATCACCAAGATCTATCTATGGAGTAATCTAGCAACGAGGGGGAGGGGAGTGCATCTACATACCCTTGTAGATCGCGATGCGGAAGCGTTGCAAGAACACGGATGAAGGAGTCGTACTCGCTGCGATTCAGATCGCGGTTGATTCCGATCTAAGCGTCGAACAACGGCGCCTCCGCGTTCAACACACGTGCAGCCCGATGACGTCTCCCACGCCTTGATCCAGCAAGGAGAGAGGGAGAGGTTGGGGAAGACTCCATCCAACAGCAGCACGACGGCGTGGTGGTAGTGGAGGAGCGCGGGACTCCAGCAGGGCTTCACCAAACACTGCGAGAGACGAGGAGGTAGAGAGGTAGGGCTGCGCCAAGCGAGAGAGGTCAAACCGTGTTATGGGCAGCCCCAAACCTCACATATATATAGGGGGAAGGGAGGGGCTGCGCCCCCTTTAGGATTTCCCACCCCTAGGGGTGCGGCCACCCCAGATCCCATCTAAGGGTGGCGGCCAGAGGGGGAGAGGGAGAGGGGGGCGCACCAGATTGGGCCCTAGGGCCCATCTGCCCTAGGGTTTGCCCCTTTCCCCTCTATGATGCTCCTTGGGCCCTTGTGGGGGGCCGCACCAGCCCACCTAGGGCTGGTCCCCTCCCACACTTGGCCCACGCAGCCCTCTGGGGCAGGTGGCCCCACCCGGTGGACCCCCGGGACCCTCCCGGTGGTCCCGGTACGCTACCGATAGCGCCCGAAAATTTTCCGGTGACCAAAACGGGACTTCCCATATATGAATCTTTACCTCCGGACCATTCCGGAACTCCTCGTGACATCCGGCTTATCATTTGGGACTCCGAACAACATTCGGTAACCGCATACATACTTTCCATATAACCCTAGCGTCATCGAACCTTAAGTGTGTAGACCCTACGGGCTCGGGAACCATGCACACATGACCGAGACAACTCTCCGGCCAATAACCAACAGCGGGATCTGGATACCCATGTTGGCTCCCACATGTTCCACGATGATCTCATCGGATGAACCACGATGTCAAGGATTCAATCAATTGCATATATAATTCCCTTTGTCTATCGGTACAGTACTTGCCCGAGATTCGATCGTCGGTATCCCGATACCTTGTTCAGTCTCGTTATCAGCAAGTCTCTTTACTCGTTCCGTAACACATCATCCCGTGATCAACTCCTTGATCACATTGTGCACACTATGATGATGTCCTACCGAGTGGGCCCAGAGATACCTCTCCGTCACACGGAGTGACAAATCCCAGTCTCAATTCGTGCCAACCCAACAGACACTTTCGGAGATACCTATAGTGCACCTTTATAGCCACCCAGTTACGTTGTGACGTTTGGTACACCCAAAGCATTCCTACGGTATCCGGGATTTGCACAATCTCATGGTCTAAGGAAAATATACTTGACATTTAGAAAAGCTTTAGCATACGAACTACACGATCTGTGTTAGGCTTAGGATTGGGTCTTGTCCATCACATCATCCTCCTAATGACACATCATTCTCCTAATGATGTCATCCCGTTATCAACGACATCCAATGTCCATGGTCAGGAAACCGTGACCATCTGCTGATCAACAAGCTAGTCAACTAGAGGCTTACTAGGGACATGGTGTTTGTCTATGTATCCACACATGTATCTGAGTTTCCTATCAATACAATTCTAGCATGGATAATAAAAAATTATCATGAACAATGAAATATAATAATAACCAATTTATTATTGCCTCTAGGGCATTTTTTTCAACACTGGCCACCTCCCTCGTTCCCTCGCGTGTACTCCAAGTCTTCTGCGTTGATATCGTTCCAAAAATAACTCTCCTGAAGGTTTCATTCCGTTTGGACTCCGTTTGATATCCCTTTTCTGCGAAACCCTGAAATAGGCAAAAAAAACAGCAATCTGCACTGGGCCTTGGGTTAGTAGGTTAGTCCCAAAAATAATATAAAAGTGTATATAAAGCCCATTAAACATCCAAAACATATAATATAATAGCATGGAACAATCAAAAATTATAGATACGTTGAGACGTATCAAGATCTGCCATCATGGTTTTGAATTCTGAACTTCCTGAGCGCTGAGATTGGCCATATGCTTCTTGAAGAGAGCCTTTTCATGATCAATCTTGTTCTTCTGCTCGATGACCTTTTGAGCAATAGTCAGTTCATGGGCAATGTATCCTTGAAAAGTCACGCTGATATCAATAGGCAGTTGGAGATTGTCAAGGGATAGAGATGTATCCTCAAACCACTCATCAATGAAGTTGATGATGATATCAGCATCAAAGAGAGGCAAATCATTGAGGGTTTTGGCATGTTGCTTGCTCTTGATCAGCATCTCAAGGGCGTCATCAGCAAGGTCTTCATCACTGGACAAATCAATAATGTCGTCATCAATGCGCAGAATGCTACCAGGTGTGAGCCCTTGACCGGATGGCTTCATGAGCTGCTTGGACCTCTGGGAGATGCGGGAATGGTCCTCAGACTGCACACCCGATTCAGGAGGTACAATTTTCAAAGGCTTCACACTTGAAGCTTTTGGGGCAGCTGAAGGTTTAGAAGCCTTTGACTTCTTCTTTGGATTCACAGGCTCAAGAACTTCTTCAGGTTCCACATCTTCATCAACATGCTCCAAAGTAGCCCTTTGAGCAGCGATGTGGGAGAGCACTCCATCAAGGCCATTGAAGGGGCCAATACGATTCTCATTGGCTTCACGGGTGCCATCTGAACGAGGCTGTGCTGGGCCAGGGTTGAAGTTGAGGCCGAATTCCATCTTGTTCTGCGTCACAGAGTTCTTGGCAAACTTGTAGTTCTCTTCAAAAAGATCGTCATCACGACACCATCAAAGACTAGATGGGTTGGCATTTTCATACACAGGTCCTCTGACAATGCAAGGGTAGAAGTCTTTGGCAATGGCTTCAGTTATGTTCTTGGGATGAATCTTCTTGTAGACGACGTCGCCCCATGGTGGACGTATAGCATTCTTGGTTGCATATTCAGGAGTCACGAAGCAGTATAGGAACCATTGCTCTGCCCAATATCTTCAAATCCATTGGATTCAGGATTTGCGTTCTCCATAGGTTTCTTCAGGGTCAGACTTGTACAACATGAACAGACCAGGAGGAAGATCCTTGGCAGTGTCAGTGCGTCTTTGTTTGCCACCCTTCTTGGAAGGTTTCTTAGAGGCCATTGGGTTCAGGCAGAAAGGCTTCACAAAGTAGTTTGTCTTCCGACGACTGGTAAGACAGGAACTAGCTTCAGGAGATTCAATATGACGTTGTAAGAATTCTACAAATGAATGAAGACTATGAGAACCAAGGGATTCTCCCACGGACATGTACCTGTGACAGCATTAGAGATGCGAGGGAAGGGGAAGAGGTCATATGCATTCTCAGAAGATTTTGAAGATAAAACAGTTTGAAGACATGGAACTCATAGTGCGAATACATTCACTTATATGGAGTGAGTTGGTTCCAGATTTGTACGAATCCAAGAATAGGTACAAGTGAGGAATCTAACTAGTGATGAGCTTGCATGATATGAAATGTAGATACAGAAAGAAACAACTTTTAGAAGATCAGAAACCACTTTTGGTGGAGATATATGGTTTCAAAGGATCAAAACGATGATAAAAAGTGAGATTTATTTACCGCACAGGGGAACTGCTAGACGAGACGAGAGGGATGATGAGCAGATCAGTCTTCCATGCCCTAACTTGGCGGTGGAAGACACCTACGGCGGCGGCGGAGAGACGAGTTCTACGGCCGGCGAGAAAACGGTGTCGAAGAAGTCGCGGAAGCTAAGCGCCTCGTCTCCAGCGTCGACTGGAGCTAGTGGAGGCGCTAGGGTTTGAGCCAGATGGCGCGAGGTGGGAGAAGAAATTATGACCTCACGGGTGGATTCTTTATAAAGAGAGGGGGAGGCGCAGCGCAATTATGCAGGTGCCACTGATGGTTCACATTTGAAGGACACGTGGTGAGCATGCAACTTATGGAGAGTTGAGCCACGACCCCACGTGCGCCTGGTTTGTCGGATGGTCGTTCCAGCTTCTCCGGTTTTCAGGAAAAAAGGATAAGGCAATAAAATAGTTTCAAATGTGTGTCTCTATATCTTCAGCTGACAAGGACACAGTGAAGACATTCGACACGTGTTAACAGAATGCATATGAAGAGATAGAGAGAGTTGGAGAGGTAAGCATAGAGGGGGTTAGGGTCCGATCACATTCACTTAGATCAGAAAAGGATTGAAGACATAGCTATAAGTGAATGATGTAGAGGACATAACACACGTATATATATACTAGGACAATGCCCGTGCGTTGCAGCGGGGTATAAATATTCTAGTACATCAACTTATCATTTACCTGCACATATTAATGTGATTGTGAAAATAAATATTTAACAATCCTGCTCGTGATTTACCTTATATTTCCATGAGAATTTTGGTAAGTAAAGTAAAGTAAAGTGGTATTGGTTCAGAAGATAAGTAAATTAACTTGATTGATTATCATGCGAGAAAAGTCGGACGAAGGGTAGGGAGAAGAAAAGTGAAACATGAAACCTTACATTCTTTTAAGATTCTTATTAACTTATTAAGTAATAGGAAATTGTTGGTGCATTGCGACGGATGCATAAATATCTTAGTGGTTCAACACTAATGTATGAAACGACGTGTATATTTAGGATCCCTGTGCACATCACACCGTATCATTTAATTTTGTATCGTCCTTTTCTTCTTTTTCTACTCTCTCCACTATCTTCACAAACATACTTTCTCTACAATTCATTTCCCATAGGATCAGTTATGTTGCCCATCCAATTAACAACTTTAGCTTAAGAGGAAGTATAACTTGATAAGTTTCCCATCTGCTTCGATGTGCTACACAAAGCGAATGTATAACTCCACATGTGTAGACCTCCTCCTATCTTTATTTTCAATAGCATTAGCTTGCTTTTTTTTGCGGGAAAGCATAAGCTTACAATTGAGAATGAAAAAGTTTGGGCAAGGGGTAACGGAACAAATTAAGACACGAAGTGGACTGCTAATCTACTATCTTATTCCTCAAAATCCATACTACCATTCCGTTAAAGCTAGACAAACAATTTTATCTCAAAGTGGTTCTAATCAAGCACGGTTTGCACATTACCATAAAACTTGAAGCATTGTCTGCTCCTTTTCAAAAAGAGCTAGAGAGCTCACAACACCATCATGTCTGGCAATCTAACTCTTCACCACCAAGGAGACAAAGGGTATATCAGATGTACACTCTCTTATCTCACCGTCCATCCGGTTTGCTCTTCACCGTCCAAAGGGTATATCAGATTTCCAGAGCTACTGAACACAGTAATATGCGCGTAAGTACTTGGTTTCTCTATCCATGTTTCTCTTTAAAAACCCATTGTCGAAGAAGCTGCTCTCTCTCTCTCTCTCTCTCTCTCTCTCTCTCTCTCTGCAACCCCTTCTGACAGAACGATCTCTCTCTCTCTCCTCTCCTCCCTTTTGTTCTCTCCGTTCCTTCCTCTTCCAATCACGGAAATGAAAGCTTAAAAGCGAAATGCATTTCACCAGCCGTGCTGGTTGGATCCTTTGGTTTTATCCGGCCGTAT
>LR738713.1:252681468-252767253 GCA_902687465.1 Secale cereale | reverse complement strand
ATGTACACTCTCTTATCTCACCGTCCATCCGGTTTGCTCTTCACCGTCCAAAGGGTATATCAGATTTCCAGAGCTACTGAACACAGTAATATGCGCGTAAGTACTTGGTTTCTCTATCCATGTTTCTCTTTAAAAACCCATTGTCGAAGAAGCTGCTCTCTCTCTCTCTCTCTCTCTCTCTCTCTCTCTCTGCAACCCCTTCTGACAGAACGATCTCTCTCTCTCTCCTCTCCTCCCTTTTGTTCTCTCCGTTCCTTCCTCTTCCAATCACGGAAATGAAAGCTTAAAAGCGAAATGCATTTCACCAGCCGTGCTGGTTGGATCCTTTGGTTTTATCCGGCCGTATGAATGTCTAATTTTGTTTTCATGATTGGCAAACTCAAATTGATCTGAATCATTGGCACCGCCTGCACCCTTCAGCCTAAAGATCAAAGCCAACCATAAAACTGCAGCCCCGTGTGTACCATTACCCCACCACCACTTGCCCTATTGCCGCCAGATATTGAAGTATTCGCTGAGAGAGAGATGAGCGAGGAGATAGAAAAGAGGGCTTACTACTCTTGTCGACTGAACAAAAGGAAACGACAACATTCGATTGCGCGTCATTATAGGAAGCGGGCGCTATTAAATCTAGCCCCTTCCCAAAAAAATCACTTTCCTGATTTGTTAGACGTGAAAATCATGGCCGAGCGTTTAGGATTAACATAAAATCAATGGATATAAAGGGACGACGGATGGAGAACTATGAAATCTTCCGTCCTTTATTATTAGGTATTTATCAGAGAAGTCAAAATCAACATTGTGAAGATACACCACGAAGACAGATCAATGTTGAAGACAAACTAAGTATGAAGATAATGCAGTCAAGACGCCAAATGAAAATCTTCAGGAAGGTTTGGTGGTGGCGTTACCCACCGTATAGGAAGTATTAGACCAGGACATGACGCACAATTATCGTGGCGCTCTAGAGTCGAATTCCACATTAATGTATTCACACTTAGAGTGTATGTCTTCATGAACTGAGGACATGTGTTACTTCGTGTGTTGCACATCTATGTCATCAAGATGCATAAGCGTTAGGATGTGTGTCCATTCACATGACATTTGAGGATTCTAGGATATTTAGCTCACACTGTTGCTTGCAAAACCTTTTCTCATCCAAGGGCTTAGTGAAAATATCTGCCAATTGCTTTTTAGTGTTGACATGAATGATCTCAATGTCCTTGATCACATGATCCCTGAAAAAGTGCTGACGAATCTCAATGTGCTTTGTCTTCGAGTGTTGAATAGGATTGTGAGCAATATTGATGGCGCTTTCATTATCACAGTAGAGAGGCACTTTCACCATGTTGATGCCATAGTCCTTAAGAGTTTGCTTCATCCGTAGGAGCTAAGCGCAACAAGATCCAGCAACAATGTATTCAGCTTCAGCGATGGAGAGAGACACTGACTTCTGCTTCTTTGAAGACCAACAGACAAGAGATCGTCCAAGAAAGTTGCATGTGCTTGATGTGGACTTGCGATCAATTTTATCACCAGCATAATCAGCATCTGAGAATCCAACAAGATCAAATATAGAGCCCTTGATATACCATAATCCTAGTGTTGGGGTGTGAGCCAAGTTTAAAAGAATTTGCTTCACATCAAGGTGATGCGATTCCTTTGGTGCCGCTTGGAATTGGGCACACATGCAAATGCTAAGCATTATATCTGGCCAAGATGCACATAAGTAGAGTAAAGAACCAATCATCGAGTGGTATACCTTTTGATCGAACTCTTTACCATTGTCGTCAGAGCCCAATCGACATGTGGTTGGCATTGGCGTCGTGTACCCTTTGCAATCTTGCATTCCAAACTTCTTTAGGCAATCTTTGAGGTATTTCTCTTGAGATATAAAGATGACATTCTTCTGCTGACGAATTTGAAGTCCAAGGAGGAACTTCAGCTCACCCATCATGGACATCTGATATTGCTCTTGCATCATGTATCCAAACTCATCACTGTATCTTTTGTCAGTGCATCCGAAGATAATGTCATCCACATAGATTTGGCATACAAACAGTTCACCATCATATGTCTTCATGAAGAGTGTGGAATCTAGTGAACCAAGTTTGAAGCCTTTGCTTTTCAGAAAGTCTTTGAGTGTGTCATACCAAGCACGAGGTGCTTTTTTGAGTCCATACAGTGCCTTGTTAAGCTGGTATACCATGTCAGGATGTTTTGGATCTTCAAAGCCAGGAGGTTGTGAAACATACACTTCTTCAATTTTGCCATTTAGGAAGGCACTCTTTACATCCATTGGATACAGAAAAATGTTCTGGTGATTGGCATAGGCTAACAATATGCGAATGGCTTCAAGCCTAGCCATAGGAGCAAAGGTTTCATCGAAGTCAATTCCTTCCACTTGAGTATAACCTTGAGCAAGACGAGCCTTGTTTTTGACAACTTGACCATCATCATATTGTTTGTTGCGATAGATCCATTTGGTGCCAATGATATTGTGCTTCCGAGGATCAGGACGCTTAACAAGCTCCCATACATTGTTCAGCTCAACCTTTTGAAGCTCTTTTTGCATTGCTTGAATCCATTCAGGTTCCATAAAAGCTTCATCAACTTTCTTGGGTTGAGATACTGAAACGAATGCAGAGTGTACAAAAAAGTTTGCTAGCTGAGTTGCTTTTGAACGAGTGAGTGGACTAGTTGCATTGAGGCTATCAAGAATCTTCTCCACTTGTACTTCATTTGCTACCCGAGGATGAACTGGGCAAAGACTTTGCCCTTGCTGTTGATTCTCTTCTTGTTCAGAATTCGCTTCAGGCTGAGCATTGTTTTCAGGTTGACTAGATGTAGAGATGATGATTTCCTCTTCAGTCGGTTCTTCGGAGAGTATAATTTCTCCAGTACCCATTAGCTTGATAGATTCACTGGGTGGAGCTTCATCTAGCACATTTGAGAGGTGCTCTCTTTGTGAGCCGTTAGTTTCATCGAACCGCACATCTACGGTTTGTTGTAGGGTGGAACCCTAGGTGGAGATCTTTCATGAATTGGAGGGGAATCCCCAAGAACAAGAAGGACACAAGGGAAGAACACAAGAGAAACACTCAAGAACAAGTCCAATCACACATCCACTAGACTCACAAACACATGAGATCCACAAGGTACACGAACAATCAAAGGGAAATAAGATACATGGTAGAGTTCATCCCAATCCTATGAGGAGAGAGGTCTTGATAATCCACAAGGATTCTTCTCCCGTGGGAGGTCTTGCATCCACTAGGGATCTTCTCCAAGGTGGAGGTCTTGGCCTCCAATGGAGTAGTCTCTCTCTCTCAAGAGGAGAAGGTAGGAGCAAAGCTCACATACAAATGAGCTATAATATTTGCTAACCTTAGAAAGGAGGTGGAGGTGGTCTATTTATAGTCTAAGCCACGAAGGGGTAAGTGGCGAGGGATACAAGGCCAAAGGCCGACGGTTGCGCACAGGCAGGGCGGTAGTACCGGAACCTCGGGCGGTAGTACCGCTTGGGAGCGGTAGTACCGCTTGTAAGCGGTAGTACCGCCTGTTCCGGACTAGACAGGCCATTCTTCTTCCGTCTTCGCTTCCATGCTTCCCTCGCTGATGGTGTAGGCGTTCCTTGGCGCTTGCGCTCCTCCTCGTCGTCCGTGAAGCTCCGACAATACCTATGCATGCACACGAGTGGAGAGTCAAGTAGTATACCATCCTCGAAGGGGTCAAGTGAACACGTGTAAAGGAGAAGATTCACCTTTATGTATGAGAAGTAGATGGCGCACGTGTCACTTGCCAAATGGGCTCTTGACATGGTGATGTCCGTAGGATGCTCCGCATCATCCCCTCCCCCTTGGGAAAGATCCGACCTCGGATCGAGAATCAAATCACCATGGGAAAGAGATGGCGTCACCGTGTAGAAGTGGATGATCACCAAGAACTCATCATCTTGAAGCTCAAAGTTGTCACTCTCCAATGTCGCGCCGTCTAGTGATTCCTTCAAAAGGAGCAAGAAGAACAAGCACTTGGAAAAACAAATGTGGCTAGCATTAGTGCAAAACCAAGCATTCAAGAGGTGATTCACCCAACAAGTGTTGTCATCAAGCATAGCATAGGGTGTGACAAAGGGTGGTGACATGGCATGTAAGCATATGAATTGAGCACAATCAAGGTCATCATGGAAACAAGCATGTAAATGTGAGGTAGAGATGCACATATGTGTGATAAGGGAGTAAGCATCTACCTCAAAGTTGTAGCAAGCATGCATAAAGCGCTCAATGAAAGGTCTACGGTATGCATAGGAATCATTCACAACACCAAATAAAATTAAGTGTCTAAACACATGAGTCAAGTGCAAGACAATCCAAGCATAACGTGCATAGGGTGTAGTGAAAATGGCGTGGCACTCAACACAATAGAAAGAGCAATTGTTCAACATGTGTGAGGCCATCAAGTCAATCATGTGAAAAGCAATGGGACATGGCATATGTGAAGAGATGACATTGTTGCAACCAAGCATATGATAGGGACAAGTAATCCAAGAATTGGATGCAACACACAAGGCATATATAACATGAGGCATGTCAATGTGGCTATCGTGAAAGAAAGCAATATCACTAACATGTGCGCGATCAAGGAGTCCAAGATGACAAATGGTGCAAGCAACACATGTAGTATGATCCACAATATTCAAGCTCATGGTTTTTGGGTTCTCGGAAGGGAAGGATATCACCTTGAAAGCATGTCCTTGTGCATTCTTCACAATGCCGAAGCACAAGCAAGTGCGATGTAGAAGCGTCGTGGTAGAAAGTGGTTCGCTCACAAGAGCTCGAATGGTCCACTCACGTGAAGTGGAAGTCGACACGAAGTCCAAGTAACCTACACATGCACACAATAAAACAAAGAATGTATGCGCATGGTAGATAAACACATCATCCATTATGATGGTTCTCTTCTCTTGCACATAACCATTAGAAGCAAAAGTGCATGAATAAGATGATGCAACAATGGCTATAATCATGGCACTAGGCATAAGATGCAAAGAGGCAAGACAAGAATGCTTCACAAGAAATATGTCAAAATCTCCAAATAAATGTGAGAATGCTATGGGGGCAATCTCATTGGCAAGATTAAAATCATGGTTGCGCTCAATGCATGGACAATCATATAGCATGAGAGAGGCAACATGTGGAGACATATGACAACAAGCAATATCAATCATGTGCAAAGCATGGCAATGGTTGACATCAACCGCATGAAAGGAGCATGTATGAATCATGGGTGATGCACTACATGAAGCAAGCATGGTGATCAAGTTGTGCAAACTAGTGGAGCAAAGATGCAACACACTAGGAGAAGGAATGGCAATCATGTCATGTGAACAAATAGTGGGTATAGGTAATACACATGACATATCGCAAGCACGATCAAAAATCAAGATCAAAGCATCATAATAGGCATGGGGTACAAAGGCATCATGGAAATAACAAGCAATATATCCACCAAGCTTGCAAATACACATACAAGTATGAGAATCAATCAGAATGTGTAATGCGAAGCATGGGTCACAAATGCATGGCAAAGGCATGTAAATGAGCATATCATGCAAAGTGAACATGGCAAGAGGGGCATAAGAGATATAATGGACAATAACCCATAACCATGTGAGGGCCATGTAGAAGAGATGTGCGAAGTCTTTGTGCGAAGGGAGCGGTTGGAAGGATAATCCACGGAATCCCAAGTCGTCGTTGCTCTCGAGAGCTAGTTTTGTCAACTCGTGCTCTTGCGAGGTTGACGAGTAAGTATGGGTACCTACACAAAAGACACACAAACCAAAGAAATTGTGCGCGTGGTAAATGTACACATCATCCATCATGATGTGTATGTGCACGTATGAGTTAGCACAAGATAGGCATCGCTCAAATAAATTTGAGGCACGATAGAGAAATATGTCATCCATCATGAAAGAATAGTTGTCATGTATAGCACGATGGGGACACAAATTAGAGCAAGTATGTGGCACAACAATAGCATTGGCATTCATGGGGAGCATATTGTGCACACAAGTATGGGGATCATGCAATGGATGGGGTGGATCAAAATCTCCGAAAATTTATGAGGAAACTATGAGGGTCTCCTCATGAGCAATATCGGAAGCATAATGTGGAGAAGTGGAACAACATCCAAAACAATGCATGTCTGAGGCTAGGTAATCATGGCATGGCATATGATGGATATGATGCAAAGGAAGCATGTCAATATCATCACAAGAAAAACAAATGCCAATAACCATGGGCTTGTCATCTATGCCATATGTGCAAATTGGGTTTATCTTAATGGCATATGCATAGTTACTACGAAGAGATTGCAATTGTAACATATGGTTGATCTCATTCATAGCATATGACAAGTCAAGCGGATTGTCAAACATGATGTGACCGAGAGAAGTATCACATGAAATCCTATGCAACATGGCATCACAACTAATAGACTCCACATGGCAATCATCAAACTCATCATAAATGGGTAAATCATCGCATGGGGAAATCATACTAGCACGAAGCATGGCAATAGGTGGATCAACATCATGCAAGCAATCAATGTCGACATGGTCCATTAGTGGGACGAGAGCATCACCTTCACCTTTGTTACCTTTCTCATTCCACTCATGTGGTGTAGGTGAAGGAAATATGCCCTAGAGGCAATAATAAAATTGTTATTTATATTTCCTTATATCATGATAAATGTTTATTATTCATGCTAGAATTGTATTAACCGGAAACTTAGTACATGTGTGAATACATAGACAAAACAGAGTGTCCCTAGTATGCCTCTACTAGACTAGCTCCTTGATCAAAGATGGTTATGTTTCCTAACCATAGACATGAGTTGTCATTTGATCAACGGGATCACATCATTAGGAGAATTATGTGATGGACTAGACCCATCCGTTAGCATAGCACTATGATCGTTTAGTTTTACTGCTATTGCTTTCTTCATGACTTATACATGTTCCTATGACTATGAGATTATGCAACTCCCGAATACCGTAAGAACACCTTGTGTGCTATCAAACGTCACAACGTAACTGGGTGATCATAAAGAAGCTCTACAGGTGTCTCCAAAACTATTCGTGGTGTTGGCATAGATCAAGATTAGAATTTGTCACTCCGAATGTCGAAGAGGTATCTCTGGGCCCTCTCGGTAACACACATCACAATAAGCCTTGCAAGCAAAAGACTAATGAGTTAGTCACGAGATGATGTGTTACGGAACGAGTAAAGAGACTTGCCGGTAACGATATTGAACTAGGTATAGAGATACCGACGATCGAATCTCGGGCAAGTAACATACCGATGACAAAAGGAACAACGTATGTTGTTATGCGGTTTGACCGATAAAGATCTTCGTAGAATATGTAGGAGCCAATATGAGCATCCAGGTTCCGCTATTGGTTATTGACCAGAGATGAGTCTCGGTCATGTCTACATAGTTCTCGAACCCGTAGGGTCCGCACGCTTAATGTTTGATGACGATCGGTATTATGAGTTTATGAGTTTTGATGTACCGAAGGTAGTTCGGGGTCCCGGATGAGATCACGGACATGACGAGGAGTCTCGGAATGTCCGAGACATAAAGATTGATATATTGGACGACTATATTCGGACACCGGAAGTGTTCCGGAAAAGTTTCGGATTTAACGGGATTGCCGGAGGGTGTTACCGGAACCCCCTACGAGGGGGGATGGTCCATAGTGGGCCTTATGGAAAAGAGAGAGGCAGCCCATAGGGGCTGGCCGGCGCCCCACCTAGGGTTCCTAGTTGGACTAGGATTGGGGGGCGCCACCTCTCCTTCGTTTCCTTTCCCTCTCTTCCTTCTTTGGTAGTTCCTACTAGGAATAGGATTGCAATCCTATTCCTTGTAGGATTGCACCCCTAGCCGCACCATAGGAGGGCCAGCCGGCCTCCCCCCTTGCTCCTTTATATACGGGGGCAGGGGGGCACCCAAAGACACACAAGTTGAATTGTTTTAGCCGTGTGCGGTGCCCCCCTCCACAAAAACACACCTCGGTCATACCGTTGCAGTGCTTAGGCGAAGCCCTGCGCCGGTGAATACATCATATCCGTCACCACGCCGTCGTGCTGACGAAACTCTCCCGTGAGGCTCAACTGGATCAAGAGCTCGTGGGACGTCATCAAGCTGAACGTGTGCTGAACGCGGAGGTGCCGTACGTTCGGTGCTTGATCGGTTGGATCGCGAAGAAGTTCGACAACATCAACCGCGTCACTTGACGCTTCCGCTCCCGGTCTACGAGGGTACGTAGACACACTCTCCCCTCTCGTTGCTATGCATCTAGTAGATAGATCTTGCGTGATCGTAGGAAAATTTTAAAATACTACGTTCCCCAACAGTAGGTGAGGTGGGAAAGACCAAATGGTGGTCATCATGTTCATCTTGATGGAACCATGTGGGAGGTGCATCATATTCCACCATGGCCATCGTCTTGTCCATAGGAAGGACAAAGTCGTCGCAGATCGGCGCATCATCAAATGTTGGACCTAGCACCAATTGAGAGGACACAATAGAGGTAGAGGTCAAGTCGTTTGTGTAGGAAGTGGCCTCACATGCCATATCAACCATCTCACTCTCTCTATATGGTGGCTCACTCACTCCCTCAAAATAGGTGCACTCAATGTCGCTTATGGTGGAGTCACTCATCTCACTCAAGTGGTGGGGGTTGTGGCTCTCCTCACATGGGAATTGGGGCAACTCGTCATATATGGGGCTAGTGGTGAAGTCACTCTCACTCTCAATATGGTGGCAAAAGTCACTCAAGTCATCATATGTCGCCGTGGTCGAAGGGAAAATCCCATGCTCAACCATCTCGTAATCGTCACCGTGGATGAAGGCCGAAGATGGCACATCATCACTCTCGCCTCCAAAGATGGAAGCATCATCCTTGCTCGCCACCTTGTTGCTCGCCTCCAAAGCTTGGTCCTCGAATGGCTCCATAGTCGTAGTCGTCGCCGCACCGTCTTGAAAAAGAGTCGAAGTAGACTCGGCATCATCAATGCCACAAAGAGGTATGGCGGTGGAGTCGAAGTTGGGAGCGTCATCTTGGAGCTCGTTGGGCTTGGACATTACGGTGGTACTAGCCTCATGCTCGTCATCTTGGAGCTTGGTCTTCGAGAAGTGTGCTTGCGGTGGAGAAGCCTTGGCCTTCATGAGTTCTTGTTCCGCCTTGAGAGCACCAATGTAGTTGTCGTCGAGGGACTTGTAGTTCTCGAGGAAGATAGTCTTGGAGATGTCGTTGTCCAATCCCATCATGAAGTAAAACTTCATCCAAATGGGGTCGTCCATGCCGGCACGTCGCAAGGCCTTCTTCATCTCCTTGAAGTACGCGTCGATGGACTTGGATTCTTGTATGGTGTTCTCCAATTGGCGAAGAAGATGTTCCGTGTAAGTAGGAGGCACGAACTCTCGCCGCATAGCTCTCTTCGTCTTGGGCCAATTCACGTTGATGCTCATCGAAGTTGTGTAAAGCCACCATGTTGATGCGTTGTCGTGGAAGTTTCTTGTGGTGCACTTCACTTGATCTTCGTAGGGAACTTGATGTAGCTTGAGGTAGTCGTCCATCTTGCGCTCCCACTCAAGATACTCCTCGGGGTCTTGAGTCCCATAGAAAGGAATCTCGTGGTCGTTGACGAGGTCGTAGTAGCTCGTGGAAGTCACGGACTTGAGCTTGGGAAGCTTCTCTTGAGGTGCGGGGCGGCGAAGATGCCGCAAGTCCGAAGGCGAAGATGCCTTGAATCCACTTGGCGAAGATGCCAAGGTAGATGGTGAAGTCATTGAGCGGTTGTTGATGTTGAGCTCGTGACCTTCACGTTCTTGTCGTCGATGGTATCAATGCCGATGTGATCTAGTCATGGCACCAAACTCGTCGTTGTTGTTGTAGACCGGAGATGAAATGCTTTGCCTATCCATCACAAGACTAGAGCAAAGGTGAGTAGGAAATGAGATAAACAATACCAAGATACCGTTTCCCAAAGTTGAGGATGTATCCCATTTCACTCAAAAGTGAAATGAAAGAATAGTGGAATTGGTACCGGACTTGTTCACTCACACCTACAAATTAAAGCTTATGGTGGAGCTCGGTGAGGATAGTGGTACAAAAATTTGATGCAAAAAGTTAGCAAGAGTCAATAATGTTGGAAAAGATTCACAAATTCGCAAGTGAAACAAGTAGACCAATAGCAAAATGTGGCACACGGAAACACACACACGGATAGATAAATGGGGTCGTGTAACCAAGGAATGAGCACAAAATGTGGAATCCACGGAAAACGCTCGTGTTGCACAACTCAAGAGAGATGCTAGCACGATTGCTCAATAGGCGGATACGACACTTGTGCACAACCTATAAGATGCAAAATGTATGAACTTGTTATCCCAAGTATGCTATGTGTATGATGTTCCGGTGCTTTTAGCACAAGATGATCCAAGATGATCAAGTATGATATGATATGATGCGATGCTATGGCTTTTGCTTACAAGCTTCTTTGTCTTTCTCTTTTTGTTTAAAAGTTTTTTTTTTGTATATGGCCACGATGCACGAACCAAGATAACAATTGTGTATATGCGGGAACAATCTTGTGACACAAGGGATGATATGATGATACCAAGATATGGTATGTATGCAATGGAAGGGCGGATCGATGATTACTAATGTGCACAAGTAACATTGCCGGCAATACTCAAAGGCTAGTCTCGATAGGCAAGTGACGCAAAATGGGCTAGGGGTTAACAATGCAATTGCAAGGGGAATATACAAAGATGTCATCGAGGTTACCGTCCGATGATGATGATGAGAGGCGGTGCTCTTGATGTAGACCCGTTCCTAATTAGCCGAAGCACCTTAGGAAACAGAAAAACCACAACTCAAAATCTCAAAGGCCAAAGTCAAATGGTGGTAGCGGAAAGCGGTGGTGGTGGTGTCAAAGATGGCAATGCGGAAGTGGTGGTCGTGGTTGATGAAGAAGCACTCGTCCCTAAGTAGCCGAAACACCTTAGGAGACTCAAGTCACAACTCAAACAACCACAAATGCTATGGGAAACAAAATGGTTAGGTTGCGGAAAGGTATGGTGGCTATGCGGATGATATGGTGGAGGGCCTAGGCAAACATGGCAAATTTGACAAAAAATTGATGGAGTCAAATGATGATGGTAGTATTTTTGTGGTATGGGGGATGTCAAGAGCTTCAAAACGAGCTCAAGAACGTCAAAATCGGACTCCGGATGAATTAGTTATGGTCAAAATGGTGAAACTCGGAAGGCTGAAAATGTGCGGGGCGGTAGTACCGCTTTGAGTGGGCGGAGGTAAAAAATTAGTACCGCTTGGAAGGCGGTAGTACCGCTTGGAGGAGCGGTAGTTTAATGCCCAGGATGGGACTATATCTCCTACGTGTCGAGGCACGACTTAGAGACATAACCCCATGCTGGAATGATCGCAAGTTTGGTAATCTTTATTCAACTCATGTAAAAGATGGGGATGGAAAACATAAATAGCTGGCTTACACTCGCCACGTCGCACAAATACAATACATGTCTCAATCATCATTCAATAAAACATCACAGCCCTCTAAGGGTAAAATCCAAATGACAAGATACCAAACATAATTTAAATCCACAGGTCGGATCGAATCCTACTAGAAGTCTCCACTACTGATCATCAGGATAACGAACTTAGTAACGACTACGCTCCTCGTCATACTCCCAGTCTAGCTCGGTGCCATCACCTGGATAGCTCTCCATCGAACCTGCATCTGGTGTGGTGAAGTAACTGTGAGCCACAGAGGACTCAGCAATCCCGTTCCCGGGTAACAAGACTATTCAAGCCTTGGGAGAGGATAAGGCTGAAGAAAAGAATAAGTGTCTGCAGCAGCAACTAGCACTAGCTTACGTGAAAGAGTGCGAGAAGAGAGTGCCTCGATCGAGCGATGATCACGAAGTGATCCTAGCTAAAGCTCAGCAAACATAACCCCACCGTGTTCAACTCCCGAATCCCTATTCGGAAATTGACAGTCACGGTACACACGCTGGTAGTGTATTAGAACAATGTGTCAAGTTATCTACAACCGGATATTAATAAGCTCCCATCTGCCACATAACTGCGGGCACGGCTTTCGAAAGTTCATAACCCTGCAGGGGTGTTCCAACTTGGCCCATGACAAGCCCACGATCCGCGGAGTCGCAACTCCAAAGGTGGGAAGACCCGAGTATTCTTGGAATCCCGTGCTCAAGATACTCCGAACTAAGGTAAGGCTAATCCAGCAAATCCTCCCGGCGTGTCGACACCCTGATGGTAGCCGCGCGTATCTAGTCTCAGGACACGACCGGATGGGTGAACCTACGGGTTTATATCAATCCTCGAGTTCCCTCGTGGTGACCCCGCAGGCTCCCCGTTTCGGACCAACACTCATGAGGAGCACTGGCCCGGGGTTATTGATTAAGAACTCGGGTTTGCAAGACCATATGCAAGTTTCATTAGTTATTAGGCGAATAGTACCAATGTTGGGACTTGCTGGAAAAGACTTAGCACTTAGCGGTTTATCGAGGGGGTCCCATACACCCCAACCGTGTTAGGAACGCATAATCAAGGAACATAACACCGGTTTAAACGGTTCCTAACGGCATGAGTGGAACAAATCACCAAGCAAAAGGCTTAGCCTTCCACCCTTGCCAATATATAGATGATTTCATTTAAGCATTATATATAGTGTGATATAACCCAACAAACTTCAACATGAAGCAAGCATCTTCAACTTCACCTGCAACTAGCAATGCTATAAGAGGGGCCAAGCGAAGCGTAGTTAGCCAAGCAATAGTTTGCATAGGTAGGGTGGTTAAACAGGTTCATGGTTACAAGTAGGAGGCTGACATGAAAGACATGGGCATCGAGGCAAAACTATAGAGCGGAACTGCTAGCAATAGGCAAAGATAGTAATGTTATCGGGGTTCGGTCATCTTGCCTGAAGAGTAGTCGTTCGGATCGAAGAAGGTTCCTCGTTCACAAGCTCGGTGGTATCCTCGTTCTCGTACTCGTACTCGGTCTCAGCTTCCGGCTCTAAACAATACAATCACACAAGGCACGAATCAACAAGATGCAATGCGCACACAAAAAATGATGGATGCATGATGGATGCACTAAGGATGCACACGGAGCACGGAAAATAGCACTTAAGCAAAACACTTCAAAACATGATAACAATAGGAGATTAAGAATCTACACGGAAAATCAATCAAGTTTCATATAAGACTCGCTCCAAACGGAGCTACGGGCTAAAAGTTATGCCCGACACAAGAAACAGGCGAAAGCTGAAAATTACAGCAACATAGCAACTTTGGAGCACATGATAACTAAGCTACAGCACTCAAATATCATGGCAAAGAGCATGAACAGAAACTAGACATATCCTACAGAAAATAAGTCCAAAGGTGCACCCCCAAAGGAGCCACGGATCAATAGCAACAAGCTTGGACATATTGAACTTGACAACAAAATCCTGACAGCAGAATTTTATTGAAACTTTGGAGCAAAAGTTATATATGCTACAGCCACTTAAATAAGCATGTGAGAACATGAATGGATAGCCAACAAAATATACTACAAGGAACCATCAAGAGACACTCCAAAACTATCATGGTTTGTCCTAGAACAGCAAGCAAACATGGCATCGGAACATTACGGATTCCAGACTTAGTGAAAATCCACTAAGTGTTAAAACAACAGTTTCACCATGGCATCTCTAAGAGCAAGTTCAAGTCACCTCGAAACTAAACATGGCAAGTGGTAAGCACCACATCAAAGTACACATGATGGTGATTCCGAAACATACAAGCATGCATCATGGAGATAAACACAACGATAGCAATGAGCTCAACAAGATGGCATTTCATAACAAGTTAAATAACTAAACAGCCGCATAGCACTTTGCAACGAAGATAAACATGGCAAGATTAAATATATCATGCAACCTAACACAAGCAACATGTAGAGCATGGCAAGACGAACACGTGGACATGTCATTTGCATCATTCGGATAAACGAGCTAAAAGATATCACTATGCAAAGATGGCATAAAAACAACACATAGCAGCAGTTTATAACGGGATGCACTCTTGCAACAAAAAAATAAGCATCTAGATGATCTCAAACATGCATGGCACAAAGGAAAGAAACGTAGTGCTAATCACCACGAACGTCTGGACATGTCATTTGTGCAAAACGGAGCAACACACAAGAAGTTAAAACAGTTCTAATATTGCATCAGCACACAAACAACAGGGACTTAGGGATTTTGAAGAAACCTTCTCTCAGATCTGGGAAAAAAAAGGGCTCGGGCCAGATCTGGATCCGGTCGGCCCGGTCGGAGGCGGCTGGCCCAGGCGGACGGAGAGGCCCGCGGCTTGGAGAAGGCCCGGCGGCGGATCTGGCCACTGGGAGGCGGAGTGGGCCGGCTCGGGGCCTCGGCGGCTGAGGCGAAGGCGCGGCCTAGGCAGGGTCGCGGCCTGGCGGCTGGAGGCGCTGGCCTCGGTTGGGCCTGGCTGGCGGGGAGGCCCAGGAGGCGGAGGAGCGAAGCGGCCCGGAGAGGCCTGGCTCGGGCGGCCCGACGCGGGAGAGAGGCGGCCTGTGCGGCGCGGCTCCGCGGGAGGTAGGCGGGCTGAGGCGAGCGGTGCGGCCCAGGCTGGATCGGGCCGTGCGGGAGGGAAGGAGCGATCCAGGCTATCGAGGCTCGGCGCAGCGCTTCGGTCAACGGCGACTGGATCGGGACGGTCGAGGCGCTGGATCCCCGATCCAGTGAACTGGCGGCGGCGGTTGGCTTCGATCGAAGCGGAGGAAGAGGCTGGCGCCTGGTAGGTGGCGGATCCGGCGGCTGCAGTGCCGCCCGGCGGCGGGGATGGTGAGGAACGGCTATGAGGTGAGAGGAGGGCATTTTCGGCGAGGTGGAGGAAACTCCGGTGAACTCCGGCGAGATTCCGGCGAAGTCTCCGGCGAGGTGGTGGCTGGAGGAAGGGGATGAAGTGGGGGCTAGGGTTTCCTTGATTTGGGGCAAAATTTGGGTGAGTGGACAAATATATAGGCACAAGTAGCTAGGGTTGTCCAAATGGAGTGTGGTTTACGGCCACCGGATCAGATTTGGATGGCCTAGATGATAGAAGTGGCTAGGAGTGGTTTGGTGGGCTGTTGGAGTGGTGTCTTGGGCCTCAAAGTGGAGACACTTTGAGCCCACGAGAATAACTGTTGAGGTAGCAAACGGACTCGAAACGCGACGAGATTTGACAGGCGGGTTACACACACCAAAACAACAACACACGACAAGACTCGCGCCAAACCGGTAACGTTACACGGCCAAACACCAAAGTAGGCCTACGGGACGCCACGAACACGTGAGGGAGCTCCGGAACGCGAAACGGACAACGGGAAGGAACGCGTGGAACCGGATGCAACCGACAACACAAATGCAATGCGATGCACATGACTACATGCTATGAATGAATGCCACACACGCACACAACAAAATGACGAAAACCCGAAAGACAAAGAACCCGAAAAGGAATAGATGAAGCCGGATATATATTATATGCCCAAAAGGGAAAGTATTACATCCGGGGCATTACAAACTCTCCTCTACTACAAAAAGATCTCGTCCCGAGATCTAGGACTGGAAAAAGGAAGGGTACTCGGAACGAAGATGATCTTCTCGTTCCCACGTAGCTTCTCGGTCGGTGTGATGTGACCACTTGACTTTCAAGAATTTGATGGACTTGTTGCGGGTCTTGCGTTCGGTTTCTTCGAGAATAGCAACGGGATGCTCTCGGTAGGACAAATCTTGTTGAAGATCAATCTCTTCAAACGGAATCATGCGTTCAGGTGCCTTGAAGC
This sequence comes from Secale cereale, assembly GCA_902687465.1. Taxonomy (NCBI): domain Eukaryota; kingdom Viridiplantae; phylum Streptophyta; class Magnoliopsida; order Poales; family Poaceae; genus Secale; species Secale cereale. Next base: position 252,751,304 of record LR738713.1, on the reverse strand, counting down.
ATTTGCGGAGTTGAGACACATGGAACACATCATGAACATTGGCGAAGTTGGGAGGGAGCTCAAGTTGATAGGCTAGGTCGCCTCTTTTGCCAAAAATCTTGAAAGGCCCGACGTATCTAGGAGCAAGCTTTCCTTTGATACCGAATCTTTGGGTGCCTTTCATCGGAGAAACACGGAGATAGACATGATCACCAATGTTGAAAGCCAAATCACGATGCTTGCCGTCATAGTAGCTCTTCTGACGTGACTGAGCGGCCTTGAGATTCTCACGTATGACTTTGCACATTTCTTCGGCTTCTGAGATCAAGTCATTGCCAAGAAGTTGACGTTCGCCTGTTTCAGACCAGTTGAGAGGGGTACGGCACTTTCTGCCATAGAGGATTTCAAACGAAGCTTTGCCTGCACTTGCTTGATAGTTGTTGTTGTAAGAGAACTCGGCAAATGGAAGACAGTCTTCCCATTTCATGCCAAAAGATATGACACACGCTCTGAGCATGTCTTCTAGAATCTGATTCACTTGCTCGACTTGACCACTAGTCTGAGGGTGAAAAGCAGTGTTGAACCTGATCTTAGTGCCCATGGCGGACTGAAAGGAGTCCCAGAACTTTGAAGTGAACAAACTTCCACGGTCTGAGGAGATGACTCGAGGAATGCCATGTAAGGACACAATTCTGGAGGTGTACAACTCTGCCAATTGAGCTGCATTGATGGATTCTTTGACTGGAAGGAAGTGAGCGACTTTGGTAAGCTTGTCAATCACCACGAAGATAGAATCATTCCCTCGCTTGGACTTAGGAAAGCTAGTGACGAAGTCCATTTCAATGTGGTCGAACTTCCACTCGGGAATAGGAAGAGGTTGGAGAAGACCGGCTGGACGTTGATGTTCTGCTTTCACTCTTCTGCAAACATCACATTCATTCACGAATTGGGCAATTTCCCTTTTCATGCGTGTCCACCAGTAAGATTGCTTGAGATCTTGGTACATCTTGGAGCTACCAGGATGAATGGAAAGGAGAGAATCATGTGCTTCTTCCATTATGAGCTTCCTGAGATCACTTTTGGGAACAACGAGTCTGTCCTCGAAGAACAAGGTATCTCTCTCATCAACACGAAAGCACTTGTATTTAGGAGTGCCCTTTGCAATACCATGTTTCACCTTCTGCACCATGGCATCACTGAGTTGGGCCTCATGGACCTGATCTTCCAAGGTAGGAGCAATTTGAAGATTTGCAAGAAAACCCTACGGAACAACTTGAAGGTTGAGCTTCCTGAATGCTTCACAAAGCTCAGGCTGGAACGGCTTGATAAGAAGGCTGTTGCAATATGCCTTTCTGCTCAAAGCATCTGCAATCACATTCCCCTTGCCAGGAGTGTATTCGATGCTGGGATCATACTCTTGGATCATTTCAACCCAACGATTCTGGCGGAGGTTCAGATTCGGCTGTGTGAAGATGTACTTCAAGCTCTTGTGATCGGTGAAGATGTCGACTTTTCTGCCCAACAACAGATGTCTCCACGTAATCAAAGCATGTACCACAGCTGCTAGCTCGAGATCATGTGTGGGATAGTTCTTCTCACTTGGCTTGAGCTGATGAGAAGTGTATGCCACAATTCTCTTATCTTGCATAAGCACACCACCAAGACCTTGAAGAGAAGCATCACATACTACTTCATAGGGCTTGGACTCATCTGGAGGAGTAAGAACTGGAGCAGAGACGAGCTTTTATTTGAGAGTTTTGAATGCCACTTCACACTCTGGAGACCAAAAGTATTTGACATTCTTCTGAAGCAAGTTGGAAAGAGGCTTGGCAATCTTGGAGAAGTTCTCGACGAACCTTCTGCAATAGCTGGCAAGACCCATAAAACTGCGGAGTTGCTTGACGTTCTGAGGAGCTTCCCAGTTGACAATTGCTTCAACTTTCTCGGGATTTACCGCAATGCCGTCAGCTGAGATGATATGGCCCAGGTACAAAACCTTATCGAGCCAAAACTCGCACTTGGAGAACTTGGCATAGAACTTCTGCTCTTGGAGTCGATCAAGAACCAGACGTAAGTGCTTTTCGTGATCTTCTTCATTCTTGGAAAACACCAGAATATCATCCAGATACACAAGCACAAACTCGCCGGTATAGGGGTTGAAAATGTAGTGCATCATTCTCGAAAAGGTAGGAGGAGCATTGGCGAGACCAAAGGACATGACTGTATACTCGTATGAACCGAAACTCGTTCCGAAGGCAGTCTTGGGAATGTCTTTCTCGCGAATGCGAATTTGGTGATAGCCCATTCGGAGGTCGAGCTTAGAGAACACTTTAGGTCCTTTGAGTTGCTCAAAGAGTTCATTGATGTTGGGGAGCGGATACTTGTTCTTTATTGTCTTCTTGTTCAATGGCCGGTAATCAACGCAGAGACGCTCCGTGCCATCTTTCTTCTTGACAAATAAGACACCACAGCCCCAAGGCGACGTACTAGGCCTGATGAGACCCATACGCTCCTGTTCATCAAGCTGCTTCTTCAATTCCTTCAATTCATCAGGAGAGAGCTTGTACGGACGCCGGCATGCTGGCTCAGTACCCGGCTCGAGTTCAATGACAAATTCCACCTGACGGTGTGGAGGCATGCCTGGAAGTTCTTCAGGAAAGACGTCTTGATATTTGTTTACCACCGGAATTTGAGATATGGCATTAATTTCGCCCTTATCATTGAGAAGATAGTGTTATCCCTGGAGGCAAAGATAATGACATCTTCATCAGGATGAGTCATCTTGACTTCCTTCTGTGCACAATCGATGTGAGCATCATGCTGAGAAAGCCAATCCATTCCGAGGATGAGGTCGATGTCAGAATTACCAAGAACCACCGGTTTAGCCAGAAATCGATAATCACCCATGTGAATAGAAACATTCGGAGCAAATATGTTGGAAGTCATACGTCTCCCCGGAGAAATGACTTGCAACTTCTGAGGCAGACTTTGGACGTCAACATTATACTTGGATGCAAATGGTTGAGACATGAAAGAACATGAAGCACCTGAATCAAACAACACTTTAGCTAGAAAAGAGTTAACTGAGAGGTTACCAAAATCACATCAGAAGAATTCTCCGCATGTGCTGCATTCATCAGATTCACCCTTGCTGCCTTTGGATCATGCTTGACCATAGCGGTACCGACAGGTGGAGGAGGCGGAAGGCGCCTTGGGTTGTTGCACTTGTTGGAATAATGACCCTTCTGGCCACACTTGTAGCAAGTAACCTCAGAAAGTGGACGAGCAGGAGGAACACTTGGTCTTGGAGCTTGGAACTGTTGCTTGGACTGCTTGTTGGAGTTGGATGGGTGGGAGAAACCACGACCACCAGCATTCTTGTTGTTGTTGGAGTTGTTGTATGGAGCTCGAATCACTGGAGGAGGAGGAAGCCAAAATTTATGTTGCTTCGAGACCATCTGAGACGATGAGGAGGAGTGAACGGCATCTCGAATCCTCTTTTTAGAAGCCTCCATCTTAAGCTGAGCTGCCTCTTGTTTCAAAGCCATGTTATTGAATTTGTCGAATTCATCGGGCTCGAACAAGGTGAGAGCAAGTTGAAGTTCATCTTTGAGACCTCCACGGAACTGGTAGATTTTGCTCTTAGCATCAGGAATGTCTTGCTTAGCATAGCGGGCGAGGTTTTGGAACTTGACATTATACTGATAGACTGTCATAGAGCCCTGCTTCAGGTTGCGGAATTGCTCACGCATACCCTCGATGACACTTGTTGGAATGTGGTGAGAGCGAAAGTCCTTGCAGAAATCCTCCCAAGAGATCACACGACCTGTCCTAGAGTCTTTGTACTGCTGCCACCAATCAGCTGCTTGGTCTTTGAGTTGGAAGGCTGCAAACTTCACATAATCCTCTTCCTTCACATTACTGCACTCAAAATGCTTCTTGATATCGGTTAACCAATCTTCAGCATCAAGAGGGTCGACACAGTAACTGAAAGCTTTTGGATTATTGGCCAAGAACTGGTTGAGAGTAGCATGGTGCTGCTGGTTGAAGAAGTTGCCTTGATTCCTTGGAACACCCTGATTAGCTTGATTAGCTTGCATCTGCTGCATCATCTGCATCAACATCTGGGTGTTCTGAGTTGTCTGCATTATCGCTCTCCAAGCCTCAGACGGGGGAGGAGGGGAAGGCGGACGGTCTGGGACCTCTTCACCCTCTGGGTTAGCATTGGGAACCCTTTTCGGAGCCATCCTGAAAGAGATGACCACGAATCAGCAATTGATAGACAGAAGGTATAAGCTGAATCAATGGAATGAATTGCAACAAGTCTTCACTATAATCATTCGAACAATAGGAACGAATGAAATCATTCGAACAAGAGGAACGAATGAAATTCTCAGTTAAATGATAACATCAATCTTCACGAGAAGCCACATAGGGGACAAAAGGAAAAATAAGAAAAACAACAAGGTACAGATGGAAAACAAACACAAGGTAGGAGCTTCGTTCGACATTTTCGTGTTGTAAGCATATGAACGCGTTACGAAAGGGTTTTGCAATCCCCGGATCAACATACCCAAGGACCCTTTAAGATGCAACTCCTGATCGGAACATCGGTCATAAAACCACTTCACTCAATGTAGAACCCCGAACTCGCTAACCTGCATTCGTTGGAAGAATGCCTACGATCTACTGGATAAACCCACCTATTAATTTCCGAAAGTTTCCAGTTATGCAATCAGGTGTTGGGGATACAGGGGAAGCACCGCGCAATCAACTCTAAACCTACATCCAGCTGTATCCATCCTTCAACACATGACCAGTCTTTCTCGGAAACTGTCTACCTCGGACCTTCGAAAAGCATCCACTATAACAAGCTATGGCAATACTCCCGAACTACCTCCCCAGTACTGGGTGATGTCGGGGTTATCTTGCCACTAACCGTATAGGAGAGATTTTTTATGTCGGCCGTCTTAAGTATTTAGTACTGCCGCGATATGCTTGTGACGACAATACCCCGAAGCTCAACTCCCCGGGACACTGCCACAACCCCTAATGTCAGGAGGCATCGAGAACAATATTCTCGTCACAAGAACATCGAAACAATCCCAGAATACTCGCGAGATTCCTAAAAAAAATTTGGTGCAATTTTTTAAGATAGAAGAGACAAGAGTAGACGTCAGGAGTCCTCACCAGAGAGAAAGGGGATGAGAAACAAAGAAATCCTACTATCCATAATATAGGACTCAAAAATATTTTTCAGTGTGTGCCTAGACTCGACTGTCAACGATTCGATCAATCAGTGGGGGCTCCTAGGTCGGAGAAGGATCTGAATACCAACTTGTAATGCCCAGGATGGGACTATATCTCCTACGTGTCGAGGCACGACTTAGAGACATAACCCCATGCTGGAATGATCGCAAGTTTGGTAATCTTTGCTCAACTCATGTAAAAAATGGGGATGGAAAACATAAATAGCTGGCTTACACTCGCCACGTCACACAAATACAATACATGTCTCAATCATCATTCAATAAAACATCATAGCCCTCTAAGGGTAAAATCCAAATGACAAGATACCAAACATAATTTAAATCCACAGGTCGGATCGAATCCTAGTAGAAGTCTCCACTACTGATCATCAGGATAACGAACTTAGTAACGACTACGCTCCTCGTCATACTCCCAGTCTAGCTCGGTGCCATCACCTGGATAGCTCACCATCGGACCTGCATCTGGTGTGGTGAAGTAACTGTGAGCCATAGAGGACTCAGCAATCCCGTTCCCGGGTAACAAGACTATTCAAGCCTTGGGAGAGGATAAGGCTGAAGAAAAGAATAAGTGTCTGCAGCAGCAACTAGCACTAGCTTACGTGAAAGAGAGCGAGAAGAGAGCGCCTCGATCGAGAGATGATCACGAAGTGATCCTAGCTAAAGCTCAGCAAACATAACCCCACCGTGTTCAACTCCCGAATCCCTATTCGGAAATTGACAGTCACGGTACACACGCTGGTAGTGTATTAGAACAATGTGTCAAGTTATCTACAACCGGATATTAACAAGCTCCCATCTGCCACATAACCGTGGGCACGGCTTTCGAAAGTTCATAACCCTGCAGGGGTGTTCCAACTTGGCCCATGACAAGCCCACGATCCGCGGAGTCGCAACTCCAAAGGTGGGAAGACCCGAGTATTCTTGGAATCCCGTGCTCAAGATACTCCGAACTAAGGTAAGGCTAATCAAGGAAATCCTCCCGGCGTGTCGACACCCTGATGGTAGCCGCGCGTATCTAGTCTCAGGACACGACCGGATGGGTGAAGCTACGGGTTTATATCAATCCTCGAGTTCCCTCGTGGTGACCCCGCAGGCTCCCCGTTTCGGACCAACACTCATGAGGAGCACTGGCCCGGGGTTGTTGATTAAGAACTCGGGTTTGCAAGACCCTATGCAAGTTTTATTAGTTATTAGGCGAATAGTACCAATGTTGGGACTTGCTGGAAAAGACTTAGCACTTAGCGGTTTATCGAGGGGGTCCCATACACCCCAACCGTGTTAGGAACGCATAATAAAGGAACATAACACCGGTTTAAACGGTTCCTAACGACATGAGTGGAACAAATCACCAAGCAAAAGGCTTAGCCTTCCACCCTTGCCAATATATAGATGATTTCATTTAAGCATTATATATAGTGTGATATAACCCAACAAACTTCAACATGAAGCAAGCATCTTCAACTTCACCTGCAACTAGCAATGCTATAAGAGGGGCCAAGCGAAGCGTACTTAGCCAAGCAACGGTTTGCATAGGTAGGGTGGTTAAACAGGTTCATGGTTACAAGTAGTAGGCTGACATGAAAGACATGGGCATCGAGGCAAAACTATAGAGCGGAACTGCTAGCAATAGGCAAAGATAGTAATGTTATCGGGGTTCGGTCATCTTGCCTGAAGAGTAGTCGTTCGGATCGAAAGAAGGTTCCTCGTTCACAAGCTCGGTGGTATCCTCGTTCTCGTACTCGTACTCGGTCTCAGCTTCCGGCTCTAAACAATACAATCACACAAGGCACGAATCAACAAGATGCAATGCGCACACAAAAAATGATGGATGCATGATGGATGCACTAAGGATGCACACGGAGCACGGAAAATAGCACTCAAGCAAAACACTTCAAAACATGATAACAATAGGAGATTAAGAATCTACACGGAAAATCAATCAAGTTTCGTATAAGACTCGCTCCAAACGGAGCTACGGGCTAAAAGTTATGCCCGAAACAAGAAACAGGCGAAAGCTGAAAATTACAGCAACATAGCAACTTCGGAGCACAAGATAACTAAGCTACAGCACTCAAATATCATGGCAAAGAGCATGAACAGAAACTAGACACATCCTACATCAAATAAGTCCAAAGGTGCACCCCCAAAGGAGCCACGGATCAATAGCAACAAGCTTGGACATATTGAACTTGACAACAAAATCCTGACAGCAGAATTTTATTGAAACTTTGGAGCAAAAGTTAAATATGCTACAGCCACTTAAATAAGCATGTGAGAACATGAATGGATAGCCAACAAAATATACTACAAGGAACCATCAAGAGACACTCCAAAACTATGATGGTTTGTCCTAGAACAGCACGCAAACATGGCATCGGAACATTACAGATTCCAGACTTAGTGAAAATCCACTAAGTGTTAAAACAGCAGTTTCACCATGGCATCTCTAAGAGCAAGTTTAAGTCACCTCGAAACTAAACATGGCAAGTGGTAAGCAACACATCAAAGTACACATGATGGTGATCCCGAAACATACAAGCATGCATCATGGAGATAAACACAACGATAGCAATGAGCTCAACAAGATGGCATTTCATAACAAGTTAAATAACTAAACAGCCACATAGCACTTTGCAACGAAGATAAACATGGCAAGATTAAATCTATCATGCAACCTAACACAAGCAACATGTAGAGCATGGCAAGACGAACACGTGGACATGTCATTTGCATCATTCGGATAAACGAGCTAAAAGATATCACTATGCAAAGATGGCATAAAAACAACACATAGCAGCAGTTTATAACGGGATGCACTCTTGCAACAGAAAAATAAGCATCTAGATGATCTCAAACATGCATGGCACAAAGGAAAGAAACGTAGTGCTAATCACCACGAACGTCTAGACATGTCATTTGCGCAAAACGGAGCAACACACAAGAAGTTAACACAGTTCTAATATTGCATCAGCACACAAACAACAAGGACTTAGGGATTTTGAAGCAACCTTCTCTCAGATCTGGGAAAAAAAAGGCTCGGGCCAGATCTGGATCCGGTCGGCCCGGTCGGAGGCGGCTGGCCCAGGCGGACGGAGAGGCCCGCGGCTTGGAGAAGGCCCGGCGGCGGATCTGGCCACTGGGAGGTGGAGTGGGCCGGCTCGGGGCCTCGGCGGCTGAGGCGAAGGCGCGGCCCAGGCGGGGTCGCGGCCTGGCGGCTGGAGGCGCTGGCCTCGGCTGGGCCTGGCTGGCGGGGAGGCCCAGGAGGCGGAGGAGCGAAGCGGCCCGGAGAGGCCTGGCTCCGGCGGCCCGACGCGGGAGAGAGGCGGCCTGTGCGGCGCGGCTCCGCGGGAGGTAGGCGGGCTGAGGCGAGCGGTGCGGCCCAGGCTGGATCGGGCCGTGCGGGAGGGAAGGAGCGATCCAGGCTATCGAGGCTCGGCGCAGCGCTTCGGTCAATGGCGACTGGATCGGGACGGTCGAGGCGCTGGATCCCCGATCCAGTGAACTGGCGGCGGCGGTTGGCTTCGATCGAAGCGGAGGAAGAGGCTGGCGCCTGGTAGGTGGCGGATCCGGCGGCTGCAGTGCCGCCCGGCGGCGGGGATGGTGAGGAACGGCTGTGAGGTGAGAGGAGGGCGTTTCCGGCGAGGTGGAGGAAACTCCGGCGAACTCCGGCGAGATTCCAGCGAAGTCTCCGGCGAGGTGGTGGCTGGAGGAAGGGGATGAAGTGGGGGCTAGGGTTTCCTTGATTTGGGGCAAAATTTGGGGGAGTGGACAAATATATAGGCACAAGTAGCTAGGGTTGTCCAAATGGAGTGCGGTTTTCGGCCACCGGATCAGATTTGGATGGCCTAGATGATAGAAGTGGCTAGGAGTGGTTTGGTGGGCTGTTGGAGGGGTGTCTTGGGCCTCAAAGTGGAGGCACTTTGAGCCCACGAGAATAACTGTTGAGGTAGCAAACGGACTCGAAACGCGACGAGATTTGACAGGCGGGTTACACACACCAAAAAAACAACACACGACAAGACTCACGCCAAACCGGTAACGTTACACGGCCAAACACCAAAGTAGGCCTACGGGACGCCACGGACACGTGAGGGAGCTCCGGAACGCGAAACGGACAACGGGAAGGAACGCGTGGAACCGGATGCAACCGACAACACAAATGCAATGCAATGCACATGACTACATGCTATGAATGAATGCCACACACGCACACAACAAAATGACGAAAACCCGAAAGACAAAGAACCCGAAAAGGAATAGATGAAGCCGGAGATATATTATATGCCCAAAAGGGAAAGTATTACATCCGGGGCATTACAGGTAGTACCGCTGGTGTCGGGAAAAATTCGCAGATCGGGATCGGGGCGAATTTGGGGCGGAAATGGATGATTTCGGGGGTGAAGTTGGATGGATTTCGTGGATGGAAAGTGGTGAAACTTGGGGAGATGCTAGATCCACTCGAAACCAAGAAAATCCAGGGATCAAATCCAACAAAACATCATCAAACCAACAAATCACAAAAAAAAGTTGGGGCTATTTTTGGTGGGGATTTTCGAAATTGGGCAAGAACACAACAAATTTAGGCTAGAAAACAAGAAGGGGGGCTCCAATTTCATGAGAAACCTGGCTCTGATACCATGATGTTGGAGGGTGGAACCCTAGGTGGAGATCTTTCACGAATTGGAGGGGAATTCCCAAGAACAAGAAGGACACAAGGGAAGAACACAAGAGAAACACTCAAGAACAAGTCCAATCACACATCCACTAGACTCACAAACACATGAGATCCACAAGGTACACGAACCATCAAAGGGAAATAAGATACATGGTAGAGTTCATCCCAATCCTATGAGGAGAGAGGTCTTGATAATCCACAAGGATTCTTCTCCCGTGGGAGGTCTTGCATCCACTAGGGATCTTCTCCAAGGTGGAGGTCTTGGCCTCCAATGGAGTAGTCTCTCTCTCTCTCAAGAGGAGAAGGTAGGAGCAAAGCTCACATACAAATGAGCTATCATATTTGCTAACCTTAGAAAGGAGGTGGAGGTGGTCTATTTATAGTCTAAGCCACAAAGGGGTAAGTGGTGAGGGATACAAGGCCAAAGGCCGACGGTTGCGCACAGGCAGGGCGGTAGTACCGGAACCTCGGGCGGTAGTACCGCTTGGGAGCAGTAGTTCCGCTTGGGAGCGGTAGTACCGCTTGTAAGCGGTAGTACCGCCCGTTCCGGACTAGACAGGCCATTCTTCTTCCGTCTTCGCTTCCATGCTTCCCTCGCTGATGGTGTAGGCATTCCTTGGTGCTTGCGCTCCTCCTCGTCGTCCGTGAAGCTCCGGCAATACCTATGCATGCACACGAGTGGAGAGTCAAGTAGTATACCATCCTCGAAGGGGTCAAGTGAACACGTGTAAAGGAGAAGATTCACCTTTATGTATGAGAAGTAGATGGCGCACGTGTCACTTGCCAAATGGGCTCTTGACATGGTGATGTCCGTAGGATGCTCCGCATCACGGTTTCAACCACTTTATACTGAAAGAGGTTGAAGACCCTGTAGGTGTGCGAGCCCCTTACGTAACCAAGCATAGAACCTTCACGTGCTTTCAGTGCAAAGTTGGAAGTTTGATGCGGATATTTTATCCAGCACCTAGCACCAAAGACCTTGAAATAGCTAACGTTTGGCTTCTTACCAGTCAGAAGTTCATAGGATGTTTTCTTGAAGAACTTGTGAAGATAAACTTTGTTGATGATATGACATGCAGTATCAATGGCTTCAGGCCAGAACTTTCTCGGAGACTTGTATTCATCGAGCATAGTGTGTGCCATCTGAATGAGAGTCCTATTCTTGCGCTCCATGATGCCATTCTGCTGAGGTGTGTATGGAGTGGAGAACTCATGCGTGATGTCCAATGTATCTAGATAAGTATCGAGTCTTGTGTTCTTGAACCCACTTTCATTGTCACTTTTGATGTGCTTGATCTTGATGCCATAGTCGTTCATGGCTCGATTGGCGAATCGTCGTAAGACATCTTGCACTTCAGTCTTATAGGGGATTATGTGCACCCACGTATATCTAGAATAATCATCAACGATCATGAAGCCATATAAACCTGCAGTAGTGGAGAGAGTAGAGTAGTGAGTATGGCCAAATAAGTCCATGTGAAGCAGCTTGAAGGGACGTGATGTAGTCATGATTGTCTTTGTGGGATGCTTGGCCCTAGTCATCTTCCCAGCTTCACAAGCACCACACAGAGGATCCTTCTTGAACTTGACGCCCTCGATGCCTATGACATGCTTCTTCTTGGCGACACTGTGCAAGTTCCTCATGCCTGCATGACCCAGTCTTCGATGCCAAAGCCAACACTCTGAAGCTTTTGCAAGAAGACAAATGATGAGTTGTGGTCCTGCAAAGAAATCTACCATATATAGATCACCTCTTCGATATCCTTCGAAGACTAGAGACTTGTTGATGACCCACAAGTGTAGGGGATCTATCGTAGTCCTTTCGATAAGTAAGAGTGTCGAACCCAACGAGGAGCAGAAGGAAATGATAGGCAGTTTTCAGTAAGGTATTTTCTGCAAGCACTAAAATTATCGATAACAGATAGTTTTGTGATAAGATAATTGGTAGCAAGTGACAAAAGGTAAAAGTAAATAAGGTGCAGCAAGATGGCCCAATCCTTTTTGTAGCAAAGGACAAGCCTGGACAAACTCTTATATGAAGGAAAGCGCCCCCGAGGACACATGGGAATTATTGTCAAGCTAGTTTTCATCACGATCATCTGATTCGCGTTCGGTACTTTGATAATTTGGTATGTGGGTGGACCGGTGCTTGGGTGATGTCCTTACTTGGAAAAGCCTCCCACTTATGATTAACCTCTATTGCAAGCATCTGCAACTACAAAATAAGTATTAAGGTAAACATAACCATAGCATGAAACAAGTGGATCCAAATCAGCCCCTTACGAAGCAACGCATAAACTAGGGTTTAAGCTTCTGTCATAGCAACCCATCATCTACTTATTACTTCCCAATGCCTTCCTCTAGGCCCAAATAATGGTGAAGTGTCATGTAGTCTACGTTCACATGACACCACTAGAGGAGAGACAACATACATCTCATCAAAATATCGAACGAAGACCAAATTCACATGACTACTTATAGCAAGACTTCTCCCATGTCCTCAAGAACCAAAGTAACTACTCACAAGACATAATAGTGTTCATGATCAGAGGGGTATTAATATGCAAAATGGATCTGAACATGTGATCTTCCACCAAATAAACCAACTAGCATCAACTACAAGGAGTAATCAACACTACTAGCAACCCACAGGTACCAATCTGAGGTTTGGGTACAAAGATTGGATACAAGATATGAACTAGGGTTTGAGAGGAGATGGTGCTGGTGAAGATGTTGATGAAGATAGCCCTCCCCAAGATGGGAGAGTTGTTGGTGATGACGATGGTGACTATTTCCCCCTCCCGAAGGGACGTATCCTCGGCAGAACAGCTCTACCGGAGCCCTAGATTGGTTTCCTCCAAGGTTCCGCCTCGAGACGGCGGCATCTGGTCTCGAAAGCCTCCTTATGATTTTTTTCCAGGTCAAAACACCTCATATAGGAGAAGATGGGCATCGGGGAGCCATCGGGGGCCCACGAGGCAGGGGGCACGCCCAGGGAGAGGGGGCGCGGCCCCCACCCTCGTGAACAGGTGGTGGCCCCCCTGGTGATCTTCTTTCGCCAGATATTTTTTATATTTTCTGAAACGGTGTCCTGTGAAATTTCGGGGCTTTTTGAGTTGTGCAGAATAGGTTTCCAGAGTTTGCTTCTTTTTCAGCCCAGAATTCCAGCTGCCGGCATTCTCCCTCATCATGTAAACCTTGTAAAATAAGAGAGAAAAGGCATAAGTATTGTGACATAACGTGTAATAACAGCCCATAATGCAATAAATATCAACATATAAGCATGATGCAAAATGGACGAATCACTTGTCAGATTCCATAAATACAAGGCAACGATACCTTCCAAATATCACAATCATGTTTAGATCACATAGCATAGAGACTGACATTAAGTTGTATCCAAGGGATTCAACAAGCATCACTTTATCCATGTGTTGATCCTTTGAGATAGCAACTCTACCAAGACCCAATACCTTGCTTTTACCAGTATATGTGGAAGTGATGTGGCTCTTAGGAGAGGGACGTAGGCTTGAATCCATGACAAGACGACGATCACCAGTCATGTGGTTGGTGCATCCACTATCTGATAGAGGCAAAGGTGTCCCATCTTTCGATGAGATGGTGGCTATCGTTTTGGAGGAAGTCGACTTTGACGATCCAACTACGAACGTGCGAGGACGTCGCGCCTTAGCAATCGCTAAACCAACTCCGAGAGGTTATTGACCATGCCAGAGCACGATCAACCTGACCACAAAGGTCTGTTTCCTGCAGTCAAATGAAGAACAAGCAAGAAACTGAGATTGCAATCTGGATATTGCGAATTCAAGAGGAAAGCTTTATTGATCAAGTGGGGTTCTATGACGTCTTTGTCTGGTCGTTGAACACAAACGAAGTACGCGAAGTTGCAGCTATGGCGAACTTTAATCTAAACAAAACCCAAAGTCTAAACGACGCCCTAAGGGCTGTATATATGGGGGAAAGAGGGGGGAATTTCGTGGCCCTTGGTAGAGGGGTCCGAAACCAACCCTAGCTCATGTTTCCCCACACATACGGACTCTAAAAACAACCTATACTCAAGTATTTCGAAATTACATGGGCCTGGCCCAATAATAAGGTGACGCGGCACCAATAATAGCCTCTGGACGAAATTTATGAAGTGGCATCTTGTATATTTCGTCCAAGGCTTCACGCACTCATTATGGTGGCTTCAAAGTCCTGAAATCATCACTTGTAACTCCATTCTTGTTCCCCTTGCGCATGCCATCATCTCCATGCTTGATCTTGCTCCAATGTTCATCCTTCTTGTCCAAGCTAGGCCCTTCATTTTTAAGCAAGACAAATGTATCCAATTTAGGCAGCATCATATTCTCATGAACATTAGATTCATTACCAAGAAACGAAAGTACCTGGTAATTTAATTGGCGTGCGCGAGCTCTAGTAATTGGACCTATACATGTTTCAGTTGGAGCTGTGGGTGTAACCTTGTTAGTGATGTCCTCATCATCCTCCCCTTCTTGAATTGAAGTCGTCCTCGACGGAAGCTCATCTTCCTCACCCAAGTAAGGCTTCAAATCTGCAATGTTAAATGTGGGACCAACCCCAAAATCTGCAGGCAACTCAATTTTATATGCATTATCATTTATTTTCTCTAACACCTTGAAAGGACCATCAGCACGTGGCATTAGCTTTGACTTGCGCAAATGAGGAAACCTATCCTTACGCAAATGTAACCAAACAAGATCTCCAGGTGCAAAGACAACATGTTTTCTACCCTTATCTCCAACAAGTTTATATTTAGCATGCATGCGCTCAATATTTTCCTTAGTTAACTCATGCATTTTTAAAATCAATTCAGCACGTTGTTTAGCATCAAAATTAACCTTCTCCGAAGATGGAAGAGGCAACAAATCAATAGGTGCACGAGGTAGGAAACCATAGACAACTTCAAAAGGGCACATCTTAGTAGTAGAAAGCAATGAACGATTATAAGCAAATTCAATATGAGGCAAGCATTCTTCCCACATTTTCTTGTTATTCTTCAAAACAGCCCTAAGCATAGTAGACAAAGTTATATTGACTACTTCACTTTGTCCATCAGTTTGGGGGTGACATGTAGTACTAAAAAGCAGTTTAGTCCCCAACTTAGCCCATAAACATCTCCAAAAGTGGCTAAGAAATTTAGTATCACGATCTGAAACAATAGTATTTGGCACACCATGCAAGCGAATAATTTCACGGAAGAACAAATCAGCAACATTAGCAGCATCATCGCTTTTATGACATGGTATAAAGTGTGCCATCTTCGAGAACCTATCCACGACAACAAATATGCTATCCCTCCCCTTCTTTGTTCGAGGTAAACCCAGAACAAAGTCCAGAGATATATCTTCCCAAGGAACACTAGGGACAGGCAAAGGCATATATAAACCATGAGGATTGAGTCGTGACTTAGCTTTTTGACATGTAGTGCAGCGACCAACAAAACGCTCAACATCCCGTCGCATCTTTGGCCAAAAGAAATGTGTAGCAAGTACGTCCTCCGTCTTCTTCACGCCAAAGTGTCCCATTAATCCTCCTCCATGCGCCTCCTGCAACAAGAAAAGACGAACAAAGCTAGCTAAAATGCATAGCTTGTTAGCACGCAACACTAATCCATCATTAACGACGAACTTGTTCCATGTTCTCCCTTCTTTACAATTCTGCAATACATCTTTAAATTTAGCATCATGCACATATTGAACTTTGATGGTCTCCAAACCAAATATTTTAAAGTCAAGTTGTGATAGCATAGTATAACGATGAGACAATGCATCAGCAATAACATTTTCTTTTCCCTTCTTGTGTTTAATAACATAAGGGAAAGTCTCTATGAATTCAACCCATTTAGCATGTCTACGGTTCAGTTTTGCTTGACTTTTAATGTGCTTCAAAGATTCATGATCAGAATGTATAACAAATTCTTTGGGCCATAAATAATGTTGCCATGTTTCCAAAGTCCGAACAAGAGCATATAATTCCTGATCATAAGTAGAATAATTCAGACTAGGCCCACTCAATTTTTCAGAAAAGTATGCAACAGGTTTACCATCTTGTAATAACACACCTCCTAACCCAATTCCACTAGCATCACATTCAAGCTCAAAAGTCTTATTAAAATCAGGAAGTTGGAGTAAAGGAGCATGTGTCAACTTATCTTTCAATACCGTGAATGCTTCTTCCTGTGCAGTACCCCAAACAAAAGGCACATCCTTCTTTGTAAGCTCATTGAGAGGTGCAGCAATGGTGCTGAAATCTCTCACAAAACGCCGATAGAATCCAGTGAGGCCAAGGAAACTCCTCACGTGTGTGACCGTTTTGGGCTGCGGCCAACTCTCAATAGCTTCAATCTTGGCTTTATCAACCTCAATTCCCTATGGAGTAACAACATAGCCAAGAAAAGATACCCGGTCGGTGCAAAAGGTGCACTTTCCAAGGTTACCAAACAAACGTGCATCACGTAGAGCAATGAAAACAGCACGCAAATGTTCCAAATGTTCCTCCAAACATCAATATATCATCAAAGTAAACTACCACAAATCGTCCAATGAAAGCACGTAAAACTTCATTCATTAATCTCATGAAAGTACTATGTGCATTAGTTAACCCAAAAGGCATGACTAACCACTCATATAATCCAAACTTAGTTTTAAATGTTGTTTTCCATTCATCTCCCAATTTCATACGAATTTGATGGTATCCACTACGCAAATCAACTTTGGAGAATATTGTAGAGCCACTCAATTCATCAAGCATATCATCTAGCCTAGGAATAGGATGACGATAACGAATAGTAATATTATTAATGCATCTACAATCAACACACATACGCGATGTACCATCCTTTTTCGGCACTAGAATAATAGGAAGAGCACAAGGACTAAGGGATTCGTGTATATAACCTTTGTCAAGTAGCTCCTGTACTTGACGCATAATCTCCTTCGTCTCTTCTGGATTGGTACGGTATGGTGCGCGGTTGGGTAGCGATGCACCGGGAATTAAGTCAATCTGATGCTCAATCCCTCGAATAGGTGGTAATCCCGGTGGCACGTCTTGTGGAAAAACGTCGGCGAACTCCTACAAAATGTTATTGACAGCAGGAGGCAAAGAGGAAGGCACGTCCTCGAATGAAAATAATGCCTCTTTACACACAAAAGCATAGCAAACTGATTTGCTAAAATCTAGCTCATCAATATCAGATTTGGTGGCAAGTAAACATGTACTTTTCAATTTAATTTCAGAAGCAACAGTAGATGGTTTATTATTAGGCTTCATTTGTTGCTCAAATTCTTTTGCCACAATCTGATTTTCACTCTTATTTTTCTCCTGTTTTGCTTTATTAGCTCTATTAATATCATCTTTCAAAATGGAATCAGGAGTCATAGGAAGCAAAGTAATATTTTTATCCTTATGAACAAGAGTATACTGATTGTTTCTACCATGGTGTATAGAATTTTTATCAAATTGCCATGGTCTACCAAGTAATAAGGAACATGCTTGCATAGGTACCACATCACAATCAACATAATCAGAATATGTAGAGATACTAAAATGCACACGAACAGTACGTGTTACCTTAACCTTGCCATTGTTGTTGAACCATTGGATGTAGTAAGGATGTGGATGTGGTCTTGTGGTGAGAGATAGCTTCTCCACCATCTCCATGCTAGCCAAGTTGCTGCAACTCCCTCCATCTATGATCACGCGAACAGAACATTCCTTCACAACTCCCTTTGTATGGAACAAATTATGCCTCTGATTTTGCTCATATTGTGTAACCTGCACACTCAAAACACGTTGAGCAACTAAACATTCATACCTGTGAGCATCTTCAGGAGCCATGTATTGCGTCTCATGATCAGAATCGTCTCCACCGTGTTCTTCACGTGTAATAAGAGCCAAAGTCTCCTCATCATAGTCACTAGCGGATTCATATCCACCATCCTCAGTAGCAATCATCACACACTGAGATTTGCATTCTCTCGCAAAATGTCCTCTTCCCTTACAACGACGACAAATAATATCACTGGTGTGCCCTGTTGATGCCATGGAAGAAGAAGAACTCTGTGCAGGCCCAATAGGTATGCTCTTGGCAGATAATGGTGGTTGTGCCTGCGTCCTTGTATCACGGCTGGAGGTAACAGCTGATGGAGGTGTCGGTGCAGTAGAATGTGTGGAAGTAGAGGATGCACGCGGTGTCCATGATGAAGGTCAACCTGCAGAAAAGTTAGTCCGCGCCAATGCATGTCGATCCTGCACTTCACGTTCGGCTTTACAAGCAAGATGGAATAAATGAGTGATATTATTATAATCCTTATACTCTAGAATGGTCTGAATCTCTTTATTTAATCCACCCATAAAACGTGCAAGCATAGCTTCATTCTCCTCAACAATACCACATCTAATCAGGCCAGTTTGTAATTGCTGATAATATTCTTCTACAGAATTTTTTCCTTGTCTTAAGCGCTGCAATTTTTGAAGTAATTCACGGTGATAATATGGTGGAACCCAACGAGTACGCATAGCAGTTTTCAAAGCAGCCCAAGTAGTTGGAATATTATCCAGATGTAATCTACAATATTCAGACCACCACACACAAGCAAAACTAGTGAAAGCACAAAGAGCAGCAGCAACACGTCTCTCCTCGGGATATTTTAAACATGTAAAATGTTGTTCAGTTTCTAAGTCCCAAGTAAGATATATATCAGGAACATATCTACCCTCAAATGGTGGAATATTAAATTTTAGTTTAGGGAGATGGTCATGATCGCGTACCTGAGGGTATGGTGTAGCCCTACCATTGCGATTATATGCATGTGGACGACCTGGTTGTTGTGGTGCTGGTTGTTGCACGTAGTTCTAATTTTGATCAACCTCTTCCTCGTAATCCCCCGCATAATCGTCCTCCTCCTCAGCAACAGCAGGAGCCACAGAAGTATCAACAGCAGCACCAACAGGTTGGCCAGGCAGAAGAGGGACACGGCTCGCTTTGCGGAGGGCGATTTCGTGACGTGAAGGTGGTGGCTGTTGTTGTTGCAACGGTGCAGCAGGTGGAGGTAGACGCGCAAGCACTTCAGCGAATTTGGCATCCAACTTGGTGTCAATTGACTTCTTAATGCCATCCATCCTCGCTAGTGCGTTGTCAAAACTGGTCATGACATCTGCTACCTGTTGACCCATCATTTGCTGAAATTTATCATGCAACTCCTTGTTTGTCATGTTCTCCCAGTCAGTCTCGTCGACTTGTGATCCTGGCATGGTTAGCAGCAATAGAAACACACAGAATTATGATCCTACAGACTACTATAAAATGGTGGTGGTGGGGCGTCACAAATCCGTCAAGCAAAACTCAAATTCTTACCAGTTCTTACCCAGCAGCAGGTGGTGATCGGCAATCATGGTAGTCAAAACTCTCAAAGGTTGGATCGATTACCAGGGAGAGTCAAACGCACGACGTAGAAGTATGTGGAGCTGGGAAGGCTTATAAGATGGTAGCAAAAAGGGTCAGCAATAATCAATTCAGAGATGCAAAGTTGAATAAACGCTCAATGACGGTACTGTGCTGGTTCTAGGCTAGACCGTACTAGAGACGCGAGCCTAGAACACTAACAAAATCACGGCGCTGCACGTAATCAAGGGGAAAGCACACTCTGGAAAAAAAATCGCCTCTTTTTTGCGCTGCTTTTTTTTGCCGAAAATCACTATAATGGCGAGTGTCTCAAAACACTTCCCAAGTCAAACTAAGATGATAGGCACGAAATTTTTTTGACGATTTTTTTTCGGAATCAGGGCAGCGACGACGAAAAAGTGCGGTAAAAAAACAATATGGTGGCACGTGTCTCAAAAGACTCAGAAAAGCCCAAAAATAGGATAGGGAAAAAATATTTTCACCTGCCGAAATTTTGGCCTAAAAACTGCCCGGGGGTCTCCGGACTCTTTTTTTTCGAGACCTACTCAGGCAAGGAAACACGAAACCGAAACTAGATGGATCTCGAAAGCCAATCTAAAACGAAAAGAACTCGGATTGGTGGTGGATATGTGGTGGTAGAATATGGCAGCGGTGGTGGTATATGGCAGCGGTGGTGGTATATGGATATGGATTGGTGGTGGCATATGGATACGGATCGGTGGTGGTATGTGGCAGTAGCGATGAGGATGTTGCGGCGGTGGCGTGGCAACTTATGACCAGAACTCGAAACTCTAAAAGACTAGACGCTAAGACCAGCAACTTGACACGGTGATGCAATCGCAAATTCAACTAAGCAAACACGGAAAAGATTATGCAATGGCTCAGACTGGTTCGGATATGATGAACTAACCCTAATTTTTTTTGGCTTTTTGGTGGACTGTAGGTATGAAGAACAGACTCGATCTAATCTACAAAAAACTGTAAAATCTCACCGAGCAACCTGGAAATCTGATACCACTTGATAGAGGCAAAGGTGTCCCGTCTTCCGATGAGATGGTGGCTATTGTTTTGGAGGAAGTTGACTTTGACGATCCGACTACGAACGTGCGAGGACGTCGCGCCTTAGCAATCGCTAAACCAACTCTGAGAGGTTATTGACCACGCCGGAGCACGATCAACCTGACAACGAAGGTCTGTTTCCTACAGGCAAACAAAGAACAAGCAAGAAAATGAGATTGCATTCTGGATATTGCGAATTCAAGAGGAAAGCTTTATTGATCAAGTGGGGTTCTGTGACGTCTTTGTCTGGTCGTTGAACACAAACGAAGTACGTGAAGTTGCAGCTATGGCGAACTTTAATCTAAACAAAACCCAAAGTCTAAACGACGCCCTAAGGGTTGTATATATGGGGGAAAGAGGGGGGAATTTCGTGGCCCTTGGTAGAGGGGTTCGAAACCAACCCTAACTCTTGTTTCCCCACACATACGGACTCTAAAAACAGCCTATACTCAAGTATTTCGAAATTACATGGGCCTGGCCCAATAATAAGGTGACGCGGCACCTATAATAGCATGTGGATGAAATTTATGAAGTGGCATCTTGTATATTTCGTCCAAGGCTTCACGCACTCATTATGGTGGCTTCAAAGTCCTGAAATCATCACTTGTAACTCCATTCTTGTTCCCCTTGCGCATGCCATCATCTCCATGCTTGATCTTGCTCCAATGTTCATCCTTCTTGTCAAAGCTAGGCCCTTCATTTTTAAGCAAGAGAAATGTATCCAATTTAGGCAGCATCATATTTTCATGAACATTAGATTCATTACCAAGAAACGAAAGTACCCGGTAATTTAATTGGCGTGCGCGAGCTCTAGTAATTGGTCCTGTATATGTGTCAGTTGGAGCTGTGGGTGTAACCTTGTTAGTGATGTCCTCATCACTATCAATTATCCATTCAGTGGCTTCCGGTGTAGCACCCTACAGATCAGTTAGCGGTATAGTCTTCACAAAAGGAAGTGTCAAGCATAAAGATTTGACGAACAAGCATGCTATCAAAGTTAAGGTACTTGTTAGGCATGATAGGAAGCTTGTCAAGAAACCATGGGACGAAATATATGGTAAGACCATTTTGACATTTTATCTTGCGTCCCACAAGAAGTTTTAGGTCCCCAACATCGGCGTCTGAAGTCTTTGATTTCTGGCTGGAGACCTTTCGCTGCAAGAGAAGTTAATTCTTCTTGACCACCCACATCTTTAGGGGTGGCTTAGAAGCAATAATTCTAAGTGCACCATCTGAGAATTTTGGCTTGAGAGCTCGAGCAAATAGCTTTGCAGGAGTTGAATAATACTCATATGAATATGCAGAGGAGTTCTTTGTTTTATGAACAAAGCGGTTAGATGAAACATGCCCATATTCATGAGTCTGATGATAATCTCCCTTCAAAAGATTTTTGTTAGGGTGACCTTGTGAGGTCCTCTGTCTGTATGAGGCCTTTGGGCCATATGAAGCCTTTGATCTGGGGTTTGTCTTCTTCCCAGGTGGTGTCATGATGACATTCACTGAAAGCTTTTTGAGAAGACATTTTGGAACCCAGATCTTCTTCATAGGTGACCCATTCCTGCAGTTAGTTCCAATGAATCTGGTGATAGAGGCAAAGGTGTCCCGTCTTTCGATGAGATGGTGGCTATCGTTTTTGGTGGACTAGACTTTGACGATCCGACTACGAACGTGCGAGGACGTCGCGCCTTAGCAATCGCTAAACCAACTCCGAGAGGTTATTGACCACGCCGGAGCACGATCAACCTGACCACGAGGGTCTATTTCCTGCAAGCAAACGAAGAACAAGCAAGAAACTAAGATTACAATCTGGATATTGCGAATATAAGAGGAAAGCTTTTTTGATCAAGGTGGGGTTATGTGACGTCTTTGTCAGATCGTTGAACACAAACGAAGTACGCGAAGTTGCAACTATGGCGAACTTTAATCTAAATAAAACCCAAAGTCTAAACGATACCCTAAGGGTTGTATATATGGAAGAAGAGGGGGGAATTTCGTGGCCCTTGTAGGAGGGGTCCGAAACCAACCCTAACTCTTGTTTCCCCACACATAGGACTCTCAAAACAGCCTATACTCAAGTATTTCGAAATTACATGGGCCTGGCCCAATAATAAGGTGACGCAGCACCTATAATAGCCTCTAGACAAAATTTATGAAGTGGCATCTTGTATAATTCGTCCAAGGCTTCACGCACTCATTATGGTGGCTTCAAAGTCCTGAAATCATCACTTGTAACTCTGTTCTTGTTCCCCTTGTGCATGCCATCATCTCCATGCTTGTTCTTGCTCCAATGTTCATCCTTGTTGTCCAAGCTATGCCCTTCATTTGTAAGCAAGACAAATGTATCCAATTTAGGCAGCATCATATTCTCATGAACATTAGAACCATTGCCAAGAAACGAAAGTACCAGGGAATTTAATTGGCGTGCGCGAGCTCTAGTAATTGGTCATGTATATGTATTAGTTGGGGCTGTGGGTGTAACCTTGTTAGTGATGTCCTCATCATCCTCGCCTTCTTGAATTGAAGTCGTCCTCGATGGAAGCTCATCTTCCTCACCCAATTAAGACTTCAAAACTGCAATGTTAAATGTGGACTAACCCCAAAATCTGCAGGCAGCTCAAGTTTATATGGATTATCATTTATTTTCTCTCACACCTTAAAAGGACCATCAGCACGTGGCATTAGCTTTGACTTTCTCAAATTAGGAAACCTATTCTTACGCAAATGTAACCAAACAAGATCTCCAGGTGCAAAGACAACACGTTTTCTACCCTTATCTCCAACAATTTTATATTTAGCATTCATGCGCTCAATATTTTCCTTAGTTAACTCATGCATTTTTAAGATCAATTCAGCATGTTGTTTAGCATCAAAATTAACCTTCTCCCAAGATGGAAGAGGCAACAAATCAATAGGTGCACGAGGTAGGAAACCATAGACAATTTCAAAAGGGCACATCTTAGTAGTAGAATGCAACGTACGATTAGAAGCAAATTCAATATGAGGCAAGCATTCTTCCCATATTTTCTTGTTATTCTTCAAAACAGCCCTAAGCATAGTTGACAATGTTCTATTGGCTACTTCAATTTGTCCATCAGTTTGGGGGTGACAAGTAGTACTAAAAAGCAGTTTAGTCCCTAACTTAGCCCATAAACATCTCCAAAAGTGGCTAAGAAATTTAGTATCACGATCTGAAACAATAGTATTTGGCACACCATGCAAGCAAATAATTTCACGAAAAAACAAATCAGCAACATTAGCGGCATCATCACTTTTATGACATGGTATAAAGTGTGCCATTTTTTAGAACCTATCCCCGACAACAAATATGCTATCCCTCCCCTTCTTTGTTCGAGGTAAACCCAAAACAGAGTCCATAGATATATCTTCCCAAGGAATACTAGGGACAGGCAAAGGCATATATAAACCATGAGGATTGAGTCGTGACTTAGCTTTTTGACATGTAGTGCAGCGAGCAACAAAACGCTCAACATCCCATCTCATCTTTGGCCAAAAGAAATGTGTAGCAAGTACGTCCTCTGTCTTCTTCACGCCGACGTGTCTCATTAATCCTCCTCCATGCGCCTCCTGCAACAACAAAAGATGAACAGAGCTAGCTCGAATGCATAGCTTGTTAGCACGAAACCCAAATCCATCATTAACGACGAACTTGTTCCATGTTCTCGCTTCTTTACAATTATGCAATACATATTTAAATTCAACATCATGCACATATTGATCTTTGATAGTCTCCAAACCAAATATTTTAAAGTCAAGTTGTGAAAGCATAGTATAACGACGAGACAATGCATCAGCAATAACATTTTCTTTTCCCTTCTTGTGTTTAATAACGTAAGGGAAAGTCTCTATGAATTCAACCCATTTAGCATGTCTACAGTTCAGTTTTGCTTGACTTTTAATGTGCTTCAAAGATTCATGATTAGAATGTATAACAAATTCTTTGGGCCATAAATAATGTTGCCATGTTTCCAAAGTCTGAACAAGACCATATAATTCCTTATCATGAGTAGAATAATTCAGACTAGGCCCACTCAATTTTTTAAAGAAGTATGCAACAGGTTTACCATCTTGTAATAACACACCTCCTAACCCAATTCCACTAGCATGACATTCAAGCTCAAAGTCTTATTAAAATTAGGAAGTTGGAGTAAAGGAGCATGTGTCAACTTATATTTCAATATCGTGAATGCTTCTTCCTGTGTAGTCCCCCAAACAAAAGGCACATCCTTCTTTGTAAGCTCATTGAGAGGTGCAGCAATGGTGTTGAAATCTCGCACAAAACGCCTATAGAATCCAGCGAGGCTGAGGAAACTCCTCACCTGTGTGACCGTTTTGGGTTGCGGCCAACTCTCAATAGCTTCTATCTTGGCTTTATCAACCTCAATTCCCTGTGGAGTAACAACATAGCCAAGAAAAGATACTCGGTCGGTGCAAAAGGTGCACTTTCCAAGGTTACCAAACAAACGTGCATCACGTAGAGCAATAAAAACAACACGTAAATGTTCCAAATGTTCCTCCAAAGATCTGCTATCAATCAATATATCATCAAAGTAAACTACCACAAATCGTCCAATGAAAGCACGTAAGACTTCATTCATTAATCTCATGAAAGTACTAGGTGCATTAGTTAACCCAAAAGGCAAGACTGACCACTCATATAATCCAAACTTAGTTTTAAATGTTGCATTCCATTCATCTCCCAATTTCATACGAATTTGGTGGTATCCACTACGCAAATCAACTTTGGAGAATATTGTAGAGCCAATCAATTCATCAAGCATATCATCTAGCCTAGGAATAGGATGACGATATTGAATAGTAATATTATTAATGCCTCTACAATCAACACATATACACGATGTACCATCCTTTTTTGGCACTAGAATAACAGGAACAACACCCAATTCGCGTATACAACCTTTGTCGAGTAACCCATGTACTTGACGCATAATCTCCTTTGTCTCTTCTGGATTGGTATGGTATGGTGCGCGGTTGGGTAGCGATGCACCGGGAATTAAGTCAATCTGATGCTCAATCCCTCGAATAGGCGGTAATCCCGATGGCACGTCTTGTGGAAAGACGTCTGTGAACTCCTGCAAAATGTTAGTGACAGCAGGATGCAAAGAGGAAGGCATGTCCTCGAATAAAAATAATGCCTCTTTGCACAAAAAAGCATAGCAAACAGATTTGCTGAAATCTAAATCATCAATATCAGATTTGGTGGCAAGTAAACATCCACTTTTTAATTTAATTTTAGATGCAACATGATATGATGGTGTGTTATTAGGCTTCATTTGTTTCTCAAATTCTTTTGCCACAATCTGATTTTCACTCTTATTTTACTCATGTTTTGCTTTATTAGCTCTATTAATATCATCTTTGAAAATGGAATCAGGAGACATAGGAAGCAAAGTAATACGTTTATCCTTTTGAACAAGAGTATACCGATTGTTTCTACCATGGTGTATAGAATTTTTATCAAATTCCCATGGTCTACCAAGTAATAAGGAACAAGCTTGCACGGGTACCACATCACAATCAACATAATCATCATATGTGGAGATACTAAATGCACACGAACAGTACGTGTTACCTTAACCTTGCCATTGTTGTTGAACCATTGGATGTAGTAAGGATGTGGATGTGGTCTTGTGGTGAGAGATAGCTTCTCCACCATCTCCATGCTAGCCAAGTTGTTGCAGCTCCCTCCATCTATGATGACGCGAACAGAACGTTCCTTCACAACTCCCTTTGTATGGAACAAATTATGCCTCTGATTTTGCTCCGCTTGTGTGACCTACACACTCAAAACACGTTGAGCAACTAAACATTCATACCTGTCAGCGTCTTCAGGAGCCATGTATTGCGTCTCATTTTCAGAATCATCTCCACCGTGTTCTTCACGTGTAATAAGAGCCAAAATCTCCTCATCATAGTCACTATCGGACTCATAACCACCATCCTTAGTAGCAATCATAACACGCTGAGATGGGCATTTCCTCGCATAGTGACCACGACCAGTGCAACGACAACATATAACATCATGTGTTGGCCCTGTGGATGCCATGGATGAAGACGAGCTCTGCGCGGGACCGGAAGGTGTACTCCTAGTTGACGGTGGTGGTGCTTGTTTTCTTTTAGCATGGCTAGAAGTGACGGATGAATTTGGCGGTGGTGCAGCCGGACGTGTCAAAGTAGAAGATGCACGTGGTGTCCATGATGAAGATCGACATGCAGAATAATTAGTTCGCGCCAAGGCATGTCGATCCTGCACTTCACGTTCAGCTTTGGAAGCAAGATGGAAATAATGAGTGATATTATTATACTCCTTATACTCTAGAATTGTCTGAATCTCTCTATTTAAGCCACCAATAAAACGTGCAAGCATAGCCTCATAAAACGTGCAAGCATAGCCTCATTATCCTCAACAATACCACATTTGAGGGTAATTCCTGATAATATTCCTCTATAGATTTTTTTCCTTGTCTTAAACGCTGAAATTTCTGAAGTAATTCGTGTTGATAATATGGTGGAACCCAACGAGTACGCATAGCAGTTTTCAAAGCAGCCCAAGTAGTTGGAATATTATCTGGATATAATCTACAATATTCAGACCACCACACACAAGCAAAACTAGTAAAAGCACAAAGAGCAGCTGCAACACGTCTCTCCTCGGGATATTTTAAACATGTAAAACATTGTTTGGTTTCTAACTCCCAAGTAAGATATATATCAGGAACATATCTACCCTCAGATGGTGGAATATTCAATTTTAGTTTAGAGAGATGGTCATGATCTCGTACCTGAGGGTGTGGTGCCGCCCTACCATTGCGATTATTTGCATGTGGACGACCTGGTGGTGGTGGTTGCACGTAGTTCAGATTTTGATCAACCTCATCCTCATGACCTCCCGCATAATCATCCTCCTCCTCAGCAGCAGCAGGAGCCACAGAAGTATCAACAGCAGCACCAACAGTTTGGCCAGGCTCAAGAGGGACACGGCATGCTTTGCCGAGGGCTGTTTCGCGATGTGAAGGTGGTTGTTGTTGTTGTTGTTGTTGTTGTTGCAATGGTGCGGCGGGTTGAGCTAGACGCGCAAGCACTTCAGCAAATTTGGCATCCAACTTGGTATCAATTGACATCTTAATGCCATCCATCCTCGCTAGTGCATTGCCAAAACTGGTCATCACATCTTCTACATGTTGACCGATCATTTGCTGAAATTTGTCATGCAACTCCTTGTTCGTCATGTTCTCCCAGTCATGCTCGTAAACTTGTGATCCTGGCATTGTTAGCAGCAATAGAAACACACAAAAATATGATCCTACAGACTACTAGAAAATGGTGGTGATGGGCGTCACAAATCCGTCAAGCAAATCTCAAATTCTTACCAGTTCTTACCCAGCAGCAGGTGGTGATCGGCAACCATGGTAGTCAAAACTCTCAAAACTTGGATAAAGCGATTACCAGGGAGAGTCAAACACACGACGTAGAGGTATGTGGAGCTGGGAAGGCTTATAATATGGTAGCAAAAAGGGTCAGCAATAATCAATTCAGAGATGCAAAGTTGAATAAACGCTCAACGACGATACTGTGCTGGTCCTAGGCTAGACCGCACTAGAGACGCAAGCCTAGAACACTAACAAAATCATGGTGCTGCACGTAATCAAGGGGGAAAGCACACTCTGAATTTTTTTTGCCTCTTTTTTTTGCGCTCTTTTTTTTGCGCTCTTTTTTTTGCGCTCCTTTTTTTTTGTCGAAAATCACTATAATGGCAAGTGTCGCAAAATTCTTCCCAAGTCAAACTAAGATGATAGGCACGAAATTTGTTTGACGATTTTTTTTCGGAACCAGGGCAGCGATGACGAAAAAGTGCGATAAAAAAATAGTATGATGGCACGTGTCTCAAAAGACTCAGAAAAGCCTAAAAATAGGATAGGGAAAAAATATTTTCACCTGTCGATTTTTTTTCCTGAGACCTACGCAGGCAAGGAAACACGAATCCGAAACTATATGGATCTCGAGAACAGACCTAATATAAAAAGAGCTCGGATTGGTGGTGGATATATGATGGTAGGATATGGCAGCGGTGGTAGGTTATGGCAGCGGTGGTGGTATGTTGTAGCAGTGGTGTGATATGGCAGCGGTGGTGGTATGGCAGCAACGATGAATATGGTGCGGCAGCGTGACAACTGTGACAGAACTCGAAACTCTAAAGGACTAGACACTAAGACCAGCAACTAGGCACGACGATGCAACCACAAATTCGACAAAGCAAAACCCTAAAAAGAGTATGCAAAGGCTGAGATTGGTTCGAATATGATGAACTAACCCTAATAATATTTTTTGCCTTTTTCATGGACTATAGGTATGAAGAACAGACTTGATCTAACTATGAAAAATTGGAAAATCTCACCGAGCAACCTGGAAATCTGATACCACTTGATAGAGGCAAAGGTGTCCCGTCTTTCGATGAGATAGTGGCTATCGTTTTTGGTGGAGTAGAATATTGACGATCCGACTACGAACGTACGAGGAGGTCGCGCCTTAGCAATCGCTAAACCAACCCCAAGAGGTTATTGACCACGCCGGAGCATGATCAACCTGACCACGAGGGTCTATTTCCTGCAAGCAAACGAAGAACAAGCAAGCAACTAAGATTGCAATCTGGATATTGCGAATATAAGAGGAAAGCTTTATTGATCAAGGTGGGGTTCTGTGACGTCTTTGTCCTGTCGTTGAACACAAACAAAGTACGCGGAGTTGCAGTTATGGCAAACTTTAATCTAAACAAAACCCAAACTCTAAACAACGCCCTAAGGGTTGTATATATGGAGGAAGAGCGGGGGAATTTCGTGGCCCTTGGAGGAGGGGTCCAAAACCAACCCTAACTCTAGTTTCCCCACACATACGGACTCTAAAAACAGCCTATACTCAAGTATTTCGAAATTACATGGGCTTGACCCAATAATAAGGTGATGCGGCACCCATAATAGCCTCTGGATGAAATTTATGAAGTGGCATCTTGTATATTTCATCCAAGTGATGTAGGGTGGAACCCTAGTGGCCGATCTTTCATGAAATGGAGGGGATCCCACGATGAACACGAAGAACACAAAGGGGAATCACGAGGAGAAACACGAGAGAATCACTCAAACCAACAAGAACAAGTCACACATATGCTAGATCCTCGAAACACAAAGAGATACAAGATCCATAATCAACAAGGGACGATACAAAAGGTAACTGGTTCTTCTCCGTGAGGAGGTCTTGGGGTATCCCGCAGGATCTTCTCCGTGAAGGAGGTCTTGAATCCGTGTGGATCTTCTCCGAAGAGGTACCGCAGTCACTCTCGAGGAGATGAACCACTAGATGAGCAAAGCTCTAGGTATCAAATGAGCTATCACTAAGCTAACCCTAGTACGGAGCTAGGGGACAAGTATATATAGTCCAAGGGGTAAGTTGGGGGATACATGGGGTGAAACCCCTTCATCTGCGCGCAGGCAGGGCGGTAGTACCGGTCCCGGGACCGGTAGTACCGGTTTTAGCTGAATTAGTGGTTGTTCCGGCGTTGCACCGGCCTTGCACCGGTCGATCACAGAAGCTTGACCGGTAGTTGACCGGTAGTTGGCCGGTAGTACCGGTCCACCGGTAGTTGGGCGGTAGTAGACCGGTAGTACCTCTTTCTCTGCGCTGGGAAAATCCTTGTCCATGCGTTTGGTGTCCATCTTGCGCCCTTCCATCTCCTTGTTGGTTCCTGGGTACCTAGGCACACGAAGTGTCTTTGTTTGAGGTAGTAGCCATGTCTCATGTGGGTCCAAGGGAAATTGAACAAGGAGAGAGTTCACCTTATGTCCAATGGCACAAGTTGCAGGTCTCATCGTATGTCCACTTGGGGCTTGGGGAATAGTCGTAGTGTACGTGGGGATGATCGAAGGATGCTCCGCATCATCTCCCCTCCCTTGGGAAAGATCCGACCTCGGATCGAACACCTCATCACCATGGAAACGGTAGTCGTGAACGGACTTGTAGTTGGACGAAGTTGAGGGCATGTCGCAGTGCAAGTACTCCAAGGTGTCTCCGGTATGTGGTACATGCAAAATGAGCAAACACAAAATACACTTGGAAATAGAATGGTTAGCGCACACAAAGTGTCCATCATGTAAGAATGAGTCCATGTGACAAGGTACATGAAGCTTAGCAAGATGATATAGTATGAGATGTAAAGCATTCATGTGAGAAAATTCATTTGTTGTGCACACAAAGGTAGGGTAATTGGCATGGTGCACAAAGCTACAATTTCTACCATTGTGCAAAATGATGTCATAGTGTGATGGTTTATCAAGCGCATGAACATGGCAATGGATGCTCAATATGTGTATGTTATCATGCAATTGATGGAGGACAATATGATCATGATGTATGAATATGCCATCAAGAAAGATCACAACAAATTTGCTAAGGAAATGCACAAGCTCATATATCATGGATGACATGGGAATACAAGATGCAACAAGGCAATCATAATATGAGTCAATCCATGCATAAGATGCAAATTTGTCATGGGTATGATGTGTCCATGGAGCATGGCATGTGGGCACACAATCAGCAAATATGAAGGTTTTGGTGCAATGTGCCAAAGGAGTTTTGATATACCAATGCTCGATGTCGTGGCATGAGTGAAGGTCCGAAGGTGCATCCAATAAGTCTGAGTGCTCCTCAGCTTGAAGGTCCATCTCCAATGTAGGTTCTCTTTTCAATAGATGTATCATGTAGACAATAAGAAGAAGACAACAATGAAAGAATGACCCATCCTATATGCGTATGTGAGGATGGCTCAAAGGGAAGGAGTGCACCTTAAGGAGGTTCTCGCGAATGTTGGTGCTGCACATCATGTATGCCTTCGCATGACCAAGTTGTCGCATGACGGCACCGCCTTGTGAATCCTTCAAAATGAAAGAACATGACAAACACTTGGAAAAACAAATAAGGTTCGCGTGACTGCAAAACCTAGCATTCGTGAGGGAAAATACCCAACAAGTGCTTGCATCATTCTTATTATAAGAAAGGACAAGGTAATGTTGCATGGCATGTAAGCATATGATGCGATAACAACCAAAGGCATTAGGCTCAAACAAGCAAACATGCATCACAAATATGGTGTCCAAGTCTCCAAGATCAATAAACATAGCATTGTTGCACTCAATACAAGTGTTGAGAGATGCAACTAGTGGAGACAAATGACAATGATCAAGATATATCATGTGAGTGGCATGGACATATATGTCATCAACCCAAGAAAGCAAGTAAGCGAGGAACATGGGTGATGCAACATAGCAAGCAAGCATAGTGATCATGTCAAACAAGCTAGTAGTGCGAAGATGCAACGTACTAGAGGTAATCATGGCAAGCATGTCATGTATGCAAATAGTAGGCATGAGTAATGCACATGGCATAGCACAAGCATGAAAGCAAGATGTGAGCAAAGTCTCATCATTGTGGTGGTAAGAAGTCCTATGTAAATAGCAATGTAACATCATGACTCTCCCAACACAAGAATCAACAATAGCATGGGGCACAAAGAAATCTTGGCAATAGCTACAAGTATCTCCACCAAGCATGCAAATACACATATAAGTAGCATAATGGTGAATCATGTGTAAAGGCGAGCAAGTGTCACAATTGCATGGCAAAGTCATAGCAAGAGGCATAACATGCAAAGTGAACACGATAGTATGGGCATAATGTGATAAGTGATAAATAGCCCATAGCCGTGTGAGAGCCAAGTAAAAGAGATACGAGTAGTGGTTGCGCGAAGAGAATGGTGGTAAGGAGATTCCACGGAATCCCAAATCGCCGTTGCTCTCAAGAGCTCGTTTTGTCAACTCATGGGATTGTGAGGTTGACAAATGTTCATGAGTACCTACAAAAAACAAAGACAAAGGGAAAATTGTGTGTGCGGTATATGTACACATCATCCATCATGATGCGCACGTTCATGTGTTGGTTAGCACAAAATATCCAATGCTCAAATAAATGAGATGCGTGATATAGAAACATGTCATCCATCATGAGAGGTTTGTTGTTATGTATAGCATAATGGAGACTCAAATTGTGTAATGCATCATGACAAGAAGGTAGAGCATTGTTATTCATGGAATGCATTGTAGCGACCCGACCCAAATGGATCGAAGTCTCTGTGCTTAAGTGTCATCCCTGGATCGGTATGCTGACACACACAGTACTCGATGAATTATAACATAGTTCAATCACACACTTTATTACATCGAGATCCTCAAAAGAGTATTTATTACAATAATATGGCCAAAGGCCATCTGGATAAAATAACTGCGGAAGCATCAAAAGTAAAATGAGTACATCAACTCCACGGCAAACTGAGTGCAGAACAACGACCTATCGTACCTTTACTCCTCGTCGGAAAACTCTGCAACATGAGACGTTGCAGCCGTGTAGGTCAGCACATGGAATATGCTGGCAATGTCACACCATAGAAATAATAATTAAGAAAAAGACTATCTCTATATGCAAATTTAGCTGGTGGAGGCTCTAAGTTTAATTTTTGCATAAAGCCAATTTTTACCCTACAACAAAGGAATACATTTTTATTTACTACTAAGTTAGAAATGCCATTATTGAGAAGGTTCCTCCAACTCAATCCCAAAATTCCCAAGTTATTAGTAACCCAATGATTTCATTAAATAAAGTGATGAGATCAACCAATAATTCACTTCTAGATACTCAAGTTGTCCATAACCGGGGACACGGCTAATCATGATTAGTTTTTACACTCTGCAGAGGTTTGGGCACTTTTCCCCACAAGACTCGACCACCTCCATGATCGGAAGATCAAGACATAGTCTTTCTGAAGTATTTCCTCCAAACCCTGGGTAGACCGGTACACCTACTTTCCCCTACATCAGCTAGTCTACCACGGAAAGAGGTCACACAACTTACTCAACTATGCCAGAGCCCATAATGGCTTGTGGCTGCACACGGAAGTTTCTAGGCATGAAATATCTTATGATCCCTTTGAGCCTGGGTGGTAGACCTAGGGTAATCACACGGGTACTCCGGGATTCCCCTTGGGCAAGAACTGGTTTCTCCAGGTGCCCCAAACAATCCACCCAGATGTGTATTAAAGTTGCCACCTTATGTTGTCCCAAAATTATTATCTCTCGCAACTTGCATGTATCACACATACCAATCCCCGTCTACGAGCATGGCTAAGCAATATATGATATAACGAATATTCCCGGGGTGATAAAAGGTCATAGGTTCCTACCAAATGAACTACATAGCATAACCACATGTTCCCAATCCTACTCATGCAATCTTTGAGGGTGAAACTAATGCATAGTAAAAACTGGGTATTTAAACTTATGATCAAAGTGTGAACTTGCCTTGCTGACGTCCGTTGAACTCTAAAGATTCATAGTAGCAGGCTTCGCACTCCGGATGATCTAGCGTAATCAAGCAATAACATACATAAGCATACAAGCAAGGATCCAAAAAGGAAACAAATAAAAGACTTCGAAAAACTCCAAAAACACCAAAATAAAGTTTCTGTACAAAACGTAATTTTTACAGCAACAAAAATAAATGGTTTTGGTTTTAACAGAAAGTACATGTCACAAGCTTCGATTTGCAAAAAGAATCACCCAAAACGGTGTTACGAAACTCAAGTTATGGCCTAACGAAGTTTGAATTCAGATCTGTTTGAATTCAAATTTTAAAATTTTCAAAAATATATTTCGTTTGGTTCTCTGGATAGAGGATATTTTTATGAAACCGTAGGAAAAAGAATCAACTAAATCGGATCTATAGACTAAAAGATATACTAGAAACAAGATTCGGTAAAGAATCTGAATTGGAAAATATACTGATAAAAGAGAAAAAAAATCGGACAGGGTGTTCACCGGACTTGTCGCCGGAGACGAGGAAGAAGGCGGCTCCGGTGTGCTTCGGCGAAGGATGCGTGCAGGACGGTGTAAAGGATGATGAGGTGAACCACTTGATCAAGGTGTGGTTGTAGATAGCTTCATGTACACACGGTGAGAGGTCGCCGGAATTCACGAACTCCGGCGAGCAATTGGCGAGGTTAGGGAGGGGGAAAAGCTCCAGAAGGAGAGGGCTTCGGACGAGGGGTGAGAGGGGCTCGCGGGGTGCCTTTTATAGGGCTTGGGGAGGTCCAGAGTTGGGTGGGGCGAGATGTGTTAATGGCTGCAGTTTCAAGCGTTCATGGTGGCCATTAGAGATGGAATTAAGGCGCACTAGTGAAGGGGAAGGGGTAGAGGAATGCGAGGGGGTTCCGTTCAGAGGCGTTTTGGGGTGGGGGAGAGGAAGGGGAGGGGTGGGGCGCTGGATGGATGTGCGTGGCCATGGATGTTGTGTGTGTTGTGTACGTGCACGAGGAGGAAGACGAGCCATTAGCTCGTGGGCTGCTCGGCCAATGGGTCAAGTTGGGCCATGGCTGTAGGTTCTTTTTTTTAATTAGACAAAGAGAATAAAATAAAAAGACAGAAAATAAAAATAATTTTATATAGGACATATATATATCAAAAAATTCATAAAAATAAATCCTACAAGATGAACTATTTTTCAGAGGCAAAATAAAAACTTTATAAAAAACATTTTTCTAAAAAAATCCAAATGAAACTCAAATTTGAATTTAAAACTTTCGGCATTGTTTTCTTCTGACTTTTTGGAGTGTCATGTTAGCTCCTCTCATACTTTTGAACAAGTATCTCGTCAGGGATTTTTGAAATAAATTACAAATGCCAAGTAGAATTCAAAGTCAGATAAAACTCAAATGCCTGTGAAATTTCCAAATGACACTCAAATAAAAAATGCATAGATGCTTAGCTAATAATTGTAAAACATTCCAAATTGAAAATTTGGGATGTTACAAACCTACCCCCCTTAAGATGAATCTCGCCCTCGAGATTCGGGTTGGCTAGCAAAAAGGTGTGGGTGATCCTGTCGAAGATCTTCTTCGCGTTCCCAGGTGGCTTCTTCTTCAGTATGATGACTCCACTGAACCTTGCAAAACTTGATGACCTTGCTGCGGGTAACCCTGCTTGCTGTTTCGAGAATCTTGACGGGCTTCTCCTCATAGGTCAGATCACTATCCAACTATATGGCTTCTAGTGGCACTGTATCTCTCAAAGGAATATCGGCCATCTCTACATGGCACTTCTTCAACTGGGAAACGTGAAACACATTATGAACTCCTGACAAGGCTTCGGGTAATTCCAACTTGTAGGAAACTTCACCCATGCGTTCCAAAATTCTGTATGGCCCCACAAATCGTGGTGCTAGTTTGCCTTTAACTCCAAACCATTTAACACCTCGAAGTGGTGACACACGAAGATATGCTCTATCTCCGACTTCATAAGTTACTTCCTTGCGTTTAGTATCGGCATAACTCTTCTGTCTGGATTGGGCTATCTTAAGTCTGTCACGGATCAACTTGACTTTCTCCTCTGAATTTTTAATTAAATCTGGTCCGAATAATTTACGGTCTCCAACTTCATCCCACATTAATGGTGTCCTGCACCTCCTTCCGTACAAAGCTTCGAAAGGGGCCATCTTCAAACTAGCTTGATAGCTGTTGTTATATGAGAATTCTGCGTATGGCAAATTATCATCCCAACTAGATCCATAATCTAGCGCACAAGATCTCAACATGTCCTCCAGAATCTGATTGACTCTCTCGGTCTGCCCATCTGTCTGCGGATGAAAGGCTGTACTGAACTCTAGCCTGGTACCCAAAGTTTCGTGTAACTGATGCCAAAACTTTGAGGTAAATTGTGTTCCTCTATCTGATACGATGGTCCTCGGAACTCCATGCAGACATACGATCCTGGTCATATATATCTTGGCCAACTTAGCACTTGTATATGTGGTTTTCACGGGGATGAAGTGAGCTACCTTGGTCAAGCGATCAACTACTACCCAAATAGAATCATAGCCTGGTCGGGTCTTGGGTAATCCTGTAATGAAGTCCATGCCAAGCTTGTCCCACATCCAATTCGGTATCGGCAAAGGCTGAAGTAATCCTGCTGGTTTCTGATGCTCTGCCTTAACCCTTTGACATACATCACATACTGCGACATACTCGGCAATATCCTTTTTCATACCTGTCCACCAGAAACTTTCCTTCAAGTCCAAATACATCTTGGTGTTTCCTGGGTGTATGGAATAAGGCGAATCATGAGCCTCCTGAAGAATCAACTTCCTGATCTCTATGTCATTTGGCACATAAATACGCTGCTCAAACCATAAGGTTCCGTGTTCATCCTCACGAAATCCTTCTGCCTTTCCTT
The DNA here is from genome assembly GCA_902687465.1 of Secale cereale. NCBI lineage: Eukaryota > Viridiplantae > Streptophyta > Magnoliopsida > Poales > Poaceae > Secale > Secale cereale. The sequence continues at coordinate 252,714,512 of LR738713.1, read as the reverse complement.
GGTTCATCCTTTAATACCTTTGTCTAACTTCTGGGCTTCTCGGATCTTTCCCAACAAGGTGAATTGAATTTCCATTGCGGTAACAAAACCTCGTGGTACTATCTCCAATCGGAGATCTCTGAGATCATCAATTAACTCTTGAGGTAATCCTCCTGTTGTGAGAGTATTGACATAACTCTTGCGGCTCAATGCATCTACCACAATATTGGCCTTTCCTGGGTGATAGTGCAATTTCATGTCATAATCTTTTATGAGCTCCAACCATCTTCTCTGCCTGAGGTTCAACTCCTTTTGCGTGAAGATGTATTTCAAACTCTTGTGATCCGTGTGAACATCACAATGATTTCCAATAAGAAAATGCCTCCAGGTCTTGAGCGCATGCACTACGACTGCTAACTCCAAATCATGTGTGGCATAATTCCGCTCATGGGGTCGAAGTTGACGTGAGGCATATGAAACAACTCTTCCTTCTTGCATAAGAACACCTCCAAGTCCCTGACGAGAAGCGTCGCAATATACCTGAAAATCCTTGCGTATATTCGGAAGAATTAGTACTAGGGTTGTGACCAAACGTTTCTTCAACTCCTGAAAACTGGCCTCACATTCCTCGGTCCAATTAAATTTGGTGTCTTTCTTCAATAACTCTGTCATGGGCTTCGCAATCTTGGAGAAATTCTCAATAAACCTCCGATAATATCCTGCGAGTCCAAGGAAACTGCGAATCTCTCCGACTGAGGTGGGTGCCTTCCATTCGGTGACGGCTTCAACTTTCGAAGGATCCACTGCTATTCCTTCCCCTGATATAACATGTCCGAGAAATCTAACTTCCTTCAACCAGAATTCACACTTGCTGAACTTTGCATATAACTGATGTTCCCTGAGCTTCTCAAGAACCAAGCGCAAATGTTCCTTGTGCTCTTCTTCATTCTTTGAGTAAATCAATATATCATCAATGAATACCACAACAAACTTATCCATAGTCAAACCAAAAGACATGACTGTATACTCATAAAGCCCATATCTCGTGGTAAAGGTTGTCTTGGGTATATCCTATTCTCGAATCTTCAGCTGGTGATATCCAGGTCGAAGATCGATCTTTGAGAAAACTTTTGCTCCTTGTAGTTGGTCAAATAAATCATTGATCATCGGCAGAGGGTACTTGTTCTTGATCGTCACCTCATTCAACGCACGGTAATCCACAACCATTCTCAAGGATCCATCCTTCTTCTCAACTAGAAGCACTGGGGCTCTCCAAGGTGATGAACTCGGTCGAATATAACCTTTCTCCAATAATTCCTTAATCTGCTTCTTAATTTCCTCCAGATCATTTGCGGGCATCCGATACGGTCTCTTGGATATTGGTCCGGTGCCTGGTAACAATTCAATCAAAAACTCTATGTCCCGATCCGGTGGCATGCCTGGTAGTTCCTCCGGAAAAACATCTGGATAATCCTTCACAACTGGTACTTCTTCCTGAACAACTCCCGAAAGAGAATTCACTTGAGTCCTCCTTGGTGTATGCCTCGACACATACTTGATCCATTTCCCCTCTGGGGTGGTGAGAAGAATCGACTTACTAGCACAATCAATATTCCCTTCATACTTGGATAGCCAGTTCATGCCTAGAATTACGTCCAATCCTTGTGATTCTAGGATGATGAGGTGTGTGGAAAAAACGTGTCTCCCTATGGTCAATGGCAACTGAAAACATCCCCGACTAGCCATGTTCTCTGCTCGTGGGGAACTCACTAACATTGGTGTTTTAAGGGCTACGGTCGGCAACTTAAACTTATCCACAAACCCCCTTGATATGAATGAATGCGATGCACCAGTGTCAAAAAGAACAAGGGCTGTAAATGAATTAATCAAGAACTTACCAACAACGGCGTCAGGCTGGTCATAAACTTCCTCCACATTGACATGGTTCACCTGACCTCTGGTAAAAGGATTTGGCTTCTTTCCAGAGCTTCCATTGTCATTCCCGTTCTTCGCCTCGGGACATTCGGTGGCGTAGTGTCCGGTCTTCCCGCACTTGAAATAGGTAATGTGGCTCAGATCCTTCTTTGTCGGTGTAGCGGGGTTGGAGTGATGCTGATTGTTGTTTCCTCCGTTTCCATTGCCATTCCTATGGCTATGGTTGTGTCCATTCCCCCCATGATGTGAATGTCCTCCATGGTTATGGTGAGTATGTCCACCATACTTGCCAGATCCTGATCCATTATTTCCCGAGTACGGGGTATAGCGGGGCTTCTGCTGAACTCCTGAGTTGTACTTTCCCTGTCCGTACTTCCTCTTGCGGTTTTCCACCTGCTGTTGCTTGCCTTCCAGAATGAGAGCCTTGTCAACCAACTCTTGATAATTGTTAAAGGTAGCCACAGTCAACTGAAGTCCCAGATCATCATTTAGTCCCTCAAGAAATTTCTCCTGCTTAGCAGCATCATCAGCCACGTCTCCGGGAGCATACCTGGATAACTTGCTGAATTCCTCCACATAATCACCAACAGAACGATTACCCTGGCATAAGTTGCGGAACTCACGCTTCTTCAGACTCATAGCTCCGGCTGAAACATGCGCAGTACGAAACGCCTGCTGGAACTGATCCCAAGTCACATTTGCTATGGGGAATGTGGTGGTGTAATTCTCCCACCACGAAGCTGCTGGTCCATCCAGTTGATGTGCGACAAAGCGCACCTTCTCTGCGTCAGTACATCCTACGGTGGTCAGCTCCCTTCCGATCTTGCGGAGCCAGTCATCTGCGACGATCGGCTCCGTGCTGCTAGAGAACACGGGTGGGTTCAACCTCAGGAAACGGGTAAGGTTGTCGACCGGGGGTGGCGGCGGTGGGTTGTTGTTGTTGTTCTGGTTCTGATTCTGGATGAGTAGCTGCATGAGGGCATTCTGGTTCTGGATCAACTGGGTAAGTTCCGAAGGAAATTCCGGGTCACGTCTCGGAGGCATCTGTTAGGTTTAGAGTGGATGAGAAATTAGAATAGAATAAGGGCCTAATGAGAGGAATCACTACCCATATGCTTATGATAGCAATAAAACTTCAAATCAAGCAATTCACACAAATCACACCACACAAGCAAAACCTACAGGTAAGGTCATATCCACAAGAGATATGATCTCTTCATTCTACCGCAATTATTCGTTGGACTCCATTTGGTAGTGGTGGTCTAAAATAAATCTTCTCAAATCAAAGTCAATTCTAGCTTCTTCTTCTTCGTCAATGTTGTCTTCATGGGTCTTGGTCTCATCAGCTGAGCAACTTGGTCATGGGGTTCAACAACTATTGAATTGAAGTAGAGAAGAGATAGAAATGAATAGAGAAGAGTACAGACCAACGGATATATAAGGAAGTGGTAAAATAGAGTTTTCTTCCTATAGTTTTCCATTTCCTAGTGGCCGCGTCCTACAGTCAGCGTGTGCTCTGATACCATCTTGTAGCGACCCGACCCAAATGGATCGAAGTCTCTGTGCTTAAGTGTCATCCCTGGATCGGTATGCTGACACACACAGTACTCGATGAATTATAACAAAGTTCAATCACACACTTTATTACATCGAGATCGTCAAAAGAGTATTTATTACAATAATATGGCCAAAGGCCATCTGGATAAAATAACTGCGGAAGCATCGAAAGTAAAATGAGTCCATCAACTCCACGGCAAACTGAGTGCAGAACAACGACCTATCGCACCTTTACTCCTCGTCGGAAAACTCTGCAACATGAGACGTTGCAGCCGTGTAGGTCAGCACATGGAATATGCTGGCAATGTCACACCATAGAAATAATAATAAAGAAAAAGACTATCTCTATATGCAAATTTAATTGGTGGAGGCTCTAAGTTTAATTTTTGCATAAAGCCAATTTTTACCCTACAACAAAGGAATACATTTTTATTTACTACTAAGTTAGAAATGCCATTATTGAGAAGGTTCCTCCAACTCAATCCCAAAATTCCCAAGTTATTAGTAACCCAATGATTTCATTAAATAAAGTGATGAGATCAACCAATAATTCACTTCTAGATACTCAAGTTGTCCATAACCGGGGACACGGCTAATCATGATTAGTTTTTACACTCTGCAGAGGTTTGCGCACTTTTCCCCACAAGACTCGACCACCTCCATAATCGGAAGATCGAGACATAGTCTTTCTGAAGTATTTCCTCCAAACCCTGGGTAGACCGGTACACCTACTTTCCCCTACATCAGCTAGTCTACCACGGAAAGAGGTCACACAACTTACTCAACTATGCCAGAGCCCATAATGGCTTGTGGCTGCACACGGAAGTTTCTAGGCATGAAATATCTTATGATCCCTTTGAGCCTGGGTGGCGGACCTAGGGTAATCACACGGGTACTCCGGGATTCCCCTTGGGCAAGAACTGGTTTCTCCAGGTGCCCCAAACAATCCACCCAGATGTGTATTAAAGTTGCCACCTTATGTTGTCCCAAAATTATTATCTCTCGCAACTTGCATGTATCACACATACCAATCCCCGTCTACGAGCATGGCTAAGCAATATATGATATAACGAATATTCCCGGGGTGATAAAAGGTCATAGGTTCCTATCAAATAAACTACATAGCATAACCACATGTTCCCAATCCTACTCATGCAATCTTTGAGGGTGAAACTAATGCATAGTAAAAACTGGGTATTTAAACTTATGATCAAAGTGTGAACTTGCCTTGCTGACGTTCGTTGAACTCTAAAGATTCGTAGTAGCAAGCTTCGCACTCCGGATGATCTAGCGTAAGCAAGCAATAACATACATAAGCATACAAGCAAGGATCCAAAAAGGAAACAAATAAAAGACTTCGAAAAACTCCAAAAACACCAAAATAAAGTTTCTGTACAAAACGTAATTTTATAGCAACAAAAATAAATGGTTTTGGTTTTAATAGAAAGTACATGTCACAAGCTTCGATTCGCAAAAAGAATCACCCAAAACGGTGTTACGAAACTCAAGTTATGGCCTAACGAAGTTTGAATTCAGATCTGTTTGAATTCAAATTTTAAAATTTTCAAAAATATATTTCGTTTGGTTCTCTGGATAGAGGATATTTTTATGAAATCGTAGGAAAAAGAATCAACTAAATCGGATCTATAGACTAAAAGATATACTAGAAACAAGATTCGGTAAAGAATCTAAATTGGAAAATATACTGATAAAAGAGAAAAAAAATCGGACAGGGTGTTCACCGGACTTGTCGCCGGAGACGAGGAAGAAGGCGGCTCCGGTGTGCTTCGGCGAAGGATGCGTGCAGGACGGTGTAGAGGATGATGAGGTGAACCACTTGATCAAGGTGTGGTTGTAGATAGCTTCATGTACACACGGTGAGAGGTCGCCGGAATTCACGAACTCCGGCGAGCAATTGGCGAGGTTAGGGAGGGGGAAAAGCTCCAGAAGGAGAGGGCTTCGGACGAGGGGTGAGAGGGGCTCGCGGGGTGCCTTTTATAGGGCTTGGGGAGGTCCAGAGTTGGGTGGGGCGAGATGTGTTAATGGCTGCAGTTTCAAGCGTTCATGGTGGCCATTAGAGATGGAATTAAGGCGCACTAGTGAAGGGGAAGGGGTAGAGGAATGCAAGGGGGTTCCGTTCAGAGGCGTTTTGGGGCGGGGGAGAGGAAGGGGAGGGGTGGGGCGCTGGATGGATGTGCGTGGCCATGGATGTTGTGTGTGTTGTGTACGTGCACGGGGAGGAAGACGAGCCATTAGCTCGTGGGCTGCTCGGCCAATGGGTCAAGTTGGGCCATGGCTGTAGGTTCTTTTTTTTAATTAGACAAAGAGAAAAAAATAAAAAGACAGAAAATAAAAATAATTTTATATAAGACATATATATATCAAAAAATTCATAAAAATAAATCCTACAAAATGAACTATTTTTCAGAGGCAAAATAAAAACTTTATAAAAAACATTTTTCTAAAAAAATCCAAATGATACTCGAATTTGAATTTAAAACTTTCGGCATTGTTTTCTTCTGACTTTTTGAAGTGTCATGTTAGCTCCTCTCATACTTTGGAACAAGTATCTCGTCAGGGATTTTTGAAATAAATTACAAATGCCAAGTAGAATTCAAAGTCAGATAAAACTCAAATGCCTGTGAAATTTCCAAATGACACTCAAATAAAAAAATGCATAGATGCTTAGCTAATAATTGTAAAACATTCCAAATTGAAAATTTGGGTTACTTGCATATGATGCGCACAATTATGGGAACTATGCAAAGTATGGAATGCATCAAGTTCTCCTAGTATGTATGAGGAAACTATGGGGGTCTCCTCATGAGCATCAATGGAAGCATCACATGGAGAATATTGACAACATCCAAAGCAAAGCATATTTGGAACAATGTGTTCATGGCATGGCATAGTAGATGAATTGCGCAAATTATGTAAAGGGAGCATGGCAATATCATCGCAAGAGAAACACAAGCCAATGACCATCATCTTGTCATCCATGCCACAAGTGCAAATAGGATTTACTTTAATGGGGCATGCATAGCTACTATGTTGAGATTGCAATGATACAACATGGGAGATCCCACTCATAGCATATGACAAGTCCAAAGGATTATCAAACATGATGTGACCAAACGAATTTTCACATGATATCCTATGGAGCATAGCATCACAACTAGGCAACTCAACATGCTCATCATCATATTCATCATAAATAGGTAAGTCAAGACATGATGAAGTCGCACTAGCATGAAGCATGGCAATAGGTGTGTCAACATCATGCAAGCAATCATCGGTAAGATAGCCCACTAGTGGGACATGAGCATCACCTTCACCTATTTTACCTTTGGAGCGTCGCTCATGTGTTGTAGGTGAGGTGTTCAAGATCCAATCATGCTCATCTTCATCTTGATGGAACCATGTGGGTGGTGCATCGTCTTCCACCATGGCCATCGGGTTGTCCATTGGAGGGACGGACTCATCGAGGGTAGGCATGCCCTCTTGTAGGAGACCTAGCACCAAAGAAAACACACTCGGAGTAGAGGTTAAGTCGTTAGAAATCATAGTGGCCTCACATGCCCTATCAACTACCTCACTTACTAAGTGTTGTGGCTCACTCACTCCCTCGTGGATGCTCTCACTCGTATGGTTGGTGGAGTCACTCAAATGGCTCTCAACCTCACATAGGAGAAGTGTCATGCTCTCATGTGTGGGGCTAGTGGTGGGCACACTCATCCTCTCGAGGGAAATGCTCTCAAGATCACATATGGTGGAGTCACTCATATCGCTCATGTGGTGGTGGCTCTCCTCACATGGGAATTGGGGCATCTCGTCATAAGTGGATGTTGAAGAGGTGTAGGTGCAATAGTCTCCATGCTCAACTTCCTCATCCGTAATGCTTCCAAAGATGAATGTCGTAGGGTGTGGCAAACCATCACGCTCCTCCGAGGTCAAAGAGAAGGTCTCATGCTTGCTCGCGTAGCTTGACCCGGAGTAGTAGTCCAATATGGGCGCCGTCTTCAAGGTGTCGAAGAGGTTCATGCTCGTCGCCTTGGTCGAAGGGGATGGCCCATGCTCGACCATCTTGTCGCCGTCGCTCGTAGATGATCGCCTTGATGATGAAGACGTCGATGTAGGCGAACTCATGGGAAGTAGGCGAAGATGCCGTACATCCAAAGGCGAAGATGCCTTGATAGCACTTGGCGAAGATGCCGAAGTGGTGGTTGTAGCCATAGCTCCGTCTTGGGTATGCTTGTCTCGCGGTCTTCTTATGCTCTGTTGAAGCTTGGGCTTGGCGTGAAGTAGAGCGTCTTCGGACTTGTAGGTATGCGCTTGTCGAGCATCTTCATGATGATGATGTCGTTGTCGTGCTTGAGCTCTTGGTAGATGTCGTTCGTCGTCGTCGTGCACAAGATGCTTGGAGGTGACTTGCCCTTCATGACGATGTCGATGGTCGCCATGGCGGTGTGGATATGGAAGACTTGTACTTGCATCATGTTTGCGCTCCGAAGAGTTGTGACTTGAACGTCGTCGCCGAGAGGATGACGAAGGGGAAGAAGACTTGTAATCGACCACCAAGAGTCGGAGCTCCGCCATTTGTTTGTTGAAGGAGTCGCACAAGTCGTCGAAGGAAGCCATTGTCCTTGTCTAGGAGTGTCGTAGTTCGATGGCGATGTTGCCCAAGCACTCTTGCATTTCTCGTTGTAGTCCGATGGTTTTCGCGTGGATGTCCTTGTTCGCGCCGTCGATGTCGAAGACCGGAGATGAAATGCCTTGCCTATCCGTCACAAGACGCTAGCAAGTATGAGTGGGAGAAAGAGAAGAACTAGACCAAATGTACCTTGACCGATGTTGAAGATGAATCAATGATCACTCAAATGTGGAACAAGGAAATAGCACAATTGGTACCAATTCTTGTCGGTTGCTCACACCTACACAAGTAAAGCTTATGGTGGAGCTCGGTGAGGATAGTGGCACAAAAATTTGATGCAAAATATTAGCAAGACTCAATAATGTTGAAAAAGATTCACAAATTCGCAAGTGAAACAAGAAGACCAAAAGCAATATGGGTGGCACACGAAAACACACACACGGATAGATAAGATGGGGTCGTGCAACCAAGGAATGAGCCAAAATGTGGAATCCACGAAAATGCTCGTGTTGCGCAACACTAGAGAGACGCTAGCACGATTGCACAATAGGCGGATACGAACTTGTGCACAACCTACTAAGCAAAATGCAACGACTTCTATCCCAAGTATGCTATATGTATGGTATTCCGGTGGTATGATCCAAAATGATCGAGTATGACAATCTTAATGTAGTATGGTGCTATGGTTCTTGCTTAAAAGCTCTTTGCTTATCTTTTTCTTTGTTCTTAAAAGCTTGTTTGGCTCTTTCTCTTTTGAGCTATTTTCTCATGCAAAACTTCACGAACCAAGATAGCAATTGAGTATATGCGATGACAACCTTGTGTCACAAGAGATGATACCAAGATATGCACCTCGGTAATATGGTATGTATGATATGGGAAGTATGATCACTAATGTGCACAAGTCACGTTGCCGGCAATACTCAAATGGCTAGTCTCGATAGGTAGGTGACGCAAAATGGGCTAGGGGTTAACAATGCAATTGCAAGGGAATATACAATGGTGTCGTCGAGGTTACCGTCTGTGTCGATGATGAGAGGTGGTGCTCTTGATGTAGACACGTTCCTAATTAGCCGAAACACCTTAGGAAACGGAAAAACCACAACTCAAAATCTCAAGGACAATTGTCAAATGGTGGTAGCGGCAATGCCGTGGTGGTTGTGGAAGTGGAATGATGGGCTATACACTATGTTGGAGTTGAAGTCACGGTCCCTAAGTAGCCGAAACACCTTAGGAGACACAAGCCACAACTCAAACAAGCTCGAACAAAATTGGGTTAAGTTGGGTTGGCTATGTATAGTGCACTAGGCTATCCGGAAGTGGTGGTGGTGGTTGATGAAGAAGCAATGGTCCCTGAGTAGCCTAAACACCTTAGGAGACTCAAATCACTACTCAAGCAACCACAAATGATATTAGGATCAAAATGGGTTAGGTTGCGGAAAGCTATGGTGGCTATGCGGGTGATATGGTGGAGGGCCTATACAAACTTGCCAAACTTGACAAAATTTGATGGAGTCTAATGTTGGTAAAACCAAGATGAGCAGCTCGGGCACGTCGTTAGCTTTTCAATGAGCCAAAGAACACTCAAATCGGAGTTCGGGAGTGAAAGTTACGGTCAAAATGGTGAAACTCGGAAGGATGAAACTGGGTGGGGCGGAAGTACCGCTTGGTAGACCGGTAGTACCGGTCCTGGAGCGTCTGGGGCACCAGTTTTGGGTACCAGGTGATGGGGGGGCGGTAGTACCGCCTTGGGGGCCGGTTGTACCGCTGGTGTCGGGAAAAATCACAGATCTGGATCGGGTTGGGTTTTGGGGCGGAAATGGATGATTTCGGGGGCAAAATTGCGGAGATTTCGTGGATGGAAAGTGGAGAAACTTGGGGAGATACTAGATCTACTCAAGACACAATGAATCCATGGATCAAAATCAACAAAATCTCATCAAACCAACAGATCACAAAAAAAATTGGAGCTATTTTTGGTGGGGATTTTCGAATTTTAGGACGAAATCACACAAAAGAAAGCTAGAAAACGGTGGAGGGGACTCCAAATTCATGAGAAACCGAGGCTCGTGATACCATAATGATGTAGGGTGGAACCCTAGTGGCCGATCTTTCACGAAATGGAGGGGATCCCATGATGAACACGAAGAACACAAAGGGGAATCACGAGGAGAAACACGAGAGAATCACTCAAACCAACAAGAACAAGTCACACATATGCTAGATCCTCGAAACACAAAGAGATACAAGATCCATAATCAACCAGGGACGATACAAAAGGTAACCGGTTCTTCTTCGTGAGGAGGTCTTGGGGTATCCCGCGGGATCTTCTCCGTGACGGAGGTCCTGAATCCGTGTGGATCTTCTCCGAAGAGGTGCCGCAGTCACTCTCGAGGAGATGAACCACTAGATGAGCAAAGCTCTAGGTATAAAATGAGCTATCACTAAGCTAACCCTAGTACGGAGCTAGGGGACAAGTATATATAGTCCAAGGGGTAAGTTGGGGGATACATGGGGTGAAACCCCTTCATCTGCGCGCAGGCAGGGCGGTAGTACCGGTTTTAGCTAAATTAGCGGTTGTTCCGGCGTTGCACCGGCCTTGCACCGGTCGATCACAGAAGCTTGACCGGTAGTTGACCGGTAGTTGGCCGATAGTACCGGTCGACCGGGAGTTGGGCGGTAGTAGACCGGTAGTACATCTTTCTCTGGGATGGGAAAATCCTTGTCCATGCGTTTGGTGTCCATCTTGCGCACTTCCTTCTCCTTGTTGGTTCCTTGGTACCTAGGCACACGAAGTGTCTTTGTTTGAGGTAGTAGCCATGTCTCATGTGGGTCCAAGGGAAATTGAACAAGGAGAGAGTTCACCTTATGTCCAATGGCACAAGTTGGAGGTCTCAACGTATGTCCACTTGGGGCTTGGGGAATAGTTGTAGTGTACATGGGGATGATCGAAGGATGCTCCGCATCACCAAGGGTTCACGCACTCATTATGGTGGCTTCAAAGTCGTGAAATTATCACTTGTAACTCCGTTCTTGTTCCCCTTGCGCATGCCATCATCTCCATGCTTGATCTTGCTCCAATGTTCATCCTTCTTGTCCAAGCTAGGCCCTTCATTTGTAAGGAAGACAAATGTATCCAATTTAGGCAGCATCATATTCTCATGAACATTATAATCATTACCAAGAAACGAAAGTACCTGGGAATTTAATTGGCGTGCGCGAGCTCTAGTAATTGGTCTTGTATATGTATCAGTTGGGGTTGTGGGTGTAACCTTGTTAGTGATGTCCTCATGATCTGGCAAACACCTTACCATTCTGGTCCTTGAACAATTTATAGTTCGAGTCAAATGACTCGTCAATGACAATAGGGTTAGCACAAGTGAAGCCAGATAAGGTAGATGGATCTACTGGTGGGCCCTTTGCAGCAATCCATGCGGTTTTGGGGTACAGCTCCGGCTTCCAGTATGAACCATCGACATTCATTTTCCTTTCGAACCCAACACCTTCTTACCTAGTGTTTCGGTTCAGAATCTGTTTCTTGAGAACATCGCAAAGTGTCTGATGTCATTTTAGGCTTTTGTACACACCTGTTTCAATCAATGTCTTCAACCTAGCATTCTCATCAGCAATAGCAGTGGTTTCCTCAGTAGAGGGGTTAGTTACCACATCAAGAGTTGAAGATATTGCAATTTCAGAAGCAGTAGAGCATTCAGCAACAAAGACAGCATTGTCACGCTGAAGACATTTTAGACAAGGTGGCACAAAATCTTCCTGAGCGGAACTAATCAGTTGGGCGAGTAGTGAATCGTTTTCCTTTTGAAGATCATCATGAGACGCTCTAAGTTTCTCTAGATCTTGCTTCCTTTGAAGATAATCACAGGAAAGCTTCTCATGAGTAGTTGAGAGGGTTTCATGACGACTTCCAAGCTTAGTGTACTTAATGTGAAGATTTTTTATGTCTTCAATTAAGGACTGAGTTCGATTCATTTCCGCGTCCAACAGATCATCGCTTTTGTCTAGCAACTTTTGGATTTGTTCCATAGCATTTTGTTGTTCAGTTGCAATTTTAGCAAGGGTTTTATAGGTGGGTTTGGATTCACATTCAGAGTCATCTTCACTGGAGGTCTGAAAGTAGGCATCGCGTGAGTTTACCTTTGCACCACGTGCAATGAAGCAGTAGGTTGGAGAAGAGTCGTCCTCATCATTTGCATCAACGTGGCAGAGTGATTGTTATCGTCAATGTTGAAGATGGATGTAACATCCCAAATTTTCAATTTGAAATGTTATACATAGGTCATCGTATGCATATCATATTTTATTGCATTTTTTGTTGCGATCCTCGAAATTCTAAGCAACTCAAGGACCCACGGAGAGAGTTGGGGATTTCACCATTTTCATATTTGAATTTTTTTCAAATATCGAAACAAGGATCATTTGGTTTTAATTACGTTTCTCTTCAGATATTTCTAATATGAAAAATATATGAGAGTAGATAATATGACTTCTCCAAAATAAATGAAATATTGGAGGAAAAGTATTAAAATCAAATAATTAACTTTATTTGGATTTTATTGCAATTTTATTCACTTAGGAAAAATATGCGGTTTTCAAAATTGCATTTAGGTCCGGAAAAAATGTTCACTTTTTCCTAGATATTATTAGAGGATGGTGAAAATTTATTTCGTAATTTTTCGACTTCATTTAGATTTCTTGTATTAGTTTTTCCACGTCAGGATTAAAAAAATGTCACCGACCAAAATGGGTCGTGTAATGCCCCAGATGTAATACTTTCCCTTTTGGGCAATATATATATATATATATATATATATATATATATATATATATATATATATATATATATATATATATATCTTTGGCTTCATCAGTTCCATTCCGGGTTCTTCGTCTTTTTGGGTTTTCGTCTTTTTGTCGTGTGCGTGTGTTCATTCATCCATATCATGTAGTCATGTGCATCGCATTGCATTTGTGTTGTCGTTTGCATCCGGTCCCACTCGTTTCTTTCCGTTGTCCGTTTCGAGTTCCGGAGCTTCCTCACGTGTCTGTGGCATTCCCGAGGCCTACATTGGTGTTTGGCCGTGTAACGTTTCCGGTTTGGTGCGAGACTTGTCGTGTGTTGTTGTTTTGGTGTGTGTGACCCGCTTGTCAAATCTCGTCGCGTTTGGAGTTCGTTTGGTGCTCCAACAGTTATTCTCGTGGGCTGAAAGTACCCCCTCTTTGAGGCCCAAGACACCCCTCCAACAGCCCACCAAACCAACCCAAACCCCTCCCTTCATCTAGGCCATCCAATTCTGATCGCGTGGCCGAAAACCTCACCTCATTTGGACAACCCTAGCTCCTTGTGCCTATATAAATGTCCATCTTCCCCAATTTTGCCCCAAAAAACCCTAGTGCCATCATCTCCTTCCTCCGGCCATCTTCCTCCACTCCGGCCGGAGCTCGCCGGAATTCCTCACCGGAGGAGCTGCACGCCGCCGGCCAGCGCCCTCCTCCCGCCGGAACAAGGCCGGATTCTCCTCACCGTCGGGGTCCCTCCTGCCGCCGGCCAAGCCCCTCGCCGGCCGGGCCTTCCCCAGCCGCGCCGCCCTCCGCCGCCGGCCGACGCCGCCACCTCGCCTCTGGCCACCGCTGCCCGGGTCTCCTCGCCTCCGGCCCCGCCGGCCCTTCGCCGATCTGGCCAGGCCGCCGTCGGCCACTCTCCTCCGCCACCGCCCGGCTACCCCCCGTCGCCGTTCCGCCTCCAGCCGCCGCTCGGGCCGGCCAGGCCAGCCGCCGGTCCCGTGCTCGAGGTGATCGCGCCGCCACGCCGCTCGGGGGCCAGGGCGCCCCGATCCGATCAGATCTGGAGATCGGGTGGGCCGGCCCGATCCACCAACCCTAACGGGCCCAGCCCGTTAGTCCGCCGCCCGGTGGATCCGCCTCCGCCAGCCCGCGTTGACTTTTCCGTTGACTGAGGTAGTCCCTCGTTTTTTCTGCTAAGTCCCTAATAGTTTAGTTGTGTGATGCTGTTTTACAATGTGGATAACTTTTTGTGTGATGGTCCGATTTGAGCATATGATATGTCAAAATGTTCGTGGAGACATGTAATACCTTTTGTTCCATTGTACCATGCATGTTTGAGGTCATCTAGATGCTTAAATATCTGTTGCAAGAGTGCTACTTGTTATAAACTGCTGTTAGTAGTTGTTTTCATGCCATCTTTGCAATGTGATAACTTTTTGCATGTTTATCCAAATGAAGCAAATGAGATGTCCACGTGTTCATCATGAAATGCTCTACATCTTGGTTGCTTTAGCTTGCATGTTATATTTCATCTTCACATGTTATCTCCGTTGCAAAAGTGCATGTGGATGTTACGTTGTTAAACTTGTTACGAGATGCCTAGTTGAGGAGCTCGTTGCCTTTGATTTGGTTGTCCCCATGATGCATGCTTATATGTTTTGGATTCACCATCATGTGTACTTTACTGTGGTGCTTATCACTTGCCATGCTTTGCTTTGAGGTGACTTAATCTTTCTCTCAAAGATGCCATGATGAAACTGCTGTTTCAACACTTAGTGAAATTTCACTAAGTCTAGAATCTGTAATATCCAGATGCCATGTTTGCTTGATGTTCTAGACAAATCCATGCTAGTTTTGGGGTGACTCTTGATGGTTCCTTGTTGTATAAGTTATTGGCTATCCATTCATGCTCTCACATGCTCATTTGGGTGGCTGTAGCATATTTAACTTTTGCTCCCAAGTTGCAATAAATTACTGCTGTCAGGTTTTTGTTGTCAAGTCCAATATGTCATAGCTTGTTGCTATTGATCCATGCTTCATTTGGAGATGCTCCAATGGAATTGTTTGCTGTAGGAGATGTCTACTTTATGTCCATGCTCTTTTCCATGATTTTTGAGTGCCGTAGGCTATTTATATCTTGCTCCGAAGTTGCTATGTGGCTGTTAATTTCAGCTTTTGCATGTTTATTGTTTTGGGTGTAACTTTTAGCCCGTTGCTCCGTTTTGAGCAAGTCCTATATGAAACTTGTGTGATTTTTCATGTAGATTCATAATATCCTATTGTTAACATGTTTTGAAGCATTTTGCTTGATCGCATATTGTCATGCTCCTTGTGCTTCCTATGTATGCTTTCTGTGCTTCCATAGTGCATCTGTTTTGCTTCCATAGTGCATCAGCCATGCATCCAGTATTTTTGTGTGCGCATTGCATCTTGTTGATTTCTTGCCTTGTGTGTTTGTGTTGAGTAGAGCCGGAAGCTGAGTACGAGTACGAGAACGAGGTTACTACCGAGCTTGAGAACGAGGAGTCCACTTACGATCCCATCGACGACTCAACAGGCAAGATGACCGAACCCGGATATCATTACTATCTTTGCCTATTGCTAGAAGTCTCGCTCTATAGTATTTGCCTCGATGCCCATGTTTTCCTGTCAGCCTCCTATTGTAACCATGATCCTGTCTAACCACCCTACCTATGCAAACCTTTGATTGGCTATACGTAGGCTTCGCTCAGCCCCTCTTATAGCATTGTTAGTTGCAGGAGAAGATTGAAGATTCTTGCTTCTTGTTGAAGCTTGTTGGGATATCACACTATATTAATTGTTAAATGAAATCATCTATATATTGGTAATGGGTGGAAGGCTAAGCCTTTTGCTTGGTGTTTTGTTCCACTCATGCCGCTAGGAACCGTATAAACCGGTGTTATGTACCTTGATTATGCTTTCCTCACACGGTTGGGGTTATGGGACCCCCTCGATAAACCGCTAAGTGCTAAGTCTTTTCCAGCAAGTCCCAACATTGGTACTATTAGCCTAAACAACTAAAACTTGCCGAGGGAGTAATTAACCCGAGGATTAATTAATCAACCCCCCTGGGCCAGTGCTCGATTTGAGTGTTGGTCCAAACTAGAGTCACTTGCGGTGCCACCCAGTTCGCTGGGATCTTCGATATCCGTACGTAGCGCTCATCCGGTCGTGGCCTGAGACTAGATACGAGCGGCTACTATCAGGGTGTCGGCACGCCGGAAGGATTTGCTGGATTAGCCTTACCTTAGTCGGAGTATCTTGAGCACGGGATTCCGAGGATACTCGGGCCTTCCCACCTTGGAGTTGCGACTCGGCGGATCGTGGGCTTGTCATGGGCCAAGTTGGAACACCCCTGCAGGGTTATGAACTTTCGAAAGTCATGCCCGCGGTTATGTGGCAGATGGGAGCTTGTTAATATCCGGTTGTAGAAAACTTGACACCATGTTCCAATACACTACCAGCGTGAGTACCGTGACGGTCATTTTCCAAAAGGGATTCGGGAAGTGAACACGGTGGGGTTATGTTTGACTTGCTAGTTAGGATCACTTCGTGATCATCTCTCATCCGAGGCACCTTCTCTCCTCGCTCTCTTTTACATAAGCTAGGCTAGTGCTGCTGCAGCCTCTTGTTCTTTCTTCAGCCTTGTTCCACACCCAAGGCTTGAATAGTCATGTTACCCGGGAACGGGATTGCTGAGTCCTCTGTGGCTCACAGTTACTTCACCACACCAGATGCAGGTATGATGGTGAGCTACATAGGCGATGGCACTGAGCTAGACTGGGAGTACGACGAGGAGCGTAGCCGTTACTACGTGAACTATCCGGTTGATCAGTAGAGCTTCTACTAGCATTCGGTTCAGACCTGTGGTTTAAGTTATGTTTGGTATCTTGTCATTTGGATCTTTACCCTTAGATGGGCTGTGATGTTTATTTGAATGATGTTTGGACATGTAATGATTTGTGTGACGTGGTGAGTGTAATCCAACTATCTTTTCTCTTTCATCCCCTTTTTACATGAGATGTGCAAAGATACCGAACTTGCGATCATTCCGGAATGGGCTTATATCTTTAAGTCGTGCCTCGACACGTAGGAGATATAGTCCCATCCTGGGCATTACAAGTTGGTATCAGAGCCTTCTCCGACCTAGAAGCCCCCACTGATTGATCGAATCGTTGACGGTTGAGTCTAGGCGCACACTGAAAATGTTTGAGTCCTATATTTATATCGGAGAGTAGGATTTCTTTGCTCCTCATCTCTTTTCATTCTGGTGAGGACTCCTGACGACTACTCTTGCCTCTTCTACTTTCAAAAATTGCACCAAAATTTATTTTTAGGAATCTCGTGAGTATTGTTGGATTGTTTCGATGTCTTTGTGACGAGAATATTGTTCTCGATGCCTCCTGACATTAGGGGTTGTGGCAGTGTCCCGGGGAGTTGAGCTTCGGGGTATTGTCGTCACAAACATATCGTGGCAGTACTAGAATACTTAAGACGGCCAACATCAAAAACTCTCCTATACGGTTAGTGGCAAGATAACCCCGACATCACCCAGTACTGGGGAGGTAGTTCGGGAGTATTGCCATAGCTTTGTATAGTGGATGATTTTCAAAGGTCCGAGGTAGACGGTTTCCGAGAAAGACTGGTTATGTGTTGAAGGATGGATACAAATGGATGTAGGATTAGAGTTGTGTGCGCGATGCTTCCCCTGTATCCCCAACACCTGATTGCATAACTGGAAACTTTCGGAAATTAATAGGTGGGTTCATCCAGTAGATCGTAGGCATTCTTCCAACGAATGCAGGTTACGGAGTTCGGGGTTCTACATTGAGTGAAGTGGTTTTATGGCTGATTGTTCCGATCGGGAGTTGCATCTTAAAGGGTCCTTGGCTATGCTGATCCGGGGATTGCAAAACCCTTTCGTCACACGTTCCATAAGCTTTCTGCACAAAGATGTCGAACGAAGCTCCTATCTTGCGTTTGTTCTATCTGTACCTTGTTGTTTTTTTTCTTATTTACCTTTTGTCTCCCAGTGGCTTCTCGTGAAGATTGTTGTTATCATTCAACTAAGAATTTCATTCGTTCCTCTTGTTCGAATGATTCTTGTGAAGACTATGTTGCATTCTATCCGTTGTTTCAGCTTATATCTTCTTGCAATCAATTGCTGATGGTGGTCATCTATTTCAGGATGGCTCCGAAACGGGTTCCCAACGCTAACCCAGAGGGTGAAGAGGTTCCAGATCGTCCTCCTTCCCCTCCTCCTCCGTCTGAGGCCTGGAGAGCGATTATGCAGACTACAAACCAGAACACCCAGATGTTGATGCAGATGATGCAGCAAATGCAAGCAAATCAAGCTAATCAGGGTGCTCAGGGTAATCAAGGCAATCTCTTCAACCAATAGCACCATGCTACGCTCAACCAGTTCTTGGCCAATCAACCAAAGGCTTTTAGTTACTGTGTCGGCCCTCTCGATGCCGAAGATTGGATCACTGATATCAAGAAGCATTTTGAGTGCAGTAACGTAAGGGAAGAGGACTATGTGAAGTTTGCAGCCTTCCAACTCAAGGACCAAGCAGCTGACTGGTGGCAGCAGTACAAAGACTCCAGAGAAGGGCGTGTGATCTCTTGGGAGAATTTCTGCAAGGACTTTCGCTCTCACCACATTCCAACAAGTGTCATCGAGGGTACGCGTGAGCAGTTCCGCAACCCGAAGCAAGGCTCTATGACTGTCTACCGGTATAATGTTAAGTTCCAAAACCTTGCGCGCTATGCCAAGCAAGACATCCCAGATGCCAAGAGCAAGATCTATCAGTTCCGTGGTGGCCTGAAGGATGAACTTCAACTTGCTCTCACCTTGTTCGAGCCTGATGAGTTTGGCAAATTCTATAACATGGCGCTTAAGCAAGAGGCAGCCTAGCTCAAGATGAAAGCTTCCAAAAAGAGGATTCGAGATGCTGTTCACTCCTCCTCATCTTCTCAAGTGGTCGCGAAGCAACAGAAGTTTTGGCTTCCACCTCCTCCTGTGATCCGAGCTCCCTACAACAACAACAACAAGAACTCTAGTGGCCGTGGTTTCTCCCACCCACCCAACCCAAGCAACCAGTCAAAGCATCAGTCTCAAGGTTCCAAGTCAAGTGCTACTCATTACCGTCCTCTCTCAGAAGTGGTCTGCAACAAGTGTGGCCAGAAGGGTCATTATGCTAACAGATGTCCGAACCCAAGGCGCCTTCCGCCTCCTCCACCTGTCAGCACAGCTATTGTCAAGCATAATCCAAAGTCTGCAAGGGTGAATCTGATGAATACAGCGCAAGCGGAGAATTCTTCTGATGTGATTTTGGGTAACCTCCCAGTTAACTCTATACCTGCTAAAGTATTGTTTGATTCGGGTGCATCGTTGTCCTTCATTTCAAGACCTTTTGTTGCTAAGCATGAATTGGCTTTGGAGAGCATCCCTAGACCTTTGAAGATTATTTCTCCGGGTTTGCAAATGACTTCCAACTCATTTGCTCCGAATGTATCTATTCGCATGGGTGATTCTCGCTTTCTGGTTAATCCGGTGGTTCTCGGCAATTCCGACATTGACCTTATCCTCGGAATGGACTGGCTTTCTCAGCATGATGCTCAAATTGACTGTGCACAGAAGGAAGTCAAGATTACTCATTCCGATGATGATGTGATTATCTTCGCCTCTCGGGATAATACAATCAGGCTTTTCTCTCTCAATGACAAGGGTGAAATGAATGCCATATCTCAAATTCCGGTGGTTAACGAATACGAAGACGTCTTTCCTGAAGAACTTCCAGGCATGCCTCCTCATCGGCAAGTTGAATTCGTCATTGAACTCGAGCCGGGTACTGAGCTAGCATGCCGGCGTCCGTACAAGCTCTCTCCTAAAGAGTTGAAGGAATTGAAGAAACAGCTTGATGAACAGGAGCGTATGGGTCTGATCAGGCCTAGTACGTCTCCTTGGGGCTGTGGTGTCTTATTTGTCAAGAAGAAGGATGGCACGGAGCGCCTTTGCGTCGATTACCGGCCATTGAACAAGAAGACAATAAAGAACAAGTATCTGCTCCCCAACATCAATGAACTGTTCGAGCAGCTCAAAGGAGCTAAAGTGTTCTCTAAGCTTGATCTCCGAATGGGCTATCGCCAGATTTGCATTCGAGAAGAAGATATCCCCAAGATTGCCTTCAGAATGAGCTACGGCTCATATGAGTATACAATCATGTCTTTTGGTCTCGCTAATGCTCCACCTACCTTCTCGAGAATGATGCACTACATTTGCAACCCCTACACCGGCGAGTTTGTGCTTGTGTATCCGGATGACATTTTGGTATTTTCCAAGAATGAAGAAGATCACGAAAAGCACCTCCGACAGGTTCTCGACAGACTCCGTGAACATAAGTTCTATGCCAAGTTCTCCAAGTGCGAATTTTGGCTCGATAAGGTCTTGTATCTGGGCCATATCATCTCCGCTGACGGTATTGCGGTAAACCCCGAGAAAGTTGAAGCAATTGTCAACTGGGAACCTCCTCAGAATGTCAAGCAACTCCGAAGCTTTCTTGGTCTTGCCAGCTATTGCAAAAGGTTCGTTGAGAACTTCTCCAAGATTGCCAAGCCTCTTTCCAACTTGCTGCAGAAGAATGTCAAGTACAACCGGTCTCCAGATTGTGAAGTGGCATTCAAGACTCTCAAAGAAAAGCTCGTCTCTGCTCCAGTTCTTACTCCTCCAGATGAGTCCAAGCCCTACGAAGTATTCTGTGATGCTTCTCTTCAAGGACTTGGTGGTGTACTTATGCAGGACAAGAGAATTGTGGCATACACTTCTCGTCAGCTGAAGCCAAGTGAGAAGAACTACCCCACACATGATCTTGAACTAGCAGTTGTGGTACATGCTTTGATTACGTGGAGACACCTTCTATTGGGCAGAAAAGTCAACATCTTCACCGATCACAAGAGCTTGAAGTACATCTTCACACAGCCGAATCTGAACCTTCGCCAGACTCGTTGGGTCGAAATGATCCAAGAGTATGATCCCAGCATCGAATACACTCCTGGCAAGGCGAATGTGATTACAGATGCCTTGAGCAGAAAGGCATATTACAACAGCCTCCTTATCAAGCTATTTCAGCCTGAGCTTTCTGAAGAATTCAGGAAGCTCAACCTCCAAGTTGCTTAGCAAGGTTTTCTTGCAAATCTTCAAGTTGCTCCTACCTTGGAAGATCAGATCCGTGAGGCCCAACTCAGTGATGCTATGGTGCAGAAAGTGAAACATGGTATTGCAAAGGGTACTCCTAAATACAAGTGCTATCGCATTGATGAGAGAGATACCTTGTTCTTTGAGGACATACTTGTGGTTCCCAAAGGTGATCTCAGGAAGCTCATATTGGACGAAGCACATGATTCCCTCCTTTCCATTCATCCTGGTAGTTCCAAGATGTACCAAGACCTCAAGCAATCTTACTGGTGGACTCGCATGAAAAGAGAGATTGCCCAATTCGTGAATGAATGTGATGTCTGCAGAAGAGTGAAGGCAGAGCATCAACGTCCAGTCGGTCTTCTCCAACCTCTTCCTATTCCCGAGTGGAAATTCGACCACATTGAAATGGATTTCGTCACTGGCTTTCCGAAGTCCAAGAGAGGGAATGATTCTATCTTTGTGGTGATTGACAAGCTTACCAAAGTCGCTCACTTCCTTCCAGTCAAAGAATCCATCAATGCAGCTCAATTGGCAGAGTTGTACACTTCCAGAATTGTGTCCTTACATGGCACTCCTCAAGTTATCTCCTCAGACCGTGGAAGTTTGTTTACTTCTAAGTTCTGGGACTCCTTTCAGTCTGCCATGGGCACTAAGATTCGTTTCAGCACTGCATTTCACCCTCAGATTAGTGGTCAAGTCGAGAGAGTGAATCAGATTCTAGAAGACATGCTCAGAGCTTGTGTCATCTCTTTTGGCATGAAATGGGAAGATTGCCTTCCATTTGCCAAGTTCTCTTACAACAACAGCTTCCAAGCAAGTGCCGACAAAGCTCCGTTTGAAATCCTCTATGGCAGAAAGTGTCGTACCCCTCTCAACTGGTCCGAGACTGGTGAACGTCAACTTCTTGGCAATGACTTGATCTCAGAAGCCGAAGAAATGTGCAAAGTCATACGTGAGAATCTCAAGGCCGCTCAGTCGCGTCAGAAGAGCTACTATGACGGCAAGCATTGTGATTTGGCCTTCAACATTGGGGATCATGTCTATCTCCGTGTTTCTCCTATGAAAGGCACCCAAAGATTCGGTATCAAAGGAAAGCTTGCTCCTAGATACGTCGGGCCTTTCAAGATCCTTGGCAAAAGAGGCGATCTAGCCTATCAACTTGAGCTCCCTTCCAACTTCGCCAATGTTCATGATGTGTTTCATGTGTCTCAACTCCGCAAGTGCTTCAAGACTCCTGAACGCACCATTCCGTTTGAGGAGATTGATCTCCAAGAAGACTTGTCTTACCCAGAGCACCCAGTTGCTATTCTCGAAGAAACCGAGCGCAAGACCCGCAACAAGTCCATCAAATTCTTGAAAGTCAAGTGGTCACACCATACCGACCGAGAAGCTACGTGGGAACGAGAAGATCACCTTCGTTCCGAGTACCCTTCCTTTTTCCAGTCCTAGATCTCGGGACGAGATCTTTTTATAGTAGAGGAGAGTTTGTAATGCCCCGGATGTAATAATTTCCCTTTTGGGAAATATATATATCTTTGGCTTCATCAGTTCCATTCCGGGTTCTTCGTCTTTTCGGGTTTTCGTCTTTTTGTCGTGTGCGTGTGTTCATTCATCCATATCATGTAGTCATGTGCATCGCATTGCATTTGTGTTGTCGTTTGCATCCGGTCCCACTCGTTTCTTTCCGTTGTCCATTTCGAGTTCCGGAGCTTCCTCACATGTCCGTGGCATTCCCGAGGCCTACTTTGGTGTTTGGCCGTGTAACGTTTCCGGTTTGGCGCGAGACTTGTCGTGTGTTGTTGTTTTGGTGTGTGTGACCCGCCTGTCAAATCTCGTCGCGTTTGGAGTTCGTTTGGTGCTCCAACAGTTATTCTCGTGGGCGAAAGTACCCCCTCTTTGAGGCCCAAGACACCCCTCCAACAGCCCACCAAACCAACCCAAACCCCTCCCTTCATCTAGGCCATCCAATTCTGATCGCGTGGCCGAAAACCTCACCTCATTTGGACAACCCTAGCTCCTTTTGCCTATATAAATGTCCATCTTCCCCAATGTTGCCCCAAAAAACCCTAGTGCCATCATCTCCTTCCTCCGGCCATCTTCCTCCACTCCGGCCGGAGCTCGCCGGAATTCCTCGCCGGAGAAGCTGCACGCCGCCGGCCAGCGCCCTCCTCTCGCCGGCGCAAGGCCGGGTTCTCCTCACCGCCGGGGTCCCTCCTGCCGCCGGGCAAGCCCCTCGCCGGTCGGGCCTTCCCCAGACGCGCCGCCCTCCGCCGCTGGCCGGCGCCGCCACCTCGCCTCCGGCCACCGCCGCCCGGGTCTCCTCGCCTCCGGCCCCGCCGGCCCTTCGCCGATCCGGCCAGGCCGCCGCCGGCCACTCTCCTCCGCCACCGCCCGGCTACCCCCCGTCGCCGTTCCGCCTCCAGCCGCCGCTCGGGCCGGCCAGGCCAGCCGCCGGTCCCGTGCTTGAGGGGATCGCGCCGCTCGGGGGCCAGGGCGCCCTGATCCGATCGGATCTGGAGATCGGGTGGGCCGGCCCGATCCACCAACCCTAACGGGCCCGATAACCCTAACGGGCCCAGCCCGTTAGTCCGGCGCCCGGTGGACCGCCTCCGCCAGCCCGTTTGACCCCGCCAGCCCGCGTTGACTTTTCCGTTGACTGAGGTAGTCCCTCGTTTTTTCTGCTAAGTCCCTAATAGTTTAGTTGTCTGATGATGTTTTATAATGCGGATAACTTTTTGTGTGATGGTCTGATTTGAGCATATGATATGTCAAAATGTTCGTGGAGACATGTACTACGTTTTGTTCCATTGTGCCATGCATGTTTGAGGTCATCTAGATGCTTAAATATTTGTTGCAAGAGTGCTACTTGTTATAAACTGCTGTTAGTAGTTGTTTTCATGCCATCTTTGCAATGTGATAACTTTTTGCATGTTTATCCAAATGAAGCAAATGAGATGTCCACGTGTTCATCATGAAATGCTCTACATGTTGGTTGCTTTAGCTTGCATGTTAGATTTCATCTTGCCATGTTATCTCCGTTGCAAAAGTGCATGTGGTTGTTACGTTGTTAATCTTGTTACGAGATGCCTAGTTGAGGAGCTCGTTGCTTTTGATGTGGTTGTCCCCATGATGCATGCTTATATGTTTTGGATTCACCATCATGTGTACTTTATTGTGGTGCTTATCACTTGCCATGCTTTGCTTTGAGGTGACTTAATCTTGCACTCAAAGATGCCATGATGAAACTGATGTTTCAACACTTAGTGAAATTTCACTAAGTCTGGAATCTGTAATTTCCAGATGCCATGTTTGCTTGATGTTCTAGACAAATACATGCTAGTTTTGGGGTGACTCTCGATGGTTCCTTGTTGTATAAGTTGTTGGCTATCCATTCATGCTCTCACATGCTCATTTGGGTGGTTGTAGCATATTTAACTTTTGCTCCCAAGTTGCAATAAATTACTGTTGTCAAGTTCAATATGTCATAGATTGTTGCTATTGATCCATGCTTCCTTTGGAGATGCTCCAATGGAATTGTTTGCTGTAGGAGATGTCTACTTTATGTCCATGCTCTTTTCCATGATGTTTGAGTGCCGTAGGCTATTTATTTCTTGCTCCGAAGTTGCTATGTGGCTGTTAATTTCAGCTTTTGCATGTTTATTGTTTTGGGTGTAACTTTTAGCCCGTTGCTTCGTTTTGAGCAAGTCCTATATGAAACTTGTGTGATTTTTCATGTAGATTCATAATATCCTATTGTTAACATGTTTTGAAGCATTTTGCTTGATCGCATATTGTCATGCTCCTTGTGCTTCCTATGTATGCTTTCTGTGCTTCCATAGTGCATCTGTTTTGCTTCCATAGTGCATCAGCAATGCATCCAGTATTTTTGTGTGCGCATTGCATCTTGTTGATTTCTTGCCTTGTGTGTTTGTGTTGAGTAGAGCCGGAAGCTGAGTACGAGTACGAGAATGAGGTTACTACCGAGCTTGAGAACGAGGAGTCCGCTTACGATCCCATCGACGACTCAACAGGCAAGATGACCGAACCCGGATATCCTTACTATCTTTGCCTATTGCTAGAAGTCTCGCTCTATAGTATTTGCCTCGATGCCCATGTTTTCCTGTCAGCCTCCTATTGTAACCATGATCCTGTCTAACCACCCTACCTATGCAAACCTTTGATTGGCTATACGTAGGCTTCGCTCAGCCCCTCTTATAGCATTGCTAGTTGCAGGAGAAGATTGAAGATTCTTGCTTCTTGTTGAAGCTTGTTGGGATATCACACTATATTAATTTTTAAATGAAATCATCTATATATTGGTAATGGGTGGAAGGCTAAGCCTTTTGCTTGGTGTTTTGTTCCACTCATGCCGCTAGGAACCGTATAAACCGGTGTTATGTTCCTTGATTATGCGTTCCTCACACGGTTGGGGTTATGGGACCCCCTCGATAAACCGCTAAGTGCTAAGTCTTTTCCAGCAAGTCCCAACATTTGTACTATTTGCCTAAACAACTAAAACTTGACGAAGGAGTAATTAACCCGAGGATTAATTAATCAACCCCCCTGGGCCAGTGCTCGATTTGAGTGTTGGTCCAAACTAGAGTCACTTGCGATGCCACCCAGTTCGCTGGGATCTTCGGTATCCGAACGTAGCGCTCATCCAGTCGTGACCTGAGACTAGATACGCGCGGCTACTATCAGGGTGTCGGCACGCCGGAAGGATTTGCTGGATTAGCCTTACCTTAGTCGGAGTATCTTGAGCACGGGATTCCGAGGATACTCGGGCCTTCCCACCTTGGAGTTGCGACTCCGCGGATCGTGGGCTTGTCATGGGCCAAGTTGGAACACCCCTGCAGGGTTATGAACTTTCGAAAGTCGTGCTCGCGGTTATGTGGCAGATGGGAGCTTGTTAATATTCGGTTCTAGAAAACTTGACACCATGTTCCAATACACTACCAGCGTGAGTACCGTGACGGTCATTTTCCGAAAGGGATTCGGGAAGTGAACACGGTGGGGTTATGTTTGACTTTCTAGTTAGGATCACTTCGTGATCATCTCTCGTCCGAGGCACCTTCTCTTCTCGCTCTCTTTTACGTAAGCTAGGCTAGTGCTGCTGCAGCCTCTTGTTCTTTCTTCAGCCTTGTTCCACACCCAAGGCTTGAATAGTCATGTTACCCGGGAACGGGATTGCTGAGTCCTCTGTGGCTCACAGTTACTTCACCACACCAGATGCAGGTACGATGGTGAGCTACACAGGCGATGGCACTGATCTAGCCTGGGAGTACGACGAGGAGCGTAGCCGTTACTACGTGAACTATCCGGTTGATCAGTAGAGCTTCTACAAGGATTCGGTTCAGAACTGTGGTTTAAGTTATGTTTGGTATCTTGTCATTTGGATCTTTATCCTTAGATGGGTTGTGATGTTTATTTGAATGATGTTTGGACATGTAATGATTTGTGTGACGTGGCGAGTGTAAGCCAACTATCTATTCTCTTTCATCCCCTTTTTACATGAGATGTGCAAAGATACCGAACTTGCGATCATTCCAGAATGGGCTTATATCTTTAAGTCGTGCCTCGACGCGTAGGAGATATAGTCCCATCCTGGACATTACAGGTCGTGACCGACCCGGACTCCTACCGGGAGGGGCTTTATAAGCCGCAGCCCGCGACCCCGAGGCCCAACCGCTGCCGCCGCCGCCCAAACCCTAGCCGCCGCCCTAACCCTAGCCGTCGCGACGCCGCCGCCGCCGCGCCTCGCCGCCTCGATGCCGCCGCCAGCCGCCATCGCCCCGCCGCCCCGCCGTCTCGCCGCCCCGCCGTCGGAGCCGCCACCGCCGGAACCACCGCCGCCCCAATCCGTTCTCGCCGCCGTTTTTTCGGTTTTAGGTATTAGATCGGTTCGGTTTTTCTCGATTTAGTTATTTACCGGACGTTCGTCTGTACGTTCATTTTAACTAACGCTTTTTGTCAGTTAGCCACAGACAACGAACGTTCTCTCGTTAGCCTGTTCGTCTTGTTTTCTTTTTCAGGGTTTTTCCGCAATTATTTTTTATCGTGATTTCTGCCCTGATCTTTGTTTCAGTTTTTCTTTTCGCTCGTTAGTCGGAATCAGGTGAAACAAGCGCCTAGATCTTCATCTTGAAGCCCTCTTTCTGTTTAACCAACTTGAACAAGATTTTGGTACTTTAAAATTTGACTTTAGTACAATTTAGTAAACGGATCTTGTTTCTTTCGTGGTTTGAGTTTTGTTGCTCCGTGTCGGGGGAAACTGTCCACCACGAGCACCTATGGGACCGGAGCCCCTTGTTCGTGTGGAAAGGAAGCGGAGGGAGCACAAAGGGCAGATCGTGGTGAGCACGCGGGCAGTTTACCCAGGTTCAGGCCGCGATGGACGCGTAAAACCCTACTCCTGCTTTGTTTGTATTGAGTTGGAGAGCTCGGGAGCTTGAAGAACTAGCTACACCGAGCGAGTGAACGATCTAGGTTCCGAACCCCTTCTACGTTGTGCATGGGCCTCCTTTTATAGCTCAAGGGGTCACCGACAGGTGTCAACGTAGGAGAAAGGGTAAAAATGTAATAGTGGTGGTAGTTGTAACAGTGCGGGAATAGTGGAGCAACAGTGCGTGAACAGTGGTCATCACCTACTTTGACAGTGGGCGACAAGAGCATTTAATGCCCATCGCCGTCGACCCCAAAAGCGCCCGCCCTTGCGTCTCCGTTTGCCACGGCGATGGCTTTACCACCGTGGAGTGCCACCGTGTCCCCCAGGCTGCACAGCCATCCGCCACGCGTCCCTGGAGTGGCCCCAGGGCGACGCGTGGTTCGATGAGCTGGAGCGCGGGCACACAGCGTAACTCTCCCCGGCAAGCACCTTGCCGGGGTCTTGACCTTGCCGGGCCCGGGAGCTTGTCGGGCTCTGAAGCTTGTCGCTCCCCGGGCCCTGCTGGGGCGCACGTCGCGCCGAGGCATGTCTTCTGAAGTGCAATCTTCTAGTCTTCCTGGCAAGTTCTACTTGCCAGGGCCTTGAGTTGATAAGGAAATCTTGAGCCGGGGACGGCCTTCCCGGCAAGCCCCACTTGCCGGGGTCTTGATCTTCTGTCTTGTATACTTTGTTTTTGAATGGTTTTATACGGAGCAGGGAGGTCTCCGACAAGCACGTGGTACGCCCTGCCGCGGGAAGCTGCTACTGCCCGTGCACAAGTTGGGGTACTGAGGTACCCCTACCTTAGTACACCGACAGGAGCCCCCGGGCCTGGGCCACACACGGTGCCGAGCGCTGTTGGGCCAGACCCAAAACAGTGCACGGGCACGCGCGGCCCACGGCGCGCCGAATCCACTTCCGCATCCGCCGCGTCCCTCCGTAACGGCACGCGTCGATTGCGGCGTCGTGGGATGGGACATGGCCACGTTCTTTTAATGGAAAGAGCGAAACGTCCCCCACTTCCCCATAAAAGCAGAGGAAGCAGGAGCGGTTCCCCTCCTACGCCTTCATTGCTTCTTCTTGCATCTCCAGAGATTCCCTTTGCGCTCCGCCTCCACATCTCCTCCGCCGTCTTCCGCATCCGCGGCGCCGCCGGACTCTTCGTCCCCCCTTCCCTCGCCGCCTCCGCCATGGCCCCGAAGACCGAGAAGGCGAAGGCGGAGAAGACCAAGAAGGAGAAATCCGAGCAGGCGGCGAGGCTTACTCTGCTGCGGAAGCGGAACGTCGTCTTCTCGCCGAGGCTTAGCGCGCGGGAGCTCTGGAACAAGTACTACTTGTTCTGGGCCAAGAAGACCAAGGCGCATCCCCGCACCCGAGTCTATCCGGCCGCCGCCAAGGACAATTACCCCGGCGGGTACTTCTTCTTCGCAGCTTTCTTCCATTGCGGCCTTTGTCCCCCTTTTTCCGACTTTTTCTGCGATATCATGCACACCTACGGCCTCCACCTTCTTGACTTCACCCCCAACG
Source organism: Secale cereale (assembly GCA_902687465.1). Classification (NCBI taxonomy): domain Eukaryota; kingdom Viridiplantae; phylum Streptophyta; class Magnoliopsida; order Poales; family Poaceae; genus Secale; species Secale cereale. The sequence continues at coordinate 252,685,418 of LR738713.1, read as the reverse complement.
CCATCCTCACGATGGCGGTTTTCGCACATCTGTGTGAAAACTATATTGGGATCTATCCGAATGTAACGTTGTTTAGGCATTTCTTCACCCCTAGAGTAGAGGCCGGCGCTCCCCTCTCCGGAGGAATTTCTTGGGTCTTCCGTCTGAACAAGAAGGAATCCTACCTGCCCGGGGAGCTCCGCGGCAAGTGGGAGGAGTGGCGCGCGGACTGGTGCTGGGTAGTCGAGGACGAGCCGCAACCTTTTACCGCGCCGCGCACAACAGCCATCGTGCGCGGCAGGGACTGGAGTGAGTTGGACTCGGACGACATCAAGCTCAACGTCGCCCTCATCAGAATTCTTCGTCTCCGGGTAGCAAAGTTGTCCGTCGGAGAAGTAGGAGCAGATTTCCTCCGCCGCCGCATTGCCCCTCTACAGGATAGGAAGAGGCCAGCATGGGAGTACGGCAACGCGGCGGACATAATGAGACTGCGCCCAGGGCTAAACTTCAACTTCACGGCGCTGGAGCTGAAGGGGATGGTCCGGGAACTTTTTAAGCACGACCCGGCCCACCCAGAGTGGTTCAGAGCTCCCCGGGGAGTGGTGCCCCTCTGCAACTGCACGGCCCAGGATTCCCTTCGCGCCATGATGCACGCATGTGACTCGCATGGCATCGACCGCACATGGATTCCGCCCAAGCCAGACGTCATCATGAGCTTCTTCGACAACCTGGTGGAGGTGGCGAAGAACAAGGATGAGATCAAGGGGCTCACACAGGACACCACCGACCAGGAGATTGCTTATATAGCTTCTCGGGTTGAAGAGGCCGCTGCAGCCGCAGCGACAGGAGAGTTTGGCTTCACGGTTGAGGAGGCAGAGGCTGCGGAAGCGTCCTGCCAAGCAGAGGAGGCGGAGATCCGCAGGCTGCTGCAGCTTCCTCCCGACGAGCTTGCCGGGGTCCCTTCTTTGAGGCACTCCGGGATCCCCGGAATCGTGACCGAGGCCGCGGCGAGAGGCGGCGCTGTCGTAGGGAACAGAGGCGCCGCAGGGAGCGGAGGCGCCGGAGGGGGCGGAGGCGCCGGAGGGAGAACGGCCGCAGGGCAGGGCGCAGGGCCCAGCAAGCCATCCGAGGAGGAGGAGGAGGAGGAGGAGGAGGACGCCGGGGCCGACGAGGACTCCGACGGGTCTCTGGGGCTCTATGCCGACGACGTCTCCTCGTCATCGGAGACCTCCCCGCCTCGGGCAAGTCCCAGGCGTTCTCCGCTGAAGCGTCTCCGCAAGGCGACGACGGGGACGAGGGCGCAGGTGCCCCGACAACAACCAACTCGCCGGGCGGCGCGAGCTACCCGGGGGAGCCAAGCTGCGACGGGGGCGCCCGGCGCACCAACCACGGCGGGGGCAACCCGCACACAGGCCGCGGCGGGGGCGACCCGCACACAGGCCACGGCGGAGGCGCCCCGCACGTCAGCGCCAAGCGGAGGAGGGTCTTCACAGAGCGGAGCGGCTGCTCCGCCTGCTCCCCGGGCCTCGGCGTCCACAGGGGCCGGGTCCTCGCAGCCCCCAGCCCCGGGGACCGCCAAGCGCCCGAGGGAGTCTTCGCCTCCTGCTCCTCGCGCGGACGCGCCTCAGGTGGCGTTCGACTTCTCCGCCCTGAGCGACGACGACGACGACGAGGAACAGGAGTAAGAACTTGAGGTTTTGTATCTTCTTTAACTTTGTCTTGATTCTTGTTGATTCTGATCTTGCTTCTTGCTTTGTCTTCAGGACCCTGGCCCAGCGAGTGGCGAAGAAGGCCAAGGTTCCCGTCGTCGAGGTCGCGGACGACTCGCCCGTCGCGGTGACTGGGGACGCGCCGGAGACGAGCCTGCCGGACCCGAGTGCTGCTCCGAGGAGCAGCCCCCAGCGCAGCCCCAGCGTAAGTTTGGGCTCAATATTTCCGCTCGCCGGGCGCGCTTGAGGATCTCGTTTATACTAACATCTTGTTGTTCTTGTTGTTGTCTTGATTGTCTTGTGCAGAGGGGGAGCCGCAGCCACGAGAGCACCCGGAGGTCACTCCCGAGGAGCCGCAGGCCCCGCCGTCCCCGCCAAGGACGAACTCTCCGGCAAGGGAGAGCGCTCCGCCAAGGGCGGGTACTCCGCCAAGGGCGAGTACCCCGCCAAGGGCGAGCAGCCCGGCGAGGGCGGCCACCCCGCCAAGGCAGAGCTCCCCGGCGAGGGAGCCCGCCGTCGACGAAGTCCGCCAAGGTAAGTTTTGTAACTCCGTCTTCTTGGATGCATCTTTTTTGGATATTTGCTTGAACTTCTTCTTCTTTTTCTTCTTCTTCTAGATCTTCCTCCCCCAGAACAGATGGAGACGGAAACCATCGTCGTGGAGGAGGGCGCGCAGGGCGACGGCGACAACGTCCCTGTCGCTGAGGACACGGCGGGAGCCGCCGAGCCGGCTGTGGAGGAGACTGCTCCGGCTGCAGACGCAGCGGCCGGGGAGGGGGACGGCGGCCATACTGCCGGCCCGGAGGCGGCAGGAGCGTCGAGCGCTGCGCCGGCCGCCGACCCCTCCGCCGAAAAGGAGCCGTCTGCCTACTATCTTGAGGCCCCCAACGGCGTCTACATCCAGGTGCCGTGGAGATCTTCGTCGCAAGCCCCCGCGGAGGGAGAGACCTTTGATGTGGAGGTCCTCGCCTCCGCGGGTCTGAAGGTTGTCGAGGCGCCCGGCGGGAGCGACGAGCCCGAGGAGGAGAAGCTGCTCCATCGGCTCCTGGCCCTTTACCGGGCCAGACAGGCAAAGCTTGCGTCTCGGGAGGCCCTCGCCGCCAAGGCCGCCGCTGACATGGAGAAGCGCGCGGCGGAGCTCCGCGCCGCCAACCAGGCTGCCCTCCGCGACGTGGCGGAGGAGCGCGAGAGGCTCGCCGGGGAGTACCAGGAGTGGCTCCTGGAGAAGGCCGAGGCCGAGGAGCAGCAGCGACTCGCCGGAGAGGAGTTGTCCCGGCGAGAAGGAGAGCTCACCCAACGGAAAGTCAACCTCGACTCCCACGAGGAAGACCTTGCCGCCCGGGAGCAGGCCCTTGGCGGAGAGCTGAAGGAGGCGAAGGCCGCCGCGGCTGCCGCGGAGACCGCCAAGGAGGAGCTCGCGGCCAAGGTTGCGCAACTGGAGGAGTCCCTGAAAGCGAGCGTGGAGAGGGTCACCGCGCTCAACACAGAGCGCGAGAAGGACGCCCACACTAACTCTGAACTTCAGGTGCGTCTCTCCAAGCAGGGCGACGAGCTGAAGGCCGCCAAGGATTCGATCGAGGATCTGGAGCTGAAGGTTTCCACGTTGAAGGACTCGCTTGATGCCGTCCGGGACCGGGAAACCAAGCTGAAGGAAGAGCTCCGCAAGGAGCAAGGCTTGGTGGAGAGCGCCACCACTGCGGCTGAGAACTTCCGCCGGACCGTTGAAGTGTGGACCGATGACTTGGTGGCCTCTGCATCCAACATTGACCAGGAGCTGTTGGCGCTGAAGGTTGAGCATCTTATATACTCTCCGGATCCAAACCTCCCCCACAACGCCAAGCTCAGCCTCTTCTTCAGAGGGATCGCGCCGGCCCTTGCAGATCTTCGGAAGAAGCTCCCCGCGCAACTGGCCGAGGAGTCGCGCCAGCTCTGCGCGGGAACCTTGGAGCGCGTTCTGACGAAGATTGTGTACCGCAATCCCGGTATAAACCTCGCCAACGTCCTCCGCAGCTTGCCGGCCGACGCGGATATGGAGGCGCTGAAGGCGCAGGTCGCCCACATTATCGCCAAAGTGAACAAGATCTCTAGGATTGAGGGCGACCGCGTAGATTAGGCCTCCTTTTCTTTATCTCTTTTGTTGCTGCATAGGGTGCTATGAACTCATTAGTCATTGCGACAAGTTACCCCTTGTAAGATATTTATCTTATTATTGATCATTTAGTGCAATGTTATCTCCCTTGTCTCGGTCCTTTACTTTGTATG
>LR738713.1:252656775-252680995 GCA_902687465.1 Secale cereale | reverse complement strand
GGCAAACTTGTGCGCGAGGAACATTGCTTCTGCTTAAGAGGCAAAGAAAAAGAGGAGAGAAACAAGTATATGGCCTTTCGGCGGGCTAATGCTTACCGGATACGTATGTTGCACAAGATGCCAAATAACGCATGCAAATAGCGAAGAAAAAGCATGGAAAAGGCAAATAGCGCAAAATACAAAAGCTTTACTGATGCACGGGGTCTGCGCCCGGCTTTGTACGAAGGGTTACATGCAACAGCGGCAAAGCTTGTACAAAAGGTGGTTGCCGGAGCGGATCACGGCAACCGCGCCTTATGGGTGAAACTTGCGAAGATGCTCTATGTTCCAGGAGTTGCTCACCGGTAAGCCTTCTTCGGTCTCAAGGCGGACAGCGCCGGGCCTTGTGACTTGTCTCACCCGATAAGGGCCTTCCCACTTCGGCGTCAACTTGTTGGAATTCTTGGCGGACTGAACACGCCGAAGAACAAGGTCGCCTTCCTCGAGACTCCTGGCCTTGACCTTGCGGCTATGATAGCGGCGCAAGGCTTGCTGGTATCGAGCAGCAAGTACAGCAGCCTGGAGATGTTTCTCCTCGAGGAGCAATGCATCATCTTGTCGCAGTTGCTCTTGCTCGGGCTCATCATAAGCGAGCACTCGAGGAGATCCGTATACGAGTTCCGTGGGGAGAACTGCCTCTGCTCCATAGACTAGAGCAAAGGGTGTCTGTCCGGTGGCTCGACTTGGTGTCGTTCTGATTGACCAAAGAGCCGCCGGTAGCTCCTCTATCCAGTTTCTTCCGCACTTACGCAGCCTGTCAAAGGTCCTTGTCTTGAGTCCGCGCAGCACTTCAGCATTGGCCCTCTCCGCTTGACCGTTGCTCCTCGGGTGAGCAACAGAAGCGAAGCAGACCTTGGCGCCAAGGTCTTGGACGTACTGCATGAAGGTGCGACTAGTAAATTGTGTACCGTTGTCGGTGATGATCCTGTTAGGGATTCCGAAACGGCAAACAATCGACCTGAAGAACCTGACCGCTGACTGTGCTGTCACCTTTCTCACTGGTTCCACTTCCGGCCACTTTGTGAACTTGTCGATTGCAACGTACAAGTACTCAAAGCCCCCGACGGCGCGAGGGAAGGGGCCGAGGATATCGAGCCCCCAGACCGAGAAGGGCCAGGACAAAGGGACCGTCTGGAGAGCTTGAGTTGGCTGATGAATTTGTTTTGCATGGAACTGGCACGCTTCACACTTGGTTACTAGTGCAGTTGCATCTTGGAGGGCTTCTTGCCAAAAGAACCCTTGCCGGAACGCCTTCCCGGCAAGCGCCCTTGCGCCAATGTGGTGGCCGCATATGCCTCCGTGTATCTCTGCCAATAGCTTCTGTCCATCTTCCCTGGAGATGTACTTCAACCTGACACCATTGAGTCTTCTTCTGTACAGCTCGTTATCCACGAAGTGGTACATACTTGACTGCCTGGTTATCTTCTCTATCTCTTCTGGGTCGTCGGGGAGTTCTCCAGTTTGCAGAAAACGGACGATCTGCTGCGCCCATGCCGGAGCCCGAGGCTCAACGGCAAGGACTAAAGGCACGAGGGCCGCTGCGGGGACCTCAGCTTCTACGGCAAGAACCTCTGGTTCTGTCGGAGCTGATGGTCCCCCGGCAAGCTCGCCGGGGCGAGGCTTGTCGGGAACGATTGCTTCAACCGTACAGATCCGAGGATCTGCAGGAGCAAACTGTTCCTCAGCGTTCTGATCGTTGATCTTGGGGACCTTGGCGGCGGCCTCGGGGAGTTCCGCCGGCAAGTAGTCGCCGGAGACCAACTTTCTCTTCTTGGACTGCCCAATTGATGGTGTAACGGATGGCTGAGTCAGCTTGAGCAAGAAGGTCCCTGGTTCCACAGGTAACTTCATCGCAGCACACTTCGAAAGGCCATCTGCAATTTCATTTTGAGCTCTCGGGACGTGCTCCATTTGCAGACCTTCAAAGTGCTCTTCAAGCTTCCTCACTTCATCTACATAAGCTTCCATCAAAGGGCTCTGGTAACTCTTGTTAACTTGTCAGACCACCAACTGAGAATCTCCCCGCACAATCAGCTTCCTGATCCCAAGTTCGGCCGCAATCCTGAGGCCGGCAAGCAAGCCTTCATATTCAGCAGTGTTGTTTGTCGCTTGCTCCCTGGGAAAGTGCATCTGGATAACATACTTGAGGTGCTCTCCGGTGGGCGCGATGAGTACCACGCCAGCACCGGCGCCTTGTAGCGAGAAGGCACCATCAAAGTACATTACCCATTCACTTGTCACTTCTTGTACCGGTGCACTTGTCTCTGGAACATCCTCATCGGGCGTCGGGGTCCATTCAGCTATGAATTCTGCCAAAGCTCGGCTCTGTATGGTTGAGGTACTTTCAAACTTGAGTCCAAAGCTTGATAATTCCAGTGCCCACTCAACGATCCTACCTGTTGCTTCTGGATTGTGCAATATCCTCTTCAGCGGAAAGCAAGTGACCACTGTTATCTCATGTGCCTGGAAGTAATGGCGCAGCTTTCTCGAGGCCATGAGGAGGCCGAAAAGCAACTTTTGCACCCCGGAGTATCTTGATCTGGCCCCCTGCAAGAGGGAACTCACAAAATACACCGGGCGCTGCACCATCTTCTTCCGCACTTCTTCCTGTTCCTGCGCAGAGTTGTCCTTGTCGGGGCCAGAGCTTGTCGGAGCAGCCCCCTGCTTGTCGCTGGATTCGCTTGCCGGTGGTGCAGACTCCTCGTCGGCCTCCCTCTCCGCTACTAACGCAGCACTAACCACCTGGTTGGTTGCCGCTAGGTATAGCAGCAATTTCTCCTGTTGTCTAGGTGCGACAAGTATTGGAGTGGAGGATAGGTACCGTTTCAAGTCCTGCAGCGCTGCCTCCGCTTCCGGAGTCCACTTCATGGGACCTGCCTTCTTCAAGATTTTGAAGAAAGGTAGGGCGCGTTCTGCAGACTTCGAAATGAACCTACTGAGGGCAGCCACACAACCTGCAAGCCTTCTGACATCCTTGACGCGCTTCGGGGCTTCAATCTGCTCGATGGCTTTAATCTTGTCGGGATTGGCTTCAATCCCCCTTTGTGACCCAAAGAACCCGAGAAGCTTGCCGGAGGGGACTCCAAAGACGCACTTCTCGGGGTTCAACTTAAGCTGTATCTTGCGCAGGTTCTGAAATGTCTCTTCCAAATCTTGGATCAGGGTATCCTTGCTCTTACTCTTTACCACAATATCATCCATGTAAGCCTCTACATTTCTGTGGATCTGTGGCTCGAAAGCAGTGTGCACTACCCTTGCAAATGTTGATCCTGCATTCTTCAGTCCAAATGGCATGCTTATGAAGCAATAAGTGCCACATGGAGTGATAAACGCAGTCTTCTCTTCATCTTCCTTGGCCATGAAAATCTGGTGGTAGCCTGAATATGCATCAAGATAGAGAGTAGCTCACATCTGGCAGTAGAGTCAACGATCTGGTCAATGCGCGGCAAGGGAAATGGATCCTTAGGACATGCTTTATTCACATCGGTGAAGTCTATACACAGTCTCCACTTCCCATTGGCCTTGCGCACGACGACTGGATTTGCCAACCACGTCGGATGGATCACGCCTCTAACTAGGCCCGCTGCTTCTAGCTTCTTGATTTCCTCAGCAATGAATTCTTGGCGCTCCACGGCTTGCTTCCTCACCTTCTGCTTGACGAGCCGCGCTTGAGGACAAACAGCAAGCTTGTGCTCAATTACCTTCCTGGGAACACCGGGGATGTCAGATGGTTGCCAGGCAAACACATCGACATTCGCCCGCAGGAAGGCAACGAGCGCGCTTTCCTATTTGCTGTCAAGTGTGGCACTGATGGTGAAGGTACCACCAGTGCCGTCCTCCTTGGCGGACACCTTCTTGGTTGCCGGAGGAGCGGCCATTCCCTTCTTGCACTTGCCGGTGGAGCTCGATGGAACGTCCTCGACGGCAGCGCAGCACTCCGAAGAGGTGCGGTTGCCGGAGTGGGCCCCAGAGCACTTGCCGGACTTGGTCTTCGTCTTCTTCCCCCCGGGAGCTTCAGCGGCAAGTGTATCCTTCTCTGCTGCGGCTGCTGCATCCCGGTAGATCTTGTCGGCACAGACAAGCGCATCTTTCTTGTCGCCATGGACAGTGATGACACTTATCGGCCCCGGCATCTTGAGTACGTTGTAGGCGTAATGGGAAGCTGCCATGAACTTGGCAAGGGCGGGACGGCCGAGTATCCCATTATACGGTAATGGGATATCGGCGACGTCGAATGTGATGCACTCAGTTCTGAAGTTGAGCTCCCCGCCAAAGGTCACCGGCAGAGTTATCTTCCCCTTGGGCTTGCTCCTCCCCGGGTTGATTCCTTGGAAAGAACCGGTCTCTTCGAGCTCGCCATCTGGGATTTGGAGTTTCTTGATCACAGCAGAGGAGATCAAGTTCAGCCCGGCCCCGCCGTCAACCAACATTTTGGTGACCTTGAGGTTGCGGATGGTGGGTGAGACCAGCATCGGCAAGCACCCGACCGCAGTGGTGCGGTCAGGATGATCCTCAAGATCAAGAATGATGGGCGTGCTGGACCATTTGAGGAGCCTGCGCGACTCCACGGGCGGCTCTGCTGCGTTCACTTCCCGCACCCACTGCTTGAGTTGGCGGTGGGAAGTGTGCAGAGCGGCGCCGCCATCGACGCACAGGACCTCCGTGGCCTTCTGGAACTCCTGCTCGCTGTTATCCTCATCCTCCATGTCATCGTCGTCGTCTTCTTCGTCCTTGTCGCGGCCCCGGGGAGGTCGGTCACCTTGCCGCTGCTTGGCCTTGCCGCGGCGTCCTCCCCGGCCATTGAATGGCCGCTTCTTGCTTGGTTCTCCTCCGCCACCTTGGGCCTTCTCCTTGTCGCGCCTCTCGTACTCAGCTTTCTGCTGCTCGACGAGGTACTCGACGCGTTTGCAGTTGGAGAGGTCGTGGCCCTTGGTGCGGTGGATCTTGCAGTATTGCTTGTCGGAGCCGTCCTGCTTGTCGGCTGCCGCTACAGGGGCAGGCTCCTTGCCGGAGCCGCCAGCCTGTGTTTGCTTGGCGGGAGCCTCCTTGCCGGACTTCTCGACGGCAAGCACTTCCTTCTTGTTCTTCCTTCTGTTGTTCCGCCGCCGGCTCTTCTTTGCCGGGGCGGCGTCGTCGCTATCGCTTCCCCCTGCGCCAGCATCCTCTCCGGGGAGTCTCCTCCCCTCTTCGGCGCGTGTGCACTTATCAGCTAGAGCATAAAGCTCGCTGACATCCCGTATCTTGGTCATGGCCATTTCTTCACGCATGCGGCGGTTACGCACGTTCTGGTGGAACGCGCTGATAACCGCAGCAGGGTGGACGTCGGGGATGTTGTGCTGCACACGACTGAAGCGTTGGATGTACTTGCGCAGGGGTTCTCCTTCCTTCTGGGCCAGAATGTGGAGATCGCTCTCCTGGCCGTGGGGTTTGTGGCCGCCCGTGAAGGCGCCAACAAACTGGTGGCAAAGATCTGCCCAAGAAGAAATGGAGCCTTCCGGCAAGTGCATAAGCCAAGAACGAACGTTCGGCTTAAGCACGAGCGGGAAGTAATTCGCCAATATCTTCTCGTCGCGCCCCCCGGCAGCCTGCACCGCGATGGTGTAAATGCTGAGGAATTCCGAGGGGTGTGTCTTGCCGTCGTACTTCTCCGGTACGTCGGGCTTGAAGTTCTTCATGCTGGGCCACTGGACGCGCCGCAGCTCACGAGTAAACGCAGGGCAACCTGCCGCGTATGGCAAGTCGCCTGGTTCACCGGGCGCGCGTGTCGACAGCGTTCCCAGCTCTCTAATCTGATTGTCGCCGAGCTTCTCGGCGGCGCTCGATCGTCGTTCGAGCGTCTTCTTGTCGCCGGTCGTCAAGGACTTGGCGCTAGTCCCGACGAGCCCGCGGATCCGACGACACCGTGGAGCCGTCGTCGGCGTTGTTCCGGCGGGGCGGCGTCTTCTGCTTCCGCGGCGGGAAGTGCACGGTAGTCGCACCCCCGGCGGTTTTGTCGCCATCTGTGTCGGAGTTAGTGTGGGTGTCCTTCTCGCGCTCTGTGTTGAGCGCGGTGACCCTCTCCATGCTCGCTTTTAGGGACTCCTCCAGTTGCGCAACCTTGGCCGCGAGCTCCTCCTTGGCGGTCTCCGCGGCAGCCGTGGCGGCCTTCGCCTCCTTCAGCTCTCCGCCAAGGGCCTGCTCCCGGGCGGCAAGGTCTTCCTCGTGGGAGTCGAGGTTGACTTTCCGTTGGGTGAGCTCTCCTTCTCGCCGGGACAGCTCCTCTCCGGCGAGTCGCTGCTGCTCCTCGGCCTCGGCCTTCTCCAGGAGCCACTCCTGGTACTCCCCGGCGAGCCTCTCGCGCTCCTCCGCCACGTCGCGGAGGGCAGCCTGGTTGGCGGCGCGGAGCTCCGCCGCGCGCTTCTCCATGTCAGCGGCGGCCTTGGCGGTGAGGGCCTCCCGAGACGCAAGCTTTGCCTGCCTGGCCCGGTAAAGGGCCAGGAGCCGGTGGAGCAGCTTCTCCTCCTCGGGCTCATCGCTCCCGCCGGGCGCCTCGACAACCTCCAGACCCGCGGAGGCGAGGACCTCCCCATCAAAGGCCTCTCCCTCTGCGGGGACTCGCGACGAAGATCCCCACGGCACCTGGATGTAGACGCCGTTGGGGGCCTCAAGATAGTAGGCAGACGGCTCCTTTTCGGCGGAGGGGTCGGCGGCCGGCGCAGCGCTCGACGCTCCTGCCGCCTCCGGGCCGGCAGTATGGCCGCCGCCCCCCTCCCCGGCCGATGCGTCTGCAGCCGGAGCAGTCTCCTCCACAGCCGGCTCGGCGGCTCCCGCCGTGTCCTCAGCGACAGGGGCGTTGTCGCCGTCGCCCTGCGCGCCCTCCTCCATGACGATGGTTTCCGTCTCCATCTGTTCTGGGGGAGGAAGATCTAGAAGAAGAAGAAAAAGAAGAAGAAGTTCAAGCAAATATCCAAAAAAGATGCATCCAAGAAGACGGAGTTACAAAACTTACCTTGGCGGACTTCGTCGACGGCGGGCTCCCTCGCCGGGGAGCTCTGCCTTGGCGGGGTGGCCGCCCTCGCCGGGCTGCTCGCCCTTGGCGGGGTACCCGCCCTTGGCGGAGCGCTCTCCCTTGCCGGAGAGTTCGTCCTTGGCGGGGACGGCGGGGCCTGCGGCTCCTCGGGAGTGACCTCCGGGTGCTCTCGTGGCTGCGGCTCCCCCTCTGCACAAGACAATCAAGACAACAACAAGAACAACAAGATGTTAGTATAAACGAGATCCTCAAGCGCGCCCGGCGAGCGGAAATATTGAGCCCAAACTTACGCTGGGGGCTGCTCCTCGGAGCAGCACTCGGGTCCGGCAGGCTCGTCTCCGGCGCGTCCCCAGTCGCCGCGACGGGCGAGTCGTCCGCGACCTCGACGACGGGAACCTTGGCCTTCTTCGCCACTCGCTGGGCCAGGGTCCTGAAGACAAAGCAAGAAGCAAGATCAGAATCAACAAGAATCAAGACAAAGTTAAAGAAGATACAAAACCTCAAGTTCTTACTCCTGTTCCTCGTCGTCGTCGTCGTCGCTCAGGGCGGAGAAGTCGAACGCCACCTGAGGCGCGTCCGCGCGAGGAGCAGGAGGCGAAGACTCCCTCGGGCGCTTGGCGGTCCCCGGGGCTGGGGGCTGCGAGGACCCGGCCCCTGTGGACGTCGAGGCCCGGGGAGCAGGCGGAGCAGCCGCTCCGCTCTGTGAAGACCCTCCTCCGCTTGGCGCTGACGTGCGGGGCGCCTCCGCCGTGGCCTGTGTGCGGGTCACCCCCGCCGCGGCCTGTGTGCGGGTTGCCCCCGCCGTGGTTGGTGCGCCGGGCGCCCCCGTCGCAGCTTGGCTCCCCCGGGTAGCTCGCGCCGCCCGGCGAGTTGGTTGTTGTCGGGGCGCCTGCGCCCTCGTCCCCGTCGTCGCCTTGCGGAGACGCTTCAGCGGAGAACGCCTGGGACTTGCCCGAGGCGGGGAGGTCTCCGATGACGAGGAGACGTCGTCGGCATAGAGCCCCAGAGACCCGTCGGAGTCCTCGTCGGCCCCGGCGTCCTCCTCCTCCTCCTCCTCCTCGGATGGCTTGCTGGGCCCTGCGCCCTGCCCTGCGGCCGTTCTCCCTCCGGCGCCTCCGCCCCCTCCGGCGCCTCCGCTCCCTGCGGCGCCTCTGTTCCCTCCGACAGCGCCGCCTCTCGCCGCGGCCTCGGTCACGATTCCGGGGATCTCGGAGTGCCTCAAAGAAGGGACCCCGGCAAGCTCGTTGGGAGGAAGCTGCAGCAGCCTGCGGATCTCCGCCTCCTCTGCTTGGCAGGACGCTTCCGCAGCCTCTGCCTCCTCAACTGTGAAGCCAAACTCTCCTGCCGCTGCGGCTGCAGCGGCCTCTTTAACCCGAGAAGCTATATAAGCAATCTCCTGGTCGGTGGTGTCCCGTGTGAGCCCCTTGATCTCATCCTTGTTCTTCGCCACCTCCACCAGGTTGTCGAAGAAGCTCATGATGACGTCTGGCTTGGGCGGAATCCATGTGCGGTCGATGCCATGCGAGTCACATGCGGGCATCATGGCGCGAAGGGAATCCCGGGCCGTGCTGTTGTAGAGGGACACCACTCCCCGGGGAGCTCTGAACCACTCTGGGTGGGCCGGGTCGTGCTTAAAAAGTTCCCGGACCATCCCCTTCAGCTCCAGCGCCGTGAAGTTGAAGTTTAGCCCTGGGCGCAGTCTCATTATGTCCGTCGCGTTGCCGTACTCCCATGCTGGCCTCTTCCTATCCTGTAGAGGGGCAATGCGGCGGCGGAGGAAATCTGCTCCTACTTCTCCGACGGACAACTTTGCTACCCGGAGACGAAGAATTCTGATGAGGGCGACGTTGAGCTTGATGTCGTCCGAGTCCAACTCACTCCAGTCCCTGCCGCGCACGATGGCTGTTGTGCGCGGCGCGGTAAAAGGTTGCGGCTCGTCCTCGACTACCCAGCACCAGTCCACGCGCCACTCCTCCCACTTTCCGCGGAGCTCACCGGGCAGGTAGGATTCCTTCTTGTTCAGACGGAAGACCCAAGAAATTCCTCCGGAGAGGGGAGCGCCGGCCTCTACTCTAGGGGTGAAGAAATGCCTAAACAGCGCTACATTCGGATAGATCCCAATATAGTTTTCGCACAGATGTGCGAAAACCGCCATCGTGAGGATGGCGTTGGGGGTGAGGTCAAGAAGGTGGAGGCCGTAGGTGTGCATGATATCGCAGAAAAAGTCGGAAAAAGGGGGACAAAGGCCGCAATGGAAGAAAGCTGCGAAGAAGAAGTACCCGCCGGGGTAATTGTCCTTGATGGACGCTGCGAAGAAGAAAACCGAGCAGATCGTGGTGAGCACGCGGGCAGTTTACCCAGGTTCGGGCCGTGATGGACGCGTAAAACCCTACTCCTGCTTTGTTTGTATTGAGTTGGAGATCTCGGGAGCTTGAAGAACTAGCTACACCGAGCGAGTGAACGATCTAGGTTCCGAACCCCTTCTACGTTGTGCATGGGCCTCCTTTTATAGCTCAAGGGGTCACCGACAGGTGTCAACGTAGGAGAAAGGGTAAAAATGTAATAGTGGTGGTAGTTGTAACAGTGCGGGAATAGTGGAGCAACAGTGCGTGAACAGTGGTCATCACCTACTTTGACAGTGGGGGACAAGAGCATTTAATGCCCGTCGCCGTCGACCCCAAAAGCGCCCGCCCTTGCGTCTCCGTTTGCCACGGCGATGGCTTTACCACCGTGGAGTGCCACCGTGTCCCCTAGGCTGCACAGCCATCCGCCACGCGTCCCTGGAGTGGCCCCAGGGCGACGCGTGGTTCGATGAGCTGGAGCGCGGGCACACAGCGCAACTCTCCCCGGCAAGCACCTTGCCGGGGTCTTGACCTTGCCGGGCCCGGGAGCTTGTCGGGCTCTGAAGCTTGTCGCTCCCCGGGCCCTGCTGGGGCACACGTCGCGCCGAGGCATGTCTTCTGAAGTGCAATCTTCTAGTCTTCCTGGCAAGTTCTACTTGCCAGGGCCTTGAGTTGATAAGGAAATCTTGAGCCGGGGACGGCCTTCCCGGCAAGCCCCACTTGCCGGGGTCTTGATCTTCTGTCTTGTATACTTTGTTTTTGAATGGTTTTATACGGAGCAGGGAGGTCTCCGACAAGCACGTGGTAGGCCCTGCCGCGGGAAGCTGCTACTGCCCGTGCACAAGTTGGGGTACTGAGGTACCCCTACCTTAGTACACCGACACTCCGTTTGATTTGATTCTTTTTGCAAACCGGAGTTCTTCAATTGATATTTCTGGTTAGATCTTCTTATTTGAGATTTACATGTGCATCATTGCTTGATTGCTTATGTATTCTATTGTTTATTTGCGATAGAATACCCGGAGTGCGAAGCGAGCTACTACGAGTCCCTGGGTTTTGCAAATCGTCAGCAAGGCAAGTAAGACATTGATCATACCCCTTTATTTCCTAGTTTTTATGCATTAGTTTGAACCCTCACACATTGCATGAGTAGGATCTCTTAACATGTGGGTCTGGGAAGTAGATGATGAGGTAGAACCTATTACACGTTTTATTATCAAACCCCTGTGAGTTACTTCTACGTTATGCTTATATTGCCATGCTATGTGTAGACGTGGATTGGGTTTGAGAGTATCCATGATAGATGTGAGATTGCTAATTAATGGTTCAACTTAAGGTGGCAACTTTAATACACATCTGGGTGGATTGGTTGCAGGGCACCTGGAGAATCCAGTGTTGTCCTAGGAAATCCCGGAGGACCCGTGCGATTATCCTTTGGAATGCCACCCAGGCTCAAAGGGATCATAAGATTATTCATGCTAGAAACTTCCTTGTGCAGCCACAATGCCATTATGGGCTCTGGCATAGTTGAGTATGTTGTGTGAGCTCTTTCAGTGGTGGATTAGTATATGTAGGGGAAAGTAGGTGTACGGGTCTACCCAGGGTAAAGAGTAAATGCTTCTGAAAGACTGTGTCTCGGTCATCCGTTTCTCAAACACCATGCGGTGCGAGAAATCCTACGGAGGAGATCGAGTCTTGTGGGGAAAAGTGCGTAAACCTCTGCAGAGTGTACAAACTAATCATGATTAGTCGTGTCCCCGGTTATGGACATCTTGAGTATCTGGTACTTGAACTATTGATTTGATCTCATCACTCTAAATTAAATTTGATGGGTTGATAATGATTACTTTAATTGGGATTGAGTTGGAGGAACCTTCTGAATGATGTTTCAACTACCATGATAGTTAAAATAAAATTTATTCCTTTGTTGTAGGGAAAAATTAGCTTTATGCAAAAACATTATAACCTTAGACCCTCCACCAGCCATATATGCATGTAGTGATAGCATTTATCTGTTCCTTGCTCTACTGTGTTATCTTGCCAGCATATTCCATGTGCTGACACCTTTCGGGCTGCAACATATCATGGTGCAGACTTTTCAGAAGAAGAGTAAGGTGCGCTAGGTCGTTTGTCATGCACTCAGCTATGCCGTTGGAGTTGATGGACTCACTTCATCTTCCAAGCCTTTTGTTGTTATCGTGTTAGATGGCCTTAAGCCATATCTTTTGTAATAAGTTCTCTTTTGAGACATTTGATGTAATAAGTGTGTGATTGCTACTCTGTTATAAATCCTTCGAGTAATGTGTGTGTCAGCATTACCGATCTAGGGATCACACTGAAGCACAGAGACTTGATCCATTCGGGTCGGTTCGGTACAATGGAACTCGCGAAGAATGCTGAGGCTAGAGCTAGGCTATCCATGCCTAAATCAGACTCCACCTCTGCCTCCTCAGAACCAGACTCCTCCTCTGAATCAAATTCCTTGCCAATGAACACACTAGCCTTGCCAGATGAACTCTTCTTGTAAGACAAAGACTTGGAAGAAGACTTTGAAGATTTCTTCGTCTTCCTGTCGTCAGAATCATATTCCTTGCTCTTCTTCTTTTTCTTGGATTCATTGTCCCACTAAGGACATTCAGATATGTAGTGTCCAGGCTTTTTGCACTTGTGGCATGTTCTCTTCTTGTAGTCACGATAGGAAGCCTCATCGTTTCTTGAGCTGGATCTTGAAGACGTTTTGAAGCTTTCTTATTTGAGAACCTTTGAAACTTTTTCACACGCATAGCTAGTTCTCTGCCAATGTCTTCAGCATCGTCAGTACTAGAGTCAGAGTCTTCTACAGATGAGGAAATAGCTTTTGCCTTCAAGGCTCTGGATCGAACATAATTGGGGCCATAGATATCTCTCTTCTCAGATAGCTGGAACTCAAGTGTGCTGAGCCTCTCAAGTATGTCAGATGGATCAAGACTTTTGAAGTCAGGTTGTTCTTGAATAATCAATGCCAAGGTGTCAAATGAACTGGTAAGAGACCTCAATAGCTTCTTCACAACTTCATGCTTGGTGATTTCAGTGGCGCCAAGAGCGTGAAGCTCATTGGTGATATCAGTGAGGCGATCAAATGTGAGCTAGACATTTTCATTGTCATTTCTCTTGAAGCGATTGAAGAGATTGCGAAGAACGTCAATCCTTGAGTCTCTCTGAGTTGAGACACCTTCATTGACCTTGGACAGCCAGTCCCATACTAGCTTGGCAGATTCCAGTGCACTGACACGTCCGTATTGCCCTTTGGTCAGATGACCACAGATGATGTTCTTGGTGGTTGAGTCCAATTGCGCGAATTCTTAACACCAGCAGGGGTGACACCTTCACCAGCCTTGGGAACACCAGTCTTGATGACATACCAAAGATTATTGTCGATAGCTTCAAGATGCATGTGCATCTTATTCTTCCAGTGGGGTAATCAGTCCCATCGAAGACAGGACATGCACCGGAGACTTTGACTGCGGTCAACATAGCTAAAACTGCAGGTGGTTAAACCGAATCACACAGAACAAGGGAGTGCCTTGCTTTGATACCAATTGAAAGTGCTAGTTATCGACTAGAGGGGGTGAATAAGTGATTTTTATCAAAGTCTTCAAAACACGATATCTTTTGAAGACAAACAGATGGAATGAACCTATAGATATGCAGCGGAAGATAAACTAAACTAGACAAGCAATAGTCAAGTAAGCAGCATAGTGAAAGTACGAAGACTATTGTGAAAGTGCTAGTTATCGACTAGAGTGGGGATGAATAGGCGATTTTTTTTGAAAGTCTTCAAACGATATCTTTTAAAGACAAACTGATGAATTGAACCTATTTGATATGCAGCGGAAGGTAAACGACACTAGACAATCAATAGACAAGTAAGCAACATGGTAGAAGTAGGAAGCCTATTGATAGCTAGGTAACATGGATCAAGGTGGAAGACAAAATGAAGCTAAACATGGAAAAGTCTTCACACAGTAAAGTCTCGTAGATCACACAGGTAAGCAATGACTTCACGAAGACTAATAGGAATGTAAATGGGTTGGAAGATAGAACCAGTAGCTTGAAGACGAGGGGGATTTGGTAGACCAGTTCCAGTTGCTGTGACAATTGTATGTCTGGTTAGGGTGGCTGAGATTGAACTCTGAAGACTGTGTCTTCAACTTATTCCCCTTGAGCTAAGGACACCCAGTCCTCGCCGAATCACTCTGGTATGTCTTCAAGGTAGACTTCCAAACCTTCACAGACTTCGTTCACCGGCAATCCACAATGACTCTTGGATGCTCAGAACGCGATGCCTAACCAGCTGGAGGATACACAATCCTCAAGTGTAACAAGTCTTCAGATCACACAGACAGAAAGACTTCAGTGATGCCTAACACACTTTGGCTCTGGGTGTTTTGGGCTTTGTCCTCGCAAGGATCTATTCTCTTAAAGGCTTCGGAGGTGGGTTGCTCTCAAACGACAAAATCCGTGCACTAACTCTGAGCAGCCGTCAATTTATGGTGTAGGGGGTGAGCTATTTATAGCCAGGAGGCAACCAGACATGATATGTCTGAAATGACCCTTGGTCACTAAGGAACTGACATGTGTCCAGCGGTCGGATTTTCAACACACGCGGCAACTTAGCTTGACCTCCAAGAAAAGCTGACTTATCAACTCTGGATAAGATTTGCTCTCATTGTCTTCATTCGAAGACATAGGATTTTTAGTTGAGCATCACATCAGTCATCGGACTAAGTTCACTGGGACCTGACATAACAGTACGGTGGTTTCTATGACTCAATAGAGAAGAAAAGGAACTATGAAAGAAACTATGTCTTCGCACTCCATAGTCTTCAAGTGAATGTCTTCACCGCTCATTATCTTCACGTGAATGTCTTCATGACCCACCATTGTCTTCAATGTCTTCACACATTTTTAGGGGTCATCTCTGGAAGGTAAACCGAATTAGTGAAGGACTACTACCTGTGTTATCCTGCAATTCTCACAAACACGTTAGTCCCTCAACCACGTTTGTCATCAATACTCCAAAACAGACTAGGGGGCACTAGATGAACTTACAATCTCTCCCTTTTTGGTGATTGATGACAAACTGGTTAAAGTTTTCAACGGGGATAAATTATGTGAAAGTTACATAACACGGTCATTGGCTTCATGAGATTGAGAGGGCTCCCCCTGAAGATGTGCATATGGTAAATTTGCTTTTGAATGCAAAGGCACATGGCAGGTTTTGCTTTGTGGAGATCTCCCTCAATCATATGAAGACAATCCATCATGCATACACAGATGTACTGAAGATAATGATATGCATAATGAAAAATGGGCATTTGTTGAATGATTTAATGTGCATCAGATAGATATTTAACCATGCAGAAGAAACAGCTGCAAAATGTAGCAGATGACCATCAAGTTTAAGTGTTACAACTCAAGACCAAATTGTTTCAAAACGAGAGTTGTAAGAACTTAGCAAAAAAATAAAGCACCCGGCCCATATATGGACACGCTTGAAGACTATCAACTCATATGCTTCTCCCCCTTTTGTCAGTAAGGACCAAAAAGGTTTGAAGACATAGAGTATCTATGCATTCCCAAGTGGTGAAGATGCTAGGGCAGCTGGGTCGACGTTGGAGTTGGACGGTGCAGATGGGCCTGACGGAGAGTTGTGATGCAATGAATCTATTGCGGGAGAAGTGGCATCGTCTTCTTCATCTATGACACGAGCAACAACAGTTGCAGCCGAAGATGAATACTCAGAGTCTTCGATTGATGGAGTAGGACGCCAACTCTCAGATTGTGGAGGCCTGGAGTCGAACTTTAAATGCTCGATGAAGCCATCTGCTTGAAGATCATCTTCAGAGCAAAGTAATGTGAGGCTCTTCCAGGACCACCGTCAGGCTTCATGGGCAACGAATGAGTTCTTGGTTGCCAGGTTGCGAATGCGATTGACATCAGTGAGAAGACTTTGCATCTGGCGTTTCAACCAATCATGATGCCTATCCTGCTTTTGGTGAAGTGATACAAGTAGCTCTCTATCATTTAGGACACGGGAACGCTTCTTAGGCCTTGGTGCAATTGTGCTGGCGATAGCTTCGGTATTGGCGCGATGCGATAGGCGCAGATTTCCAGCCAGAGGATAAGCAATGGTAGCAGCATTGGGCACATGAACACTTGCAACATGCTGAGTGAAACTGTGATGGTCAGCGTTGAGCAGTTGAAGTGGTTTCTTGGCAGGCTCAGGATAAATGGCTACATAAGACATATCAACCTCAGGCAGAAATACAACATGATTGCGCGCTGAAGCTTGATAGTTGATATTGGAGTGAAGCTTAATGAGCCGCATAACCCATGGAGCATAGAACTTGAGGCCAAACAGATCAACACCAGACGCAGCCAGTTCACGAATGAAGAAGTCATGAGTATAGAATCTGATGCCATTGAGGATGTAAAAGACCAGAGTCTTCATGGCGCCCTCCATTTTGGCTTCAGAAGAGTATCCCTTGATTGGCAGATACTCGAGGTCCTTGATGAGAAATTCCTTTGGATATTCAGCATTCAGGGGCAATGGCCTCATCATACTGAGCATTAGACTCGTGTTTGGCTTAGGCTTCTTGAAGATGCTTTGCAGTTCATTTTGACGCAGCGTACAACCTGGTTCGGATAACTCACCAGTAGTGGGCAAGGAAGTAAGCTCGAGAAGTGTTTGAGCTTTGGCTTCATGATGAATGTCACGTGTCATCCACTCAAGGACCCATGTCTTAGGATCCCTGTTGTAGCCTCTGATATGAAGTGTAGCATAGAACTGAAGCAGAAGCTCTTCATTCCAGTATTATTTTGCAGTGCCAATGGGAGCATCCCAACATCTTTGAAGCAGTCAAGTGCCTCTTCAAGGCATGGCAGCCCAGCAATGGCATCACAATCAAGACATTGGTGTGGAAAAATCCGGTCTTGGTTGTATAAAATGCATGAGTAATAGCTGCGTTGCTGGTAGCTCCAGAACCTATCAGAGGTGATCTTGGGCTTCTTGAATGGGTTCTTGTCATAATCAAAGAATGTGTTGTGCTCCCTGAAGCTTCTCACACTGATAGCCTTGGCAGTCTGGGCTTTGGCTTTTGTGTCTGAGGCCTTTGCTCCACATGATAGTCATATTGTGGTCCTGGAGAAGTGGGAGGCGTCACCATTGGCCACCGGACAGTAACGAGCTTTCCATCACGATTTTAGGCTTGGGCCAGGGTGTGAGGCACAGGGGGAGGAGCATTTACTTCAGTGGCAGCAGTGACTTCACGCTGCACATTGTCTTCACCCATGACTACATCATTGGCTTCAGCAGTAGTTTGAGTGGCAACCACAATTGCTTCACCATCAATGGCATCTCGGAGAGGGGGGGTCTGGCACAACGGGCATTTTATCTTGCACAGCAGTTTCAACAGCGGGAGGAGCAGCTTCACGTTCTTCTTCCTTCTCTTCATTGGCTGATGCAGCTGGAATATCTTCAGCCGCTTTGGCTTCAGATTCTTGAGCAGACGCTGAAGGGATGGCTTCAGGGAACACTTGATGTGCTATTGAGCTTGTGTGTTACACATCGTCTTCAGAAATGCTTGACATGGATACCTGAGGCCTGAAGCCTTTCTAAAGCCTTCAAAACTCGGGCGACGCCATTGGTGATGCATTGGTTTGTTCCATGTCATCTTCGGGTGTATCTTTTGGTGTCTCCAGCACCAGAGTGGTGATAAGAGACGATGGAGTGCGGGGAATAACGTCATGAAGGGGATTTTGGGTGTTGCTC
Organism: Secale cereale; assembly: GCA_902687465.1. Taxonomy (NCBI): domain Eukaryota; kingdom Viridiplantae; phylum Streptophyta; class Magnoliopsida; order Poales; family Poaceae; genus Secale; species Secale cereale. The sequence goes on along the minus strand of LR738713.1, from coordinate 252,663,792 downwards.
TTCCCGAAATTCATCTTGAGTAATTGGCGTCGTGGGACCACCAATGCTAATGAGTTCACTGCTCGTGCGAGCAGGCGATGGTACTTGTTGGGGCTCGAGTTGAGGAAGGACTTCATCATCAACAACATTGTCATCCTGACCAATGTCTTTAGCTGCGGGAGAGTCAGCAGCTGGAATCTCTTCAGACTGATGAGCCTCTATGGTAGCAGGCTCATACACAACAAGACGACGGTCATAGTTGGAGGAGGTAGGCAGGGCAACATAGATAGGTTCAATGACCAGAGGTTCTTGAGAGGAGGCGCGAGGCTTATGTGAAGCCTTTGAAGCTTTTGTCTTCAGCTTCTTCTTGGAAGGAGCAGCATCAGAGGCATCAAGATGCTTTCTCTTCTTGGCTTCAACATCAGCAAGCCTAGTCTTCTTTTGTTCAGATGCCACTGACATGACTTTTGGCTTCGAGCCAGTCATACTGGCAGGGAAGACAATACTTGGTCTCTCCTGCCTTGGAGCTTCAGTGTCTTCAGCAGCAGGCTTCTAATTCTTCTTTAGCTTCTTGGCGGCCAGCTTGGGGTCAATGCATGGACCGCCAAGAGCTTTCCTGATGCGGAGCATCCCACGATCATCCCCGTGTTCACTTCGACAAGACCTCAAATACACACCATTGGACACAAGGTTTACTTGCTCCTCTCCAAACCTTCACTTTCCACATGTGAGACATGGCTACTACCTCAAACATATGTGTTATGCATGACCAAGAACCAAGAGGAAGGCCATGGAACAGCTAGGAGCATTGGACAAGATGGCGAGGACACCAAGTACATGGACCAAGCGGAGAAGCTGCCAGAAGTCTACAGCCACCGGACGACCGGTCTGGACCGGACGTCCGACGCCTGGGAGCTCCACCAGCCAGATCGTCTACAACCGAGGCACCCTACAGCGCCCGGACAACCGCTAGATGCCGGACGTCCGACGACCTCCCAACGACCGGACGACTGTGCCCCTCCGGACGACCGGTGCCACATCATAGAAGGATATTAGCGGAAGTCTGAGACCTTCCGGACGCCCGCGAGCCACCGGACGACCAGAACCCACTGGATGTCCGGTACCTGCTGTCTGCGCACAGTTATTGGGCCAGAGGCCCATGTATCCCTCTCCCACTTACCCCTTCGTGGCCCTAAACTATATATACTCATCCACCTCCTCCTAGTTAGGGTTAGCTTTGTGTTAGCTCATTTGATACCTAGAGCTTTGCTCATCTAGTGGTTCTACTCCTAGGAGTGACTGCGGCCCCTCTTCGGAGAACATCCACACCGGATTCAAGACCTCTTCGGAGAAGATCCTTCACGGATTCAAGACCTCCTCACGGAGATGAACTAGTTACATTGTATCTTTCCTTTGTTGGATTTGGACCATGTATCTCGTTGTGTTGAGGATCTAGCACATGTGTGATCGTTTCTTGTTGATTTGCGTGTTTTCTCTCGTTTCCCCTCGTGATTTCCCCTCGTGTTCTTCATATTCATCTTCGGGGATCCCTCCAATCGTGAAAGATCGGCCTAGATCGGCTTAGACCCACATCATATGGTATCATTAGCCAAGGTTTCTCATGAATTTGGAGCCCCCTCACCGTTTTCTAGCCTTGTTTTGTTGTGTTCTTCACCAAATTCGAAAATTCCTCACCAAAAATAGCCCTAATTTTTTTGTGATTTGTTGGTTTGATGATCTTTTGTTGATTTGATCCATGGATTTGCTTGGTTTCAAGTGGATCTAGCATTTCTCCAAGTTTCCCCATCTTTCACCCACGAAATCTCATCAATTTTGACCCCAAAATCATCCATTTCCGCCCAAAATCGCATTCCCGAGCTCAAATCTCGCGTTGACCCCGACCCACCGGACGACCGGCATTTTACTGGACGTCCGGACCCTCACGAAGCACTGGACGTCCATCATCCACCGGATGACCGACATCACCTGTACAGAAGAAATTACCGGATTTCCGAGCCCGACCGGACGTCCGGCCACCGGACATCCGTCCATTTCCGGACGTCCGGTACCTGTAGATTCCCATTTCGGCTGATTTTTGTTTTGGTCATAACTAATTCATCCGAACTCCGATTTTGACATTCTTTAGCTAGTTTTGAAGCTCTTGACATCCCCCATACCACAAAAATACTACCATCATCATTTGACTCCATCAAAGTTTGTCAAATTTGGCAAGTTTGTATAGGCCCTCCACCATATCGGCCGCATAGCCATCATAGCTTTCCGCAACCTAACCCATTTAGCTCACCATAGCATTTGTGGTTGCTTGAGTAGTGATTTGAGTCTCCTAAGGTGTTTAGGCTACTTAGGGACAATTGCTTCTTCATCAACCACCACTACCACTTCTGCATACCCGTTGCCCACTATACATTTCCGCCAACCCAACGTAACCCAATTTTGTTGAGCTTGTTTGAGTTGTGGCTAGTGTCTCCTAAGGTGTTTCGGCTACTTAGGGACCGCGAATTCAACTCCGACACCGTGTATATCCCATCATACCCTTCCACCACAATAACCCATTTTAACCGGGTTTCCACCAACAATTCCGCAACCACCACCGCTTGTCCGCTACCACCATTTGACTTTTGTCCTTGAGATTTTGAGTTGTGGTTTTTCCGTTTCCTAAGGTGTTTCGGCTAATTAGGAATGGCTTGATATCAACAACACCGCATCTCATCATCATCATCGGACGGTAACCTCGACGACATCATTGTATATTCCTCTTGCCTTTGCATTGTTAACCCCTAGCCCATTTTGCGTCACTTGCCTATCGAGACTAGCCTTTGAGTATTGCCGGCAACGTTACTTGTGCACATTAGTGATCATAGATCCGCGCTTCCATTGCATACATACCATATCATCTCGGTATCATCATATCATCTCTTGTGTCACAAGATTGTTCCTGCATATACACAATTGCTATCTTGGTTTGTGCATTTTGCAAAAGTGGCCATACAAAAAAAATAAGCTTTTAAACAAAGGAGAAAAACAAAGAAGCTTCTAAACAAGAGCCATGCATCACAAAATATCATATCATACTCGATCATCTTGGATCATCTTGTGCTAAAAGCACCGGAACATCATACATACATAGCATACTTGTGATAGGAAGTCGCTACATTTTGTCTCATATAGGTAGTGCACAAGTTTGTATCCGCCTATTGAGCAATCAGCTAGCGTCTCTCTAGTGTTGTGCGACAAGAGCATTTTCCGTGGATTCCACATTTTCCGCTCAATCCTTGGTTGCACAACCACATTTATCTATCCGTGCGTGTGTTTTCGTGTGCCATTCTTTGATATTGGTCTACCTGTTACATTTCTGAATTTGTGAATCTCTTTCAACATTATTGACTCTTGCTAACATTTTGCATCAAATTTTTGTGCCCCTGTCCTCACTGAGCTGCTCTATAAGCCTTATTGTGTAGGTGTGAGAATTGACGAGAATCGGTACCAATTGTGATATTTCCTTGACACATTATTGAGTGATCATCGATCCATTCTCAACATCGGGTAAGGTACATTAGTCTAGTTCTTCTCTTTCTCCCACTCACCACTACTTGAGTCTTGTGATGGATAGGCAAAGCATTTCATCTCCGGTCTTCGACATCGATGGCGCAAACAACTACATCCACGAGCAAACCATCGGACTACAACGAGCAATGCAAGAGCACTTGGGCAACATAGCCATCGAACTACGACACTCCGAGACAAGGAGAATGGCTTCCTTCAACGACATGTGCAACTCCTTTAACAAACAAATGGCGGAGCTCCGACACTTGGTGGTCGATTACAAGTCTTCTTCCCCTTCGTCATCCTCTCGGCGGCAATGTTCAAGTCACAAGTTTTCGGAGCGCAAACATGATGCAAGTGCAAGTCATCCACGTCCACACCGCCATGGCGACCGTCAACATCGTCATGAAGGGCAAGTCACCTCCAAGCATCTTGTGCACGATGACGACGAACGACATCTACCAAGAGCTCAAGCATGACAACGACACCATCATCATGGAGATGCTCGACACGCGCATACCTACAAGTCCAAACAAGCTCTACTTCACGCCAAGGCGAAGCTTCAAGAGCGCATAAGAAGACCGCGAGACAAGCAAACCCAAGACAGAGCTACAGCTACAACCACCACTTTGGCATCTTCGCCAAGTGTTATCAAGGCATCTTTGCCTTTGGACGTACGGCATATTCGCCTACTTCCCATGAGTTCGCCTACATCGACAGCTTCAACATCAAGGCGATCACCTACAAGCGAGGGCAACACTTCCATCTTTGGAAGCCCCACACATCATATGAGCCTTCTACAACAAGACGGCGACAAGATAGTCGAGCAAGGGCCATCCCCTTCGACTAAGGCGGCGAGCATGAACCTCTTCAACACCATGAAGACGGCGCCCAAATATGACTACTACCCTGAGTCAAGCTACAAGAGCGCATATGAGACATTTCCTTAGGTCTCGGAGGAGCATGATGATTTGCCACCTCCCACGGCATTCATCTTTGGAGGCGTTATGGATGAGGAGACGATTGGAGTTGAGCATGGAGACATTTGCACCTACACCTCTCCGACACCCACATATCATGAGATGACCCAATTCCCATGTGAGGAGAGCCACTCCACCATATGTGACATTGAGTGCATTTCCTATGATGAGTGAGACCACCACTCGCCCCACACATGAGAACATGCCACACACCCTATGTGAGGTTGAGAGCCATTTGAGTGACTCCACCAACCATACGAGTGAGAGCATCCAAGAGGGAGTGAGTGAGCCACAACACTTAGTGAGTGAGGTAGTTGATACGGCATGTGAGGCCTCTATGATTTCTAACAACTTACCCTCTACTCCGAGTGTGTTTTCTTCTTTGGTGTTAGGTCTCCTACATGACGGCATGCCTACCCTCAATGTGTCCTTCTCTCCAATGGACAAACCGATGGCCATGGTGGAAGGAGATGCACCACCCACATGGTTCCATCAAGATGAAGATGAGAATGATTGGATCTTCAACACCTCACCTACAACAAATGAGCGACGCTCCAAAGGCAACAAAGGTGATGGTGCTTCTCTTGTCCCACTCGAGGACTATCTTGACAATGATTGCTTGCATGATGTTGATACACCTATTTACATGCTTCATGCTAGTGCGACTTCCTCATGTCATGACTCACCAATTTATGATGAATATGACGATGAGCATGTTGAGTTTCCTAGTTGTGATGCTATGCTCCATAGGATATCATGTGAAAATTCTTTTGGTCACATCATGTTCGACAACCCTATAAACTTGTCATATGCTATGCATGAGATCAACAATATGACATATTTGTAATCTCTTTGTAGTAACTATGCATATGCCATTAAAATCAATCCTATTTGTACATATGGCATAGATGACAAGATGAGGGTCACTGGCTTTTGTTTTTTTTGCGATGATATTGCCATGCTTCCTTTACATGATTTGCGCAATTCATCCACTATGACATGCCATGATCACATTGTTCCGGATATGCATTATTTTGTATGTTGTCAATATTCAGCATGTGAGGCTTCCACTAATGCTCATGAGGAGACCCCCATAGTTTCTGCATACTTACTAGGAGATCTTGATGCATGACATACCTTGCATGATTACCATGATTGTGTGCACCATATGCATTCCATGAATAACAATGCTCTACATACTTGTCATGATGCATTACACAATTTGAGTCTCCATTATGCTATACATAACAACAAACCTCTCATGATGGATGACATGTTTCTATATCACGCATCTCATTAATTTGAGCATTGGCTATTTTGTGCTAACCAACACATGCACGTGCGCATCATGATGGATGATGTGTACATATACCGCGCACACACAATTTTTCCTTTGTCTTTGTTTTGTGTAGGTACTCATGAATATTTGTCAACCTCACAATCCGATGAGTTGACAAAACGAGCTATTGAGAGCAATGGTGATTTCGGATCCGCGGATTGTCCTTAACATTGTTCTCTTCGTGCAATCACTACGTGCATCTCTTCTACTTGTCTCTCACATGGCTATGGGCTACATATCACTTGTCACCTTATGCCCATTCTATCGTGTTCACTTTGCATGTTATGCCTCTTGCTATGACTTTGCCATGCAATTGTGACCCTTGCTTGTATTTGCCCATGATTCACCATTCTACTACTACTATGTGTATTTGCATGCAGGGTGGAGATACTTGTAACTATTGCCATGATTTTGTTGTGCCCCATGCTATTGATTGTTGGGGAACGTAGTATTTTAAAATTTTCCTACGATCACGCAAGATCTATCTACCAGATGCATAGCAATGAGAGGGAAGAGTGTGTCTACTTACCCTCGTAGACCAGAAGCGGAAGTGTCAAGTGACGCGGTTGATGTAGTCGAACTTCTTTGCGATCCAACCGACCAAGCACCAAACGTACGGCACCTCCGCGTTCAGCACACGTTCAGCTTGATGACGTCCCACGAGCTCTTGATCCAGTTGAGCTTCACGGGAGAGTTTCGTCAGCACGACGGCGTGGTGACGGATATGATGTATCTACCGGCGCAGGGCTTCGCCTAAGCACCGCGACGGTATGACCGAGGTGTGTTTCTGTGGAGGGGGGCACCGCACACGGCTAGAACAATTCAACTTGTGTGTCTTTGGGTGCCCCCTGCCCCCGTATATAAAGGAGCAAGGGGGAGGCCGGCCGGCCCTCCTATGGTGCGGCTAGGGCTGCAATCCTACTAGGAATAGGATTGCAATCCTATTCCTAGTAGGAATCTACCAAAGAAGGAAAAGGGGGGAAGGAAAGAGAGGGAGAGGGAGAGGGAAAGAGGGGCCGCGCCCCCCTCCCCTAGTCCTATTCGGATTCCTCCTAGGGAGGGGGCGCGCCACCTCCTGGCTGCTGCCCTCTCTCTCCCCTATGGCCCACCAGGGCCCATCATTCCCCCGGGGGGTTCCGATAACCCCCCCCCCCC